>JAPXFY010000027.1:13524905-13529905 GCA_030674185.1 Monoplex corrugatus | reverse complement strand
CCTCGCAACATGAAAAAACTGGCCACTTCGCTTCCCGTCCTTTTTAATTAAAATGCTTCAGTTATTCTGATGCGGCGATTCAGCGTAGTGCTTCATGGGCCCTTTCCTGTCCTTCCCCTCCTCCCTCCCTCCTCCATCCCCTCCCCCCCCCTCCCGTTTTCAAGACCTTGCCAGCAGGGCATAGAGATTTGCACAGGTTCAAGATTTCTGCTAGGTGATTGAGCTGGTAGGCTTGGGTAGGGTGCCTATTCCTATCCACCGATTGCAAAAACTTAACCCTTTGACTCCCTCCACCCTATTCCACCAAATTGCAAAAACTTAACCCTTTGACTCCCTCACCCTATCCATCAAATTGCAAAAACTTAACCCTTTGACTCCCTCACCCTATCCACAAAATTGCAAAAACGTAACCCTTTGACTCCCTCACCCTATCCACCAATGGCAAAAACGTAACCCTTTGACTCTCTCACCTATCCACCAACTGCAAAAACATAACCCTTTGACTCCCTCACCCTATTCACCAGCATCCTGCATGCTAGCAAAGCAAAATCTTTACCCCTTCTCACCCTCATCCTATCCACCAGCTTACTGCATGATGCTGGTGGATAGGGTGAGGGAGTCAAGGGGTTAAGTTTTTGCAATTGATGGAGGGAAAGAGAGCACCAGGTAGACCCAGGGAGAAAATGCTGGACGGACTTGCAGAGTGGCTGGGGACGAGGAGGGTGGGGGAGATGCTATGGGCAACGAGAGATAGAAACAGATGGAAGTCCATGATCGCCAACGCCATGCGGCAGGGCACCTGATGATGATGGTGATGGATAGGGACAGGCACCCTACCCAAGACTACCAGCTCAATAATCTAGCAGAAATCTGGTGGACAGGGTGCGGGAGTCAAAGGGTTTAGAAATTCTATGAGTGCGTGACTCCATCTTGAGCACATTCTGCACTCAACTGGAGTTGGCCAAGTAAGTCACACGCCGTGTGTGTGTGTGTGTGTGTGTGTGTGTGTGTGTGTGTGTGTGTGTGTGTGTGTGTGGTGGTGTGTGTGTGTGTGTGTGGTAGGGGGTTGTATACACACACACACTCACTCACACACACACACACACACACACTCACACACACATACACACACTCACACACACACACTCACTCACACACACACACACAGATATATATATGTGTGTGGTGGGGATGTGTGGGATGTGGAGGATGGGGGTGGGAGTATGTGAGTGTGTGTGTGTATGTGTGTGTGTGTGTGTGTGTGTGTGAGTATGTGTGTGGGATGGGTGGATGGGTGGGTGGATGTAGGTATGTGTGTGTGAGTATGTGTGCGTGTGTGCGAGCAGAGAGAGGTGAGCGTGTTTGTGGGTATGTTTGCATGTGCGTGCATGTGTCTGTGAGTGTATGTGTGTGTGTGTGAGTGTGTGTATGTGAGTGTGCGTGTGTGAGTGTGTGTGAGTGTATATGTGTGTGTATGTGTGTGTGTGTATGCGTGTATCTGTGTATATGTGTATTTATGTGTGTTTGCGTGCGGGCCCGTAGGTGCAAGCATATCTGCGTGTGTCATGAGTTTTAAAACATCGTTTAGAATTTGCGTCAAACGCGACAAATATCTTACCCGTTTATATTGAATTAATGAGATGTTGATTATTTATATTGAATTAATGAGATGTCGAAATTAATCTCAGGTAACATTTATGGTAATAACAAACATTTAATTTCACACACATGACGAGATGTGTTATGATGTTATGACGCTAGGGATAACACTGGTTTGTAGCCTGCAGACTAGTTTTATATTATACTCAAGATTTTATTTGATTTTTTTATTTGATTTATTTGTCTGTGCAAAACAGCGAGGGAATTTGGCCTGTAGGCATGTAAATGTAAATTTCAGTTTATAATACACACACACACACACGTACATACACACACACTTACACGCACATACATACACACACACACTTACAGTCACACAAACACGCACACGCACACACTCACACCACACACACACACACACACACTCTCTCTCTCTCTCGCACACACACACACACACACACACATTTACACGCACTTATTTCCACACACACACACACACTCACTCACTCACTCACTCACCACACGCACACACACACGCACACACACACGCACACGCACACGCACACGCACACACACACGCACACACACACACACTCTCTCTTTCTCTCTCTCTCTCTCTCTCTCGCACAACACACACACACACACACACACACACACCACACACATCACACACAGCACACACTATACTACACACACACACACACTCACTCATTCACACACACACACACACTCACACACACTCACTCACACACACACACACACACTTACACACACTTATTTACACACACACACACACACACACACCACACTCACTCATTCACACACACACACACACTCACACACACTCACTCACACACACACACACACATATATATATATAATATATATACATGTATATATATATATATATATAGAGAGAGAGAGAGAGAGAGAGAGAGAGAGAGAAACAGAAACACACCTATACTCACCCACCCACTAACACACACACACGCACACGCAAGCACTCACACACTCACTCACTCACTCACAAACACACACGCACACACGCAACACACACACACACACACACACACACACACATACACACGCACAGAGGGAGAGAGAGAAAGACACTTACACACACACACTAAAACACGCACACACACACACACGCACACACACACACACACACACGCACACGCAAGCACTCACACACTCACTCACTCACTACAAACACACACGCACACACACACACACATACACACGCACAGAGGGAGAGAGAGAAAGACACTTACACACACACACACTAAAACACACACACACACACACACACACACACACACACACGTGCGCGCGTGCACGACCACTTGGGGAGCATCTTAAATATGCACGCAAACCTGTACACTTAATATCACAGATCGCCTTCATTTCATTGGACGGACGATATATATGCCGACGTTTTAACTTTTGTCATCACTTCGGCGACCATACTCCGTGTCGGGTACTTTTCCTTCTGTGTCCAGGGAATGTTGACTCTTATGGTAACTTTTCATGACTAAAATCATTCTTTTTTATTTATTTTTTTATTTTTTTATTTCAAGAGCTTTTTTTTTTCCTTCTCTCTTTACATTTTCTCTTGGCTGTTTGTTCTGTATTCGTTCATTTTCCGTTTTTATTTTCCTTTTTTCTTATTTGTTTTGTTCTTATTCGTTTATTTTCCTCTTCTTATTGTTTTCTTTATCATCTATTTCCGCTTTTCTTCTTTTTCTATTTGTTTGTTCTTTATTCGTTTATTTTACCTCTTCTTTTTTCTTATTATTTTGTTCTTATTCATTTATTCCATCTTTTAACTTTCTTGTTTCTTTTAAATGTTGTTGTTTGTTTGTGTTTGTTTGTCTTTCCTTTTCCCTTCGGTTTCCGCGACTTCCACTTGACATGTTCTTTTCCGTTTTGTTGCCATTTCATTGAGGCCGGTCTGGTGGCTCATCTGGGTTCCTATACACACCACCACACCCAAGTTCCTTCAATTGAAGTCACAGTGCCGGGAAGTTCGCAGGAGCCAACGATGTTTGAATTGCCGTTGGGCCACCCACCAAAGGAGACTTGTCACTATCACTATGTCACTTCTGTGGATTTCAGCCGTGCTCGTTCTGATCCAGAAACTTGCTGTAGACATCATCATCATGTGCCTGCCGCATGGCGTCGGCAATCATGGCCCTCCATACGAATCTGTCCTTTGTCGCTGTAAGTACGCGATCATGGCCGTCCATACAAATCTATCCCTTGTCGCTGCAAAAGTACATCTCCCATCCTCTCCGTCTTCAGCTACTGAGCAAGTCCGTCCAGAATTTTGCCCCTGACTCTGATGGATAAATTCCCTATTCATGACACGGCGGAGGGGTAGGCAGTGGTATCAAGAGCCCATATTGTGGCAAGAAGGGGTTTGTGTGTTGTCATCTGTAACAGGTAGATGAATCGGGGATGTTTATAGAGGAGTTGTTTCTCTATTTAAAAGTCACACGCACAACAAGGAGGAAGGAGAGAGACGCGTAGAAACGCTCTAAGCATACTAGCAATAACTTTCAAAAGCAGTCCACCATAGCATTACAATTCAATATAGTTTCTTTAATTAAACATATTCAACTGAAAGCATAATCATTCATCCTCTTATTCTTATTTGTCTACGTCCTGAAGCAATCCTACTTCTTTGCCTATCAGCCCTAAAACCTACATTGAAATAAAATATCAACATACCTTCACTACATGTTTCTGGCAAAGGCTCAGCACCTCTGCCAAGTGAGTGGCCCATCTCCTAACACAACCGTGACTGACTGACCATTCTGTCTCTCTGTGTCTGTCTTCTTTGTGGGTCTGTATTCTCTTCTTGTGTTACTTTCCCTTTTCATTTATAGAGCGTGGATCAGAACACGCTGGGGCTCTGACCCCACCTATCTTAAGACGACTTTCGAGGAGGTTCTATTTAAGAATGCATGAAGGAGGGGTTGACGTGGACAAGCACAGGCCAGAACCTGTCCACTGAAACAATGGACCGCTCTCTTCCACTGGGGGGGGGGGTTCTCGAACACCTCCCCAGCAGTGCTGTATGTACAGCTGGCTCTATTGTTTAACTGTGTCGTTTACAGTCTAACATAAGTGTTGAGACGGGCTGTGCTGCCTTGACATTGTTTAATCCTGAGCCATCAGTTTCACACTGAAGTACCCATAAGGGCCTGTTTCTACTTGAGGGGTGTACGTTGATTAATCCTAGCTTCACTACAGGCTATTCGTTGCCTTGCCAGACATGTCAACATACTGGCTCAGATGAAATACATGTATGGCCTGTTTCTACTGAGGGGTTGTACGTTGATTAATCCTAAGCTTTCACTACAGGCTAATTCGTCTGCCTTGCCAGACATTGTCAA
>JAPXFY010000027.1:13504905-13519905 GCA_030674185.1 Monoplex corrugatus | reverse complement strand
AACAATGCTAGCAAAGCAAAAACTTAACCCTTTGACTCCCTCACCCTATCCACCAGCATCCTGCATTGTCAACAATGCTAGCAAAGCAAAAACTTAACCCTTTGACTCCCTCACCCTACCCATCAGCATCCTGCAGGGTGCTGATAGATAAGGTGAGGGAGTCAAAGATTTAAGTTGTTGCAGTTGGTAGATAGGGTGCGGGAGTCAAAGGGTTAAGTTGTTGCAGTTGGTAGATAGGGTGCGGGAGTCAAAGGGTTAAGTTGTTGCAGTTGGTAGATAGGGTGCGGGAGTCAAAGGGTTAAGTTGTTGCAGTTGGTAGATAGGGTGCGGGAGTCAAAGGGTTAAGTTGTTGCAGTTGGTAGATAGGGTGAGGGAGTCAAAGGGTTAAATTGTTGCAGTTGGTAGATAGGGTGAGAGAGAGTCAAAGATTTAAATATTGCAGTTGGTGAATAGGGTGCAGCAGTCAAAAGGTTAAAATCAATAAGAGTCTTAATTCTATTTAATCCTCGGTCATGTATCTATATTGCACAAAGATGGTTGCTAACTCACAGTTTCAGCGTACGAATGTATCTACATAAGTGACCTCCCATCACGAAATCAGTCTTAACTCGCAGTCAGTCAAACAGCACTAGGAACTGAAAAGGTGGACTGAGGGTCTATCTGGGGTGTTTTGACTTTTTCTCAAAATTGATTTCTGTAGACTATAATCTATCCCCCACAGACATTTTTTTCCTCAAAAAATATTATTAATCACTTTCAAATGGTATTTTAATGCACTGATCGCAGCAGAAAGAACGCAATTTCCTACCAAAAGTATCTATTTTTGTCTCTTATTATGAACCGTAACCTGCACCGACCCCCACATATAATATACTGGCAAAGCTCTTTGGTGCATCTTTCACATAATGACAGCTAAAACTACAAACAAACTGGGTCAAAGCCACCAAATAAAGAAATTTAAGGAAAATGTGTAGGAGAGCACACAAAAACTTTAAGGCCGTTTTCTCAAAATGGCCGTCATACAACTCAATGACTTTAAACATACATAACTTCTACATTTTCTTGAGTACAAACTTTATTCAAGTACCAAAATAATCAGCAGAATGTAAACTTTCCAGTGATATGTATATCTCAAAATGCCCAAAATGCTAGTTAAGACTGATTTCGTGCTGGCAGGTCACATATTTTTTTCGCGAAACAAGCCACGAGATCGGGAAACAAGAAATCTATTAAAGGCATTAATCATCATGACGAAAGACGTGAGCAAGTGTTTTAGCAAGACAAGTAAATCTTGCGAAACCGGTATAACCTCCATGCATATGTGTAAGCGTATCTAATCTTTGTATATGTTTGCACAAACACGCGCGCGCGCGTGTGTACGCAAACGTAACAATTTTTCGGAGCAGCAGGGAAGTGTCAGTCTTTTTCTCCTAATTTTTGTATCTGGTGTTTGTTTATTTGTTTGTGATCTTACGCTTGACAAAGGCCAGTTGGTCGAAAATTTGTGCCTGTCTTGTCTTGTTGTATTAAATACACGTTCTTATTCTTTTTTTTTTTCTTTTTTTTTCGTGTTTTTTTCTGGGTTTTGTTTGTTTGAACGCGGGCAGTCACACCTGTTTTCGATTTCGTAACGATTAATTTTTAAGCTCTTCATGCATGCAGCTCCGATTTATCTCGGTATGTCGACACAGTTTGAAACCCCATACTTCATGACGAGAGAGAGACAGAGAGAGAGACAGAGAGAGAGAAAGAGAGAGAGAGAGAGAGAGAGAGAGAGAGAGAAGGAGGGGGTGGAGGAAAGCGGGAGAACGAGGGGGGAGGGAATAAAAGATAAAAACGATAACGTAAAGGGTTAGGGAAACAGAGAGTGAAGCGTGGGATTGTAAAGGAATATAAATAAAGATATGTACACATCATCATCATCATCAGGTGCCCTGCCGCATAGCGTTGGCGATCATGGACTTCCAACTATCTCTATCTCTCGTTGCCCCTAGCATCTCCCCCACCCTCCTCATCCCCAGCCACTCTGCAAGTCCGTCCAGCATTCTCTCCCTGGGTCTACCTGATGCTCTCTTTCCCTCCAGCTTTCCCGTTGTGACCAGGTGCTCCAAATCCCCCTTCCTCATAAAATGGCCCATAAATGTTGCTTGTCTTTTCCTAATCTTCCTTATGAGTGATCTACTTGTGTCTGCTTCCATCAAGACTGTCTCGTTTGTTTTCTTTGCTGTCCATGGAACTCTCAACATTCTTCTGAGAAACCACATCTCGGCTGCCTCAATCTTGCTCTGGCTTTGCTTGCTGCCTGTCCACGCCTCGCATCCGCACAACAGTATTGGTTCTATATAACATTCAAGGACTCTCTTTCTGATGTTCATTGATAGGCATTTGTTGGTAAGAATCCTTGTCATCTTCTTGAATGCTGTTTTGGCTTGGCCGATTCTGCCAGCTATTTCCGATGTGCATCTGCCGTCTGATGAAATGACCGTTCCCAGGTATTTGAACTTATTAACCTGTGTCAAGTTGTGCCATTTGCTGTTATTTTGCATGAGGGGATTTGATGTTTTTTTAATGATCTCATGTTTTTTATGTACATGTACACACGTGAAAGAAAGTGACAATGGGGGGGGGGGGGGGGGAATTGGGAAGAACGGTCATTCCAGATTTTATTTCTCATACCCCCTCTCCACCACCACCACCCTTTTTTTTTTTTTTTTTTTTTTGAGGAGGTCCCAAATTTTGCACTGCCTCAATAGAGTTGTACCTGTACCCACGCCGGTTCACAACACACTACCGATCCCAAGTTCCATTCCAAGCTCACGGTGAGCCAGAGACATCAAACCGCCATGGTGCCACCCACCAGAGACAACCCTGCACTACGACTGGGTCAGTTCGGAGGAGTTCAACAGTGCCTGTTCTGATCTAACTTACTACGAACACCGCCTGCTGAACCTCCTACTAACAAAAGTAATCCAAGACCTTGCCAGCGCATAGTTTTGTGCAGACTCAGGGGAGTCTGTCAGATAATTGCTGGCAGATTTGGGTGGAGCGCATATCGAATCGTCCGAGCGCGATGAATCCCTCTTGAACAAATTCCAGACTCCAACAGGGATTGTTCAGTCACAAAGCCAGTGAGTCGAGTGAGACAACCCCCTCCCCCCCTCCCCCCGCTCCCCCCCCCCCCCCCCCCCCCCCGGTGTAAGGAAACCATCACCACGACCCTCCGATAACGCCAGCAGCGCCCATATGGACCACTGACTGACACCAAGACCCCAACTTGAATACATCTCAGGCTTGTTGTTACTGTTGTTTAAAGCCCAGCCGACTGCGTAGAGCCATGTCAGGACTATAACCACTTCAAAATATACAACACTTCAACAAGAAAAGAAAAAAAAAAAAAAAAAAATTAAGTACACATATCAATACATTCGCGCACATAATCTAAGGACGTGCCCCTGGCGTTGACCACTCCGTCCAGTTTATCGAACAAGGGATTTAAAAAAAAACACACCTGAATACAAATGTAAGCATACCTACCGACACCAAAATGTATACAAATACAGGCATAAATTACCTAAAATTGTTTCGGCATATCTCACCTCCCTAAAGCAAAAAATACACTCGACACATGTACCCAGTTATCAATCCTAAGAAAAATACATACGACTTTATCAAACACATACAGGTGAATGGACCAACAAGGCAGAAAATGACAGGAAGAAATGACAGAAAGCAAAGACAGAGAGTGACAGAAAAAAGGAAATTTCTATCACAGAATTTCCAGAAGGTGGGGATGCTATTTATACCGAAAGAGCCCCCGGCATCCCTACGGGGGGGGTAGATCTAAGGCGTAGAAGTGATGAAACGAAACTGAAGGCAATCACGAATCAGGACATGAAGCTCCACATGATGTGGCGAAAATATTCACAGTGCAACAAGGATTGATGATTTCATGATAATGGGGATGATGATCATGATGCTGTGGAGTTAACCCTTTGACCTCTGCACCCTATCCACCATCTGCAAAAAAACTTAACCCTTCGACTCCCTTACCCTGCATGCAGGAAGCTCGTGGATAGGGTAAGGGAACCAAATTAAGGGTTAAATTTTTGCTTAGCTGGCAATGTAGGATGCTGGTATGCAGGATGCAGGAGTCAAAGGGTTAATTTAATCTAGGAATGAGACTGTGTCACAGGGCTGTACTCTACGTCTGATAACATATCATATCATGGCATCATCCTAGACAATTCCGTACTTAATCAGGAGAAAGCCTTGTGACGTGTCTGTGTGTGGGGGGGTGGGGGTGGAGAGATAGCTAAAGACTATTAGATGACGTAAAGAGCAGAGAGCGACAGGGTAGGGGTGGGGGTTGGGGGTGGGGAGAGGGAGAGGGCTACAGTGACAGTTGAAAATATAGATGTGCATTACAAACGGGGGGGAAAAAAAAGATGAAGGATTGTATGTAAAGGGTGAGGTGGAAGAGTGGAGACAGTGAGGGAGCGAGGGAGGGAAGGTTTTATTCAATTTAGACAGTGATGAATCATGATGACAATCAAAACATTTATGCACATATCTTTCGCCTGTTGCAGACGACACACACAAACGGCAAGGCAAGAACGTAAATGAATGTCAGTGACTTCAGCTTGTCAACCCAACCACAAGGCGAATATTTACGGTCAGTGCGTTTCTGTGTTTTTCTGATTTTCCCACTTGATAATCCAGTTTCTGTTTCAGATTGGTCTGTTCTTGTTTGTGTTTTTGTTGGACTTTTGGTTTGTTGGTTTTGTTGTTGCTGTCGTTTTATTTGTTTGCGTGTTTCTTTTTGTCACACAGTGGTGTGTCGCTTGTATGTTTGTTTGTTTCTTCCTTGCTGCTTCGTCCAGTGGGAGAAAAAAAGGTCTAAAATGACTTCAGTTTAATTCTTTTTCTTCTGATTCCTGTTTGCTTTAACGCAGGCAGTCGCACTCGTTTCGGACTACGATTTCAGGGTTATTCTGTTCTGGTCTGTTTTGTAGAGTTTTAAAGTCCTACCACTCTCAGAGCATACGAGGACTAGCTATAAGAATGTTGCTCAAAGAAGCCTTAAAACACTTTGGTTGCATTGTGAGATACCGATGCTATTATCGGATTCTCTCTTCGTCGTAGGAGAATAGCAAGTATGGATGGTTCAGGGTTATGCAGGCTGGTCGGTTTTTATGATAGATCCCTGGACTATTGATCTGATATCTCGAGTCCAATCCAAGCCTGCAACATTAATTTAACAACTGGCCTGTTGGCTGCCTGCTGTGATGTTTCCATCATTCTGGTGGTGTCAGCTTAGTGTTTCATAGGTCCACTGACCTGTTGGCTGCCCATCTGAATGTTTCCATCATTCTGGTGGTGTCAGCTTAGTGTTTCATAGGTCGACTGACCTGTTGGCTGCCCATCTGAATGTTTCCATCATTCTGGTGGTGTCAGCTTAGTGTTTCATAGGTCCACTGACCTGTTGGCTGCCCATCTGAATGTTTCCATCATTCTGGTGGTGTCAGCTTAGTGTTTCATAGGTCGACTGACCTGTTGGCTGCCCATCTGAATGTTTCCATCATTCTGGTGGTGTCAGCTTAGTGTTTCATAGGTCGACTGACCTGTTGGCTGCCCATCTGAATGTTTCCATCATTCTGGTGGTGTCAGCTTAGTGTGTCATAGGTCGACTGGCCTGTTGGCTGCCCATCTGAGTGTTTCCATCATTCTGGTGGTGTCAGTTTAGTGTTTCATAGGTCCACTGGCCTGTTGGCTGCCCGCTGTAATGTTTCCATCATTCTGGTGGTGTCAGCTTAGTGTTTCATAGGTCCACTGGCCCGTTGGCTGTCCATCTTAATGTTTCCATCATTCTGGTGGTGTCAGCTTAGTGTTTCATAGGTCCACTGGCCTGTTGGCTGCCCATCTGAATGTTTCCATCATTCTGGTGGTGTCAGCTTAGTGTTTCATAGGTCCACTGGCCCGTTGGCTGCCCATCTGAATGTTTCCATCATTCTGGTGGTGTCACCTTAGTGTTTCATAGGTCCACTGGCTGTTGGCTGCCCATCTTAATGTTTCCATCATTCTGTTGGTGTCAGCTTAGTGTTTCATAGGTCCACTGGCTCGTTGGCTGCCCATCTTAATGTTTCCATCATTCTGGTGGTGTCAGCTTAGTGTTTCATAGGTCCACTGGCCTGTTGGCTGCCCATCTGAATGTTTCCATCATTCTGGTGGTGTCAGCTTAGTGTTTCATAGGTCCACTGACCTGTTGGCTGCCCATCTGAATGTTTCCATCATTCTGGTGGTGTCAGCTTAGTGTTTCATAGGTCCACTGGCTGTTGGCTGCCCATCTTAATGTTTCCATCATTCTGATGGTGTCACCTTAGTGTTTCATAGGTCCACTGACCTGTTGGCTGCCCATCTGAATGTTTCCATCATTCTGTTGGTGTCAGCTTAGTGTTTCATAGGTCCACTGGCCTGTTGGCTGCCCATCTGAATGTTTCCATCATTCTGGTGGTGTCACCTTAGTGTTTCATAGGTCCCTCTCCCTCCTTCCCTCCCCATTCAAGACCTTGCCGGCGTATGGGGAATCCGCTGGCTCAGGGAGTCTGCCAGATAACTGCTGGCAGATTTTGGGTGGAGCGTATATGGAATTGTTCGAGTGTGATAAAATCATCTTTGAACAAATTTTTAATTCGAAACACATGGTTATGAAACAGTTCTTTTTTGTTTGTTTTGTTTGTTTGTTTGTTTGTTTGTTTGTTTGTTTGTTTGTTTGTTTGTCTTGGTTTTTGTTGTTAAATCATTATCAGGACCGTTCCAGACTTCGGTTCCTACCTGTGTCATTCCCATGTAAAGCACAATTGAAAAGTGCTAGGAATCAGGTCAAATTCTGTGGGCTTTAGTACACATCTACACGTTCATACACACACATACACACACACTACACACCACACACACACACAACACACACACACACACACACACACACACACACACACACACACACACACTACACACACACACTCTACACGTTCACACTACATACACACACTCATGCTCACACACACACACACTCTACACACACACACATACACACACACACACACACACATACATACACACGTTCATACTACATACACACACTCATACTCACACACACACACACACACACACACACACACACACAACACAGGCACACACACACACACCACACACACACACACACTACATACACACACTCATACTCACACACACACACACACACTACACGAACACACGCACCACACACACATACACACAACACACACACACACACATACACACACACACACACTACACACACACTACACACACTACACGCGCAAACACCACACACATACACACACAGAGAGGCAGAGAACAGACAGACAGAGAAAGAGAGAGACACACACACACAAAGACAGACAGACAAAGAGAGAGAGACAGACAGACAGACAGACAGAGAGACAGAGAGAGCCAATGTCAAAATCACTGGTTACACAGTCCTGTTTATTTATGGATCACTTTTGTGTTTATAAAGTTTGTGGTTTAGCGATAAGTTTTCCTTCATAGTTAAAGCTATTAGTGTAAGCTTCAACTTCGTCTGTATACCAATACAATATCTCTTTTCTATGTCCTTGTCTCCTCCGTACACATGTTTTCTGTCTCTTACTCTAGCTCTCTTCCCCTTATCCTCCTCCACTTTTTGTTGTTTGTTTGTATGTTTTTTACATTGTTTGTTGTCTAATATAATTCAGAGTCAAAAAGACATTAAATGAAAGAACAAACACAGAGAGTACTCTTCTGTAATACTTATGCATAATTATCGAAGGTTTCGATAATTGTAGGTGTATTGATTGTTTATTGGTGATTTAAACATTTTGTTTCACACTCTACACACTACACTATACTACATATTCACACTACACCACACACACACACACACACACACACAACACACACACACACACACACACACACACACACACACACAACACACACACACACACACACACACACACACACACACACACACACACACACACACACACACACAACACTACACACACACACACGCACACACGCACACACACACACAACCACACACACACACACGCACACACACACAACCACACACACACACACGCACACACACACAACCACACACACACACACACACACACGCACGCATGCACGCACGCACGCACGCACGCGCACACACACACACACACACACACACACACACACAACAGGGCCCATTTTGTTGTGGTAATTAGGCATTATTATTCCAGGCAAGACCTCAATCACTGCACACGTGTTACAGAGGGTTCATTGATTAGGACTTAGTACAGCAGACACTGTTCGGTCGTTATTTCTTTTAACCCTTTGACTCCCCCATCCTATCCACCAACTGCAAAAAAAAAAAATTCTTTGACTCCCTCACCCTATCCACCAGCTTCCTGCAGGAAGCTGGTGAATCAGGTGAGGGAATCACAGGGTTAAGTTTTTGCTTTTGCTAGCATGGTTGACAATACATGATGCTGGTGAACAGGGTATGGGAGTCAAAGGGTTAATTAAACGTTTATTCACAGATGTGCTTTTAGACGAAGCAGGGGCTGTATAATGACAATAATCACACACACTGTTGGCGTCAGCACTCCATCACTGCTGTCTTTAGCCCTGTCATAGACACACATCGGAAAACAGGTAAAAAGCTCTGTCACACCGTGTGATATAATTACCATAGACATGGACAGGGAGACAGGCAACTAGCTCTGTCACACTATGTGATATAATTACCATAGATGGACAGGGAGACAGGCAACTAGCTCTGTCACACTATGTGATATAGTTACCATAGACATGGACAGGGAGACAGGCAACTAGCTCTGTCATACTATGTGATATAATTACCATAGATGGACAGGGAGACAGGCAACTAGCTCTGTCACACTATGTGATATAGTTACCATAGACATGGACAGGGAGGACAGGCAACTAGCTCTGTCACACTATGTGATATAATTACCATAGACATGGACAGGGAGACAGGCAATTAGCTCTGTCACACTATGTGATATAATTACCATAGACATGGACAGGGAGACAGGCAACTAACTCTGTCACACTATGTGATATAATTACCATAGATGGACAGGGAGACAGGCAACTAGCTCTGTCACACTATGTGATATAATTACCATAGATGGACAGGGAGACAGGCAACTAGCTCTGTCACACTATGTGATATAATTACCACAGATGAACAGGGAGACAGGCAACAAGCCCTGTCACACTGTGTGATATAATTACCACAGATGGACAGGGAGACAGGCAACTAGCTCTGTCACACTATGTGATATAATTACCACAGATGGACAGGGAGACAGGCAACTAACTCTGTCACACTATGTGATATAATTACCATAGATGGACAGGGAGACAGGCAACTAGCTCTGTCACACTATGTGATATAATTACCATAGATGGACAGGGAGACAGGCAACTAGCTCTGTCACACTATGTGATATAATTACCACAGATGAACAGGGAGACAGGCAACAAGCCCTGTCACACTGTGTGATATAATTACCACAGATGGACAGGGAGACAGGCAACTAGCTCTGTCACACTATGTGATATAATTACCACAGATGGACAGGGAGACAGGCAACTAGCTCTGTCACACTGTGTGATATAATTACCATAGATGGACAGGGAGACAGGCAACTAGCTCTGTCACACTGTGTGATATAATTACCACAGATGGACAGGGAGACAGGCAACTAGCTCTGTCACACTGTGTGATATAATTACCATAGGTGGACAGGGAGACAGGCAACTAGCTCTGTCACACTGTGTGATATAATTACCACAGATGGACAGGGAGACAGGCAACTAGCTCTGTCACACTGTGTGATATAATTACCATAGACATGGACAGGGAGACAGGCAACTAGCTCTGTCACACTATGTGATATAATTACCATAGATGGACAGGGAGACAGGCAACTAGCTCTGTCACACTGTGTGATATAATTACCATAGACATGGACAGGGAGACAGGCAACTAACTCTGTCACACTATGTGATATAATTACCATAGATGGACAGGGAGACAGGCAACTAGCTCTGTCACACTGTGTGATATAATTACCATAGACATGGACAGGGAGACAGGCAACTAGCTCTGTCACACTATGTGATATAATTACCATAGATGGACAGGGAGACAGGCAACTAGCTCTGTCACACTATGTGATATAATTACCATATATGGACAGGGAGACAGGCAACTAGCTCTGCCACACTGTGTGATATAATTACCATAGACATGGACAGGGAGACAGGCAACTAGCTCTGTCACACTATGTGATATAATTACCATAGACATGGACAGGGAGACAGGCAACTAGCTCTGCCACACTGTGTGATATAATTACCATATATGGACAGGGAGACAGGAAACTAGCTCTGCCACACTGTGTGATATAATTACCATAGACATGGACAGGGAGACAGGCAACTAGCTCTGCCACACTATGTGATATAATTACCATATATGGACAGGGAGACAGGCAACTAGCTCTGCCACACTGTGTGATATAATTACCATAGACATGGACAGGGAGACAGGCAACTAGCTCTGCCACACTGTGTGATATAATTACCATAGACATGGACAGGGAGACAGGAAACTAGCTCTGTCACACTATGTGATATAATTACCATATATGGACAGGGAGACAGACAACTAGCTCTGCCACACTGTGTGATATAATTACCATAGACATGGACAGGGAGACAGGCAACTAGCTCTGTCACACTATGTGATATAATTACCATAGACATGGACAGGGAGACAGGCAACTAGCTCTGTCACACTATGTGATATAATTACCATATATTGACAGGGAGACAAGCAATTAGCTCTGTCACACTCTGTGATATAATTACCATAGATGGACAGGGAGACAAGCAATTAGCTCTGTCACACCGTGTGATATAATTACCATAGTTGGACAGGGAGACAAGCAATTAGCTCTGTCACACTCTGTGATATAATTACCATATATGGACAGGGAGACAGGCAACTAGCTCTGTCACACTATGTGATATAATTACCATAGATGGACAGGGAGACAAGCAATTAGCTCTGTCACACTATGTGATATAATTACCATATATGGACAGGGAGACAGGCAACTAGCTCTGTCACACTATGTGATATAATTGCCATAGATGGACAGGGAGACAGGCAACTAGCTCTGTCATACTATGTGATATAATAACCATAGATGGACAGGGAGACAGGCAACTAGCTCTGTCACACTATGTGATATAATTACCATAGATGGACAGGGAGACAGACAACTAGCTCTGGCACACTATGTGATATAATTACCATAGATGGACAGGGAGACAGGCAACTAGCTCTGTCACACTATGTGATATAATTACCATATATGTACAGGGAGACAGGCAACTAGCTCTGTCATAGTGTGTGATATAATTACCATAGATGGTCAAGGAGACATGAAACTAGCTCTGTCACACCGTGTGATATAATTACCATAGATGGACAGGGAGACAGGCAACTAGCTCTGTCATAGTGTGTGATATAATTACCATAGATGGACAAGGAGACAGGAAACTAGCTCTGTCACGCTATGTGATATAATTACCATAGACATGGACAGGGAGACAGGCAACTAGCTCTATCACACTATGTGATACAATTACCATAGACGGACAGGGAGACAGGCAACTAGCTCTGTCACACTATGTGATATAATTACCAAAGACATGGACAGGGAGACAGGCAATCATGGTCCTCCATACTAATCTATCTCTTGTCACTGCAAGTACATCTCCCACCCTCTCTGTCCTCAGCCACGCTGCAAGTCCGTCTAGTATTTTCTCCCTGTGTCTACCTGGTGTTCTCTTTCCCTCCAGCTTTCCTGTTGTGACCGGGTGCTCTAATTCCCTTTTCCTTGTAAAATGTTCTATAAATGTTGCTTGTCTTTTCATAATCTTCTTTGTTAATGATCTTCTTGTGTCTGCCTCCTTCAAGAATGTCAATATCTTATTTGGCCTAAATGAATGGATCGTCTGCTCCTGATTCTCCTTCATGTGTTTGTTTGTGTGTTTTTGAGGTTGGTTTTGTTTGTACATTTTGTATATATTCTGAATGCATTTTTCTTTGTCCATTAGTCATTATTACCTTACACCACCTACACGAATGGATTCACTGCACGCACCATTGTCTTTGTTGTTTACACTCACCTGTGTCGTAGCGCTGTCGCCGTGACCCGGCCTCATCATTTTTCTTTGCTGTTTCAAAAATGTGTGTAAGGAGTGTGTAAATTGGTGGTGTGTAGGCCTATAGAAAAATGTTCTTTTTAATTTGACGATAACAAGGTGATGTGTGTGCTCCAAGCATAATCTCCTTCGCTGTGTCAGTTATGTGTATTTTTCTCGTGTAGGTGTGTGTGTGTGTGTGTGTGTATGTGTGTGTGTGTGTGTGTGTGTGTGTGTGTGTGTGTGTGTGTGTGTGTGTGTGTGTGTGTGTGTGTGTGTGTGTGTGTTCGTTCGTTCTTTAATTTAACGTCTTTTCACTATAAGTGATATTAGTGTGTGTGTGTGTGTGTGTGTGTGTGTGTGTGTGTGTGTGTGTGTGTGTGTGTGTGTGTGTGTGTGGTGTGTGTGTGTGTGTGTGTGAATGTGTGTGTGTGTGTGTGTGAAGTGTTGTGTGTGTGTGTGTGTGTGTGAGTGTGTGTGTGCGTGTGTTGTGTGTGTGTGTGTGTGTTGTGAGTGTGTGTGTGCGTGGTGTGTGTGCATGCGTGTGTGTGTATGCGTCTGTTTGTGTATGTGTGTGTGCGTGTGTGTGTGCGTGCGTGCTTGTGTGTGTATGTGTCTGTGTATGTGTGTGTGTGTGAAGTGGTGTGTGTGTGTTTCCGTGCGTGTGTGTGTGTGCGCGTGTGTGTGTGTGATGTGTGTGTGTGTGTGTGTGCGTGCGTGTGTGTATGTGCGTGTGTGTGTGTGTGTGTGTATGCGTGTGTGTATGTGTGTGCGTGTGTGTGCGTTTGTGTGCGTTTGTGTGCGTGTGTGTGCGTTTGTGTGTGTATATATATATATGTGTGTGTGTGTGTGTGTGTGTGTGTATGTGTGTGTGTGTGTGTGTGTGTGTGTGTGTGTGTGTGTGTGTGTGTGTGTGTGTGTGTGTGTGTTCGATGTTTCTAGCTATAATTTACTTGAACGCTAGTGGGGTTTTTATTGTTGTTGTTGTTGTTTGCTTTTTTTTGTTTTTATCCAAACCACATTCTCAAATCAAACCAACTTTTTTATTTTCATAACAGCAGGAAACGACGTCCTCTCCTTCCTCACCGTTACGTGCGATGTGACCATAGTAACAGCAACAACAACAACAACAACAACAACAACAAATCACGTCTGCTTCAAACAAGTGACAACAAAAAGCACCCTCTTCCTTCCAAAGGACACGTCAGTGAGCGAGATTTTTTAACCCCCTGCGTCCTAAGGATAAGCTACAGACCTGAAAGATGTTTGAAACGGACGCCCAAAGCGCCCTCTGGGGTCTCAGTCCCACTTTCCTTATCGTGGGTGGCATTTATCACATTATTAGCATAGCGGCTCCCCATTGGATGGCCAACTCCACAGTGCATATGGGACTTTGGACCCACTGCCAGAATGACGGCGAATGTGTTGGTATTACGGAACGGCTGAACGCCAATGGTAATTTTTTTTGTCTGTGTGCTTCTTTGGTTGGTTGGTTGGTCGGTTGGTCGGTCGGTTGGTTGGTTGGTGATTGGTTGGTTGGTTGGTTGGTTGGTTGGTTGGTTGGTTGGTTCGTTCGTTGATTAACTGGTTGGTTGGTTGGTTGGTTGGTTGGTTGGTTGGTTGGTTGGTTGGTTGGTTGGTTGGATGGTTGGTTGGTTGGTTGGTGTTGGTTGGTTGGTTGGTTTCGTTCGTTCGTTGGTTGGTTGGTTAGTTGGTTGGTTGGTTAGTTGGTTGGTTGGTTGGTTGGTTGATAGGTTGATAGGTTGGTTGGTGGGTTGGTGGGTTGGTGGGTTGGTGGGTTGGTGGGTTGGTCGGTCGGTTGTTGGTTGGCTGGTTGATTGTTAATTGCTTGCTTGCTTGCTTGCTTGCTTGATTGATTGATTGTTTTTTGTTGTTGCTATTGTCTTTGTTGTTGTTTTCTTTTTGAGCGTTTGGGTCATTTCTCACCGGGGGGGGGGGGGGGGGGGCGTTCGGGTTTTTCTCATACACATAAATATACGCTGTTTTGCTCACACTATGAAGCTGGTAAGTTGCTGCACAGTCTGCATACTCCATCTGTGGTGGGTGTGCATGCTGGATGTGTTCATGTTTCTATACGCCACTGGACACTGACGTGATTTGTAAGATGTTTAATTAATGTGCACACTTGAAATTCTGCGTGCGTATACGCAGAAAATGAAAGGGGCCTACAAAACCTTGTGAATATAATAGAATTAGAAAGCAAGAATAAAGGGTTGCAGCTAAATAGCAAGAAGACTGAAATCATGGCAATCAGTTAAAAAAAATTATAGAACATGAAATCCCTTCACGTAAAATAACAGGAAATGGCACAACTTTGAGACAGGTTGATAAGGTTAAATTTCTGGGGACGGTCATCTCACCAGACGGCAGATGCACATCAGAAATAGCCAGCAGAATCGGCCAAGCCAAAACTGCATTCAAGAAGATGAAAAGCGTTCTTACCAACAAATGCGTATCAATTAACATCAGGAAGAGAGTTACTGAGAGTTGTATAGAACTGATAATGTTATACAGTTGTGAGACGTGGACAGTCAACACGCAAAGCCAGAACAAGATTAAGGCAGCTGAAATGTGGTTTCTAGGAAGATTGTTGAGAGTTCCATGGACAGCAAAGAAAACAAACGAGACAGTCTTGATGGAGGCAGATAAAGATAAAGAAGATTA
>JAPXFY010000027.1:13492405-13494905 GCA_030674185.1 Monoplex corrugatus | reverse complement strand
GTGGCAGAGACCTCAACTTTTCCCGGGGCCAGCACCACGGGGGGCTGCGCCCATCCTAACGTATTGAAGTGGTTTACGTCACGAACTATACCTTAGGAAGTCGTGACTACGAACCTCCATCGGTCCGATAAATAGATAAATAAATGAATAAATGAATGATAAATAAGTAAGTAAATAATTAAATAAATAAATAAATACAAATTGTGGGCGTTTTTGGCTGACCAGCTCTTTCCCGGAGTGCTATGGACTCGTAAGGAAGGTAAGAGAATACACAGTCATGTCTCGTTCATTTTATTGACGCGTCATTGAGAATCTTACCCAACTTTTCCTGACCAACGACCCGGCAGGTGTCTGTATCTCTCAGGCCTGGCAGACGTCAGGAAATGTTAAAAACAACGAGCGTAGAGTACGGCCCTGTCGTGCAGTCTCAGTTCTAGATACGGCTCTCCGGCGTCTTGATCATCATCATCATGAGATTATTGATCATTACAACATTGTAAAAAAAAAATTGTCCCTGGATTCTGTGATCCTTCAAACCCTGGTCTTTTGGTGACCTCAGTTTTCTGGATCCCCTGTCATTTCTGTGCCCGATGGTACATACAAGTTGGGGTCTGAGCTGCTAGTGGATCATGGAGACAGTCGTTGGAGGGTTGTGATGGTGGTGGTGTCCTTCCCTGGGGGTCTGTTACTCAGTCGGGCTCAGCGTCTGAGCGATCACTGCCAGTAGTAAGGGGCCTCGGTATCGTTATCGTTGTTGTTGTTTAAAGCCCAGCCGACTGCGTAGAGCCATATCAGGGCTATAACCACTTCAAAACATACAAAACTTCAACAGGAAAATAAAAAAAAGAAAAGAAAATTGAATACACATATCAATTCATTCGCGCACATAATCTAAGGACATGCCCCTGGCGTTGACCACTCCGTCCAATTTATCACACAGGGGACTTAAAAAAACACACCTGAATACAAAATTAAGCATACCTAAGGACACCAACAAAGCATATATAAAAATGGGCATAAATTGCTTAAAATTGCTTCCGATTGTCTCACTTCCCTCGATCCAAAAATGCACTTAATACGTGTACCCAATTATCAATCCTAAGAAAAAGTACGTAAGACTTTATCGAACACGTACAGATGAATGAACAGCAAGGCAGAAAATATTAAGAAGAAATGACAAAAAGCAAAACAACAAGGCAGAAACAAACAGAGTATCAAAAAAGAGGACATTTCTAGTACAGAATTTCCAGAAGGTGGGGATACTGTTTATACTGAAAGAGCCCCCGGCATCCCCACCGGAGAAGTTGGGGCTTAGAAGACAGTGTTCTTTAGTAAGATGAAATACAACAGGCACCGTTGATCTCCATTGAATTACACTGTTGACCTCCACTTACCTGATCCATCAGCGATACAGGGTCTTCTCTGGAGGGTGGCCCTGTGATGGCTTGACATCGTTGACCCCCAACATGGCAGTGGGATTTTGAGTGAATCATTTCAGGGCTGCTGGTGTATTGTGCATTCGGAATGAGCGGCGTGGGGGGGGGGGGGGGGGTCAACGCCACGAAGATGGTGCAAAATTTGGGACAGAAAAAAGAAAAAACGTATTCAGAAAATATTATGGACACTCGTGACATTAATTTGCATACGTGGCCTGCTACACACACACATGTAAATAGGAGTGGCGGGGGGGGGGGGGGCGAACTTACAGTCGAATACGGCGCACATACAGACTCACTCGTGTGTGCATACACGCGCGCTTATGTACAAACAGGCACACGCACATGCATACAAACACACACACACACACAGCATGACAATAAATTAAGACAGATTAAAAACTTCAGGGGTATGCTTTCAGGCGCACACAGAGACGCGCACGCGCACACAGAGACGCGCACGTATACTCACATGGTCACCCACACACACATGCACACACACACACACACACACACACACACACACACACACACACACACTCACTCACTCACTCACACACACACACACTCACTCACTCACTCACTCACACACACACACACACACACACACAGGGGGAGAGAGAGAGAGAGAGAAATGCAGATCAATTTATACGTAAAAGTTTTCATGTACACATAATGATATGCAAATGCAAATCACACACAAATACTACTGGAATAATGCTCATTTTTTTCTCTGCGTATCTATCATCTATCTATCTATCTATCTATCTATCTATCTATCTATCTATCTATCTATCTATCTATTTATCTATCTATCTATCTATCTATCTATCTATCTATTTATCTATCTATTTATCTATCTATCTATCTATCTATTTATCTATTTATCTATCTATCTATCTATCTATTTATCTATCTATCTATCTATCTATTTATCTATCTATCTATCTATCTATCTATTTATCTATCTATTTATCTATTTATCTATCTATCTATCTATCTAACTATCTATCTATCTATTTATCTATCTGTCTATCTATCTATTTATCTATCTATCTATCTAT
>JAPXFY010000027.1:13482405-13487405 GCA_030674185.1 Monoplex corrugatus | reverse complement strand
GATTTGGTTTGGTTAGGTTTGGTTTGGTTTGGTTTGATTTGGTTTGGTTTGGTTTGGGTTTGGGTTTGGTTTGGTTTGGTTTGGTTTGGTTTGGTTAGGTTAGGTTTGGTTTGGGTTGGGTTTGGTTTGGTTTGGTTTGGTTTGGGTTTGGTTTGGTTTGGTTTGGGTTTGGTTTGGTTTGGTTTGGTTTGATTTGGTTTGGTTTGGTTTGGTTTGATTTGGTTTGGTTAGGTTTGGCTTGGTTAGGTTAGGTTTGGTTTGGTTTGATTTGGTTTGGTTAGGTTTGGTTTGGTTTGGTTAGGTTTGGTTTGATTTGGTTAGGTTTGATTTGGTTTGGTTTGGTTAGGTTTGGTTTGGTTTGGTTTGGTTTGGTTTGGGGTTTTGTTTGGTTTGGTTAGGTTTGATTTGGTTTGGTTTGATTTGGTTTGATTTGGTTTGGTTAGGTTTGGTTTGGTTAGGTTTGGTTTGATTTGGTTAGGTTTGGTTTGGTTTGGTTTGATTTGGTTAGGTTTGGTTTGGTTAGGTTTGGTTTGGTTTGGTTTGGGGTTTGGTTTGGTTTGGTTAGGTTTGATTTGGTTTGGTTTGATTTGGTTTGATTTGGTTTGGTTTGGTTAGGTTTGGTTAGGTTTGGTTTGGTTTGGTTAGGTTTGGTTTGATTTGGTTAGGTTTGGTTTGGTTTGGTTTGGTTAGGTTTGGTTTGGTTTGGGGTTTCGTTTTGCTTGTTTTGTTTGTTCTGTTCTGTTCTGTTCTGTTCTGTTCTGTTCTGTTCTGTTTTGTTTTGTTTTGCTTTGTTTTGTTTTGTTTTGTTTTGTTCCGTTCCGAATTTTCTCGGATACACGCAGCCCACTTCTCGTAGTTTCGCCCACAGGCGGTATGTTGCTGCGCAGTCTGCATACTGCGTCTCTGGCAGGCGTACATGAAGAGTGTTGTGATAACTCTGTAACCCACTACACACTTACAGGATCTTTAACGTGCGCATACAATGTTTTACGTGCGTATATACACACACGAAGAGAGTTTAGGTACCAACAGGTCTGCACGCTTGTTGACCTGGGAGATGGGAACAATCTTAACCCTTTACCCACCGGGCGGGAGGTACCCAGGCAGGATCGAACCCCATACCTTTCGATTGGTGATCCAACGTCTCCCCCACTTGACTCCCGCCTGTCGAGTATTGTGTTGTGTTGTGTTGTGTTGTGTTGTTGTGTTGTGTTGGTGTTGTGTAGTGTAGTGTAGTGTAGTGTAGTGTAGTGTAGTGTAGTGTAGTGTAGTGTAGTGTATTAATTGCATTGCATGCACAGCATTGCATTTATTGCATTTCATTGCATTGCATTGTATTGCATTGCATTGTATTGTATTGTATTGTATTGCATTGTGTTGTATTGTATTGTGTTGTGTTGTTTTGTGTTGTGTTGTGTTGTGTTGTATTGTATTGTATTGCATTGAATTGTATTGTATTGTACTGCATTGCATTGCCTTGTATTGCATTATGGTATGTTGTATTGTGCTGTACTGCACTGTACTGTGTTGTGTTGTGTTGTTGTCTTGTCTTGTCTTGTTTTGTCTTATCTTGTGTTGTACTCTGTGTGCATGACTGTGTGTGTATGTATGTGTGTGTGTGTGTGTGTGCATGTGTGTATGTGTGTGTCTGTGTATGTGTGTGTCTGTTTCTGTGTCTGTGTATGTGTGTCTGTGTCTGTATTTATTTGTGTAGGCGAGACAGAGACAGGATGACCACTTGGGTCAAGGGTCACACGCCTAATAGGATGAGTGTACTCTATCTCAGCATCCTGTGTGTAGAGGGGTGGGAGGTGAAGGTGGGGGTGCGTGCATGTGTACGTGCACATTGCTTGTCTGTCTGTAAATACTTGTATTTATTTGTATTCATTTATATTATCTTCTTTTTACTGTGGGTCCTATCGATCATTTTCATTTCATGTGGTTTTTCCCCTTCACCCTTGCACAGAAGGGTTTTTTTCTTTGAAATGTTATCCATGATAATAGCAAAAACCTGCAATAAGGATTTAATATACAATCACATGCACGCAATGAGTAATGTATGTCATAGATAATAAGTCTTACATTTTGAAAATTTGCTGTGGGTGAATTTTTACACACACACACGCTTACACACACACACTGCACACTGCACACACACACTTAGAAAATTGCAGTGGGTGAATTTTTACGCACACACACACACACACACACACACACACACACACACACACACTGCACACTGCACACACACACTTAGAAAATTGCAGTGGGTGAATTTTTACACACACACACGCACACACATTCCCTGCACACACATTTAGAAAATTGCAGTGAGTGAATTTTTACACACACACACGCACACACACATTCACTGCACACACACACATTTAGAAAATTGCAGTGAGTGAATTTTTACACACACACACGCACACACATTCACTGCACACACACACATTTAGAAAATTGCAGTGAGTGAATTTTTACACACACACACGCACACACATTCACTGCACACACATTTAGAAAATTGCAGTGAGTGAATTTTTACACACACACACGCACACACATTCACTGCACACACATTTAGAAAATTGCAGTGGGTGAATTTTTACACACACACATGCTTAGGATGATCGCACTCAGGAAGGTTACTTTTGTGCTTACTTTATTTTTTTCGACCCGGCTCCACAACAAACTACAGAGTAGGGAGTCAAGGTTTAAGGGTTTTTTTGCAGCTGGTGGATAGGGTGCGAGAGTCAAAGGTTTCTTTTTTATATTTTTGTAGGATCATCGCACTCAGGGAGGTTACTTTTGTGCTCACCTTTTTTTTTTTTTTTTTTTTTGTCCCATTTTCTACGCCATCATTAATGGCCACAGAAGCTGGCACAGTGCTTACAATATGATGATGGTGATGTCGATGAGAATGATAATCATGATGCTATGGAGTTCCATCTAGGACTGAGACTGCGTGACAGGGTTGTACTCTACGCTTGCTATTATAATTTATCCTGACGTCAACCAGGCCTGAGAGATACAGACATCTGTGGTGTTGGTCAAAAGATTTGAGCAACACCCTCAATGACGCATCCGTGAAGTGGATGAGACTGGACTGTGTGGTTCCAGCCTTCCCAATGAGCCCATAACATGCCCAACGCTGGGTAGGAGCCGGTTAGAGCCGAAAAATCCCACAATGATTTTTGAAGGGACTGATTCCCCATCAGTCCCTTCAAAAATCATTGTGGGATTTTTCGAACCCACAACCTTCCAGTCGGTAGTCCGTTGCGTTAACCACTACACCACGGCGACTGGTCATTTCTCTAATCTTCTGACCAACAGTGGTGCAGGTGTCTGTATTTCCTGGGTCTGGCTGACGCCAGGATATATCATGAAAGTAAGCGTACAGTCGTTTCACGCAGTCCCAATCCTAGAGGAAACTCCATAGCATCATGGTAATCCTCCTCCTCCTCATTGCATTGTAAAAACTGGCATAGAATGGGATCCCTAGGAAAAAAATGGTGAGCACAGATGAAATTGCCCCAAAAGGCAATGATCCTTTAAAGAAAAATTCGGTATTCATATTGACATTAACCCATAAAAGAATATCCGGTATTCATATTAATATTAACCCATCAAAGAATATCCGTATTCGTATTGACATTAACCCATAAAGAATATCCGGTATTCGTATTGACATTAACCCATAAAAGAATATCCGGTATTCTATTAATTACCCATAAAGATATCGGTATTCTATAATTACCCATCAAAGAATATCCGGTATTCATATTAATATTAAACCATAAAAGAATATCCGGTATTCAATTATTAATATTTAAAACCATCAAAGAATATCCGGTATTCATATTAATATTAACCCATAAAAGAATATCCGGTATTCATATTGACATTAACTGATGAAAGATTATCCGGTATTCATACTGACATTAACCAATAAAAGAATATCTTGTTCATATTGACATTAACCCATAAAGAATATCCGGCATTCACATGATATTAACCCATAAAAGAATATCCGGTATTCATATTAATATTAACCCATTAAAGAATATCCGGTATTCATACTGATATTGATCCATAGAAGAATATCCGGTATGCATACTGATATTAATCCATAAAAAATATCTGGTATTCATATTGATATTAACCCGTCAAAGAATATCCGGTATTCATATTGACATTAACCCATAGAAGAATATCCAACATTCATATGATATTAGCCCATAAAAAATATTTGGTATTCATATTGAATCAATATGCTATGATATATCGTTATCAATATGTGGTGTTGATATTGATGTCACTTTTGTAATGATGTACTGATGTATGATGTATTGACAACGATCACAGTCTGATCATTTGCTCTGCTATGATATATCGTTAAGACATCTGTGGGCCCTTTAAGTGAACAGCGGCAAGGTATCCGTACAGCAGTCACAATATATGCAGAGAATTCTGAGTGTGTTGTTTGTTTGTTTGTTTGTTTGTTTGTTTTTTGTTTTTGTTTTTGTTTTGTTTTTTGTTTGTTTGTTTTTGCACCTCTTTCTATTTATCACAGACATATCTATTGTCATTCATGCACTGAGTATAGAATCTACCGCAAAGATGGAATGTTTGAAAAGAAATTACGATTTCCGTAATGAAACACAATTAATGCATCCTCCCCCGCCGGAAGAATGAACGCATACCATGGTATCGTCTGCTTAATTAAAGGTATACCATGAGAACTGGTTCAAGGCCGTTCTCTGCATTTATATACTTACTTACTTCTTACTCACTTACTCACTCACTTACTCACTGACTTATTACTTACTTACCTACCAACTTACTTACCTCCTTACCTCCTTTCTTATTTATTTACTTACTGACTTATTACTTACCTACCAACTTACCTCCTTACTTACCTCCTTACTTTCTTATTTATTTACTTACTTACTTACTCACTCACTTACTCACTCACGTATTACTTACTTACCTACCAA
>JAPXFY010000027.1:13387405-13477405 GCA_030674185.1 Monoplex corrugatus | reverse complement strand
GCTGGAGTCACCAGAATGGTTGGATTCACCAGAATGGTTGGAGTCACCAGAATGGTTGGAATCACCAG
The DNA here is from genome assembly GCA_030674185.1 of Monoplex corrugatus. Lineage (NCBI taxonomy): Eukaryota > Metazoa > Mollusca > Gastropoda > Littorinimorpha > Ranellidae > Monoplex > Monoplex corrugatus. The sequence goes on along the minus strand of JAPXFY010000027.1, from coordinate 13,477,337 downwards.
AATAGTTGGAGTCACCAGAATGGTTGGAGTCACCAGAATGGTTGGAGTCACCAGAATGGCCGAAGTCACCAGAATGGTTGGAGTCACCAGAATGGCTGGAGTCACCAGAATGGCCGAAGTCACCAGACTGGCTGAAGTCACCAGAATGGTTGGAGTCACCAGACTGGCTGAAGTCACCAGAATGGTTGGAGTCACCAGAATGGCTGGAGTCACCAGAATGGTTGGAGTCACCAGAATTGTTGGAGTCACCAAAACGGTTGGAGTCACCAGAATGGCTGGAGTCACCAGAATGGTTGGAGTCACCAGAATGGTTGGAGTCACCAGAATGGTTGGAGTCATCAGAATGTTTACAGTATTAAAATGGGCATCAAACAAGCCAGGGGTTCAGCCAGAGAGCTTGTATCTACGGCCCTATCAAAAGAGCAAACTTAAAAGAAGTTTAAACAGATGGTCAAGCCATCCCAACATCTCCCTTTTCGTATGAAAATTCATAAAAGCAAAATATATGTTTTCGTTTCTAACACACACATTTCACGTTGGAAATAAATCTTCGTGCAGCTGAAAAACTAAAACAGCACAGCCATAAAAAATAAATGAATAAATAAGTAAATAAATAAATAAATAAATAATAAATAAATGAATAAATTAAAATTTAAAAAAAGAAAAACTTATTTCTGCATCCTCTCTCTCTCTCTCTCTCTCCTCTCTCTCTCTCTCCTCTATCTCTCTCTCTATCTCTCGCTCTTTTTCCCTCCCTCCCTTCGTCTGTGTGTGTGTGTGTTTGTGTGTGTGTGTGTGTGTGTGTGTGTGTGTGTGTGTGTGTGTGTGTGTGTGTGTGTGTGTGTGTGTGTGTGTGTGTGTGTGTGTGTAAATCACTGAGGTGTAAACTCAATGGTGTAAATGAGTGTGTCTGTGTTTGTATCGTGAGTCTGTGTCTGCTGTGTTTGTGTGAGTGTAGTATGTAATAATTAAATAATTACAATATTTATATAGCGCAAAATCTTGACAAAATCAAATCTAAGCGCTGAAGCAGACACACACGCAAGCACGCACGCACGCACGCACGCACACACACGCACGCACACACACACACACACATACACACACACACACACGCATGGCTACAAATGGGGAGAAAGAATAAAAGCAATAAAAGCAAGAATAAAACCAATGGAAAATTATAGAGAGCATAGCATATACAATTATATATTATAACCATGTGATTCCCTCCGAGCGGAGACAGGCTGCAGAGGGGGGTTAGGATTTTATGCGGAGGAGAAAAGGTGAGTTTTGAGAGCGGACTTGAAGGAGACAAAAGTAGGTTGCTGACGGACTGAGAGAGGAAGTTTGTTCCAGGAGAGTGGACCAGAAACAGAGAAGGCTCGTGGACCATAGGTATTGAGCTTAGTGCGTGGAAAGCGAAAAGTCAGAGGATCGGAGGCAGAGCGGAGGGTACGTGAGGGAAGATAGATCTCAAGTAGGCTTGACAGGTAATCGGGGCTGCGTTATTGAGGCTTTTGTAGCACATGGTGTCTAGTTTGTACTGTATGCGCTTTGATACAGGGAGCCAGTGAAGTTGTGCCAGGAGAGGAGATATGTGGTCAGCTTTTTTCTTTTTGAGTACAAGGCGTACAGCATTGTTTTGAATGCGCTGTAGGATGTGAATGGTGGAGGCAGGAAGACCAGACAGGAGTGAATTGCAATAGTCAATGCGAGACATTATGAAGGAGAGAACGAGTTTTGCAGTTGTTTCGACAGAGAGATACTTCCTGATCAGCCTTATACGTTGGAGATGATAGTAGCAGGATCTGGCAGTTTGAGAAACAAAGTTGTTCATGGAGAGGGTAGAGTCAATGCAGACACCAAGGTTTTTAGCTGAATCAGAAATTGGGACTGATGTGTTACATAATGGGAGAGAAAGAGGAGGCAGCTGAGAAAGTTTCTGACGGGTGCCAATGAGGATAGCTTCTGTTTTGTCGTCATTAAGCTGAAGTCTATTGTGTGTCATCCAGTTCTTAATGTCCGAGTAACACTCAGTGGTGCGAGTCAACAGGCGCTGTATATTATCAGGTGAGTCACTGTCTTGAAGTTGGGTGTCATCAGCATAGAAGTGGTGTTTTATAGAATGGGAGTTGATGATGGTGGACAGGGGGGAGGTGTAAAGAGTGAAAAGAACAGGGCCAAGGACAGATCCTTGTGGAACACCACAGGTCAGGTATGCAGGTTGAGAGTAAGTGCCATTGATGAGAACGGTTTGTTTTCTGTTGGATAGGTATGAAGTGAACCAAGACAGAGCAATGTCAGAGATGCCAAAAGTATGATGAAGTCTAGAAAGGAGAATACCATGATCAATGGTATCAAAGGCTGCAGACAGATCGAGGAGTGTGAGGAGAGAGACTTTGCCAGTATCAGTTGCAAGGAGGAGATTGTTGAGAATGTGTAGTAGGGCAGTTTCAGTGCTATGGCACTGGCGGTAGGCTGACTGGAAAGGATTGAGGAGATTGTTGGCAGACAGGTGAGAGTTCAGCTGGTTGAGGACGACTTTTTCAATGAGTTTTGACAAGAAAGAGAGATTAGAGATAGGCCGGTAATTTTTCAGTTCATTTGGATCTAAATTGTGTTTCTTGAGGAGAGGGTGAACAATAGCAGACTTGAAAGAATCAGGGACAGTTCCAGTTTGAAGAGAAGTGTTGATGATGTCAGTGATGAATGGGAGGAGGGTAGGGAGACAGTCGGCGTAGAGAGAACCTGGAAGAGGATCCAGTTCGCAGGTTTTGAACGACATGGATCTGATTGTGTTGAGAATTTCTTCTTGTGAGACTGGGGTAAAAGTAGTAAGAGGTGTGCCAGAGAAGGAAGGGTCAGGTGGGCATGGTTGACAGGGTGTCCTGTCAAGCCTGTCACGAAGAGTTTGTATTTTGGTGGTGAAATACTTGGAGAATACAGATGGGAGTTCTTCATTTGTATGTTTTGTTGGGAGAGGTAAATCTTTTCGTGTGCCAAGGAGATGATTCATGGTTGTAAAGAGTTCTTTTGAAGAAGAGGCATTCAGGATTTTGGTTTGGAAATAGCTTGTTTTTGCTGATGCAATGAGGGTGGATACTTTTGTTTTAGAGGCTTGGAAAAGTTGCCTGTGTACAGTGAGTTTGGATTTGCGCCAGCGGCGCTCTGCTCTGCGGCGGGCACGTTTTGCACAGGCGATCTCATGTACACGTATGTTCTACAGTCACGGTAAAATGTTTCATCAAAACAACAGCATCCAGTCACCCTGCTACGAGAGTGACAAAAACATGTTTAAAATTGGAGAATGTAAAGCGCCAGCTAGGGGACTGGACACGCCCTCAGAAAACCGATTCAAGAATTGTGATGTCTCATGTACATCACTCACCAATTACCTAAAAGTAAAGACACCTCTTAATTTATCTATTCGTTCATTTATTTATCCATGTATTTACTTCTTTTTTTCCAATGAAAAAAAAAAAGATGATAATAACAACACTCGTAAACCTGTCAATAAGGGGAGATTACAATTTATTTTATGTCTATCTCTCACTAACACGAGTAATCTTTCTTCCCAAAAGAAAAAAGTAATTGTCTGAATACCACATGTGAGTATAAGATAAGTGCTGAAAGCGAATACAGCTTTGTGAACATTCCTTATTGAGGATAAAAACATTTGTAGTTTAACTATGTCACTCAGAGGCAGTTGGTTTTAATCTATTCATTATTTCAATATAAAATGAAATCGAAATTCAATCATTTTGTTTGGGGATTTTCCGTTATGTCGACATTGAAAATGGCAACAGACAGCTCATCGAACTCAAGCTGACAGTAACACAGTACAGAGATGAATTGGTTTGATTAATTTTACAAGTCAGTATCAAATATTGTTCCGTACATGGCTTCACCGATTTCATTTTCTGTACAGAATGAATGATATAATTATTGCTAGATGTGTTATTGTGGATACATGCCCTCGAAACGGTGAAAGCGAAATTGCCGAAAACGAAATGAAAAGTAAAGCTGCTGAGCCTAAACTAAACCTAGTAAAGGACCTCTGTTTTTGACATATTTTGATAATGGTTTTGACCACTCTTTCTTTAATTTGATTGGCCTTTTGGCATGTTTCTACAATCGACACGCCTGCGTGCACTCCAGTTTCTTATCCGATTGACCTTTCGATCAGTTGTAAAGATTGGTATCAAAAACAAGCCGAAGAACGCTAATCCACAACACAGGTCGTACACGTGTCGAGTAAAGATTTACTCCAAATTTTAGTTTTGCCCTTTTCAGTCTTTTGAGTTACTCTAGATTTTGTTCATTTTCACGAGAGACCACAGGAACAACTGAAACTTATGTATAGTCACTGTGTCACTGTATCAGTGTATGTGCCATGTGGTGTCATTGAGTGGATGGGTTAATTGGGTTGGTCATGTGTGTGTGTGATTTTTTTTTTATTTCTGTTCTGTTAATAGTGTTATACAGTGTAGGCCTACAATTTACCAACAAGCATGTGTAACATACATCTGCGTGTTGTAAAATGTAACTTCTGTCAGATATCTATTTTCTTCTTCCCCACTCCCTTCACCTACTCTGTTTTGTGTCTGTCATTGTGTAGACTTTATGTGTGTAAGGGGGGTGGGACTCTTTCTTTTTGTTGTTGAGGTTTTTTTTTCAGTCACTCTTTTCATTCTGTTTCAGGATGTTTGAGTTTTTTTTTTTCTGTGTGTTTGTTTTTAGATTTTTTGTTTTGATTATTTTGTTAGTCTGTTTCTGTTTATTTTTCTTGGTTCATTATATTGTAATTTTCTTTTCAAAAATTTAGTCAGTCTTGCCTTTCTCTGTTTGTACTGACAGTATTTTTACCTTCTAGCTGATGAAAAATCAAAGATGAGCCAGCCCAGACGAGGCCCAAAACGCAAGCACTACTCTGTCACCTTTGAACCTGATGTCTGGGAGCGCTGGACAGAGATTGGCTTGTTTGAGGGCTTCCAGTCAGATTCCAGTGTTGCCCGATTCCTCTGTTCACTGTAAGTTTGGATTTTTGCTGATAACATTTTGATTATTTGTTTTCTTTTCTTTAAAACCCTTTGACTCCCGCACACTGTCCACCAGCATGCTGCATTGTCAACCATGCTAGCAAAACAAAAATTTAACCCTTTGATTCCCTTAACCTATCCACCAGCTTTCTGCAGTAAACTGGTGGATATGGTGAGGGAGTCAAAGGGTGAAGTTTTTGCAGTTGGTGGATAAGATGTGGGAGTCGAAGGGTTAAGAGACTATTCATGGTAAAGCCAGCATGCTTGTCAGTTAATAATTTCTTTCAATTTAGAAATTAATGTTCACAAGTCCTTTTTATATGAGCAATGGTATGGTGTATCGATGTGTGCATTAAGAGCTGGTGGTATGGGAAGTATAATTTGTTTCCTTCTATGTAAGACACTTTGTGTGTGTGTGCGTGTATTTGTTTGTGTGTGTGTGTGTGTGTGTGCATGTTTGTACGCGCACTATTTTATTGTTTTTTGCCTGTTTTGACTGTTTTTTCTCTTGTTTTATCTTTATGTTGTCAGTAACTTCTGAGGTGCTTGTTTTCTTAATGGTTCTTAACATTTCTTTGTTAAGCTTATATCCTTTTTATTCAAAATGGTAATCAGTATTAATTTTTACATGTTTTCATGTTATTGCTTTACAAATTGTCTGTAGTAATAGTATGTTATTTGTTGAATTGCTTATTTGTTTTTGTTTTTTTTATTATGATTTATAATTTTAACTGGCAGCAGCTGTATTTAATTTTACTTTTAGGGAAAATCAAAATGAAGTCTTCTGAATTTGAATCTAACACTTTGATGAGAAAAAAAAGCTATATCAAGTATATACCCTCAGCGATATGCAGCCTTCAAATAAGCATGCAACACCTCACCAGTTAATGATATAGACACAGTAATGGTAGGGCAGACATATCAGTAAATAAAACACAAACAAGCAGAGAGACAAACAGCTGTGAAAATGGAGAAGACAACAAAAACCATAAATGAGAGATTAGAGTGATATAAGGGAAACAACTCATCTAGTAAACAAAGTAATATAGAGAGTTATGGAAGGAAGCTGGTGGATAGGTAAAGGAATCAAAGGGTTAAGTTTTTGCAAATGGTAGATAGGGTGTGGGAGCCAAAGGGTTAATCACCAAAAGTGGTGAAAGGGCTTTAAACATATACTTCCCAAAAGACCTCAGTATATTGTTTTATCGTAAATACTAGTAGATGGGATGGGAAAAATTTCTTGTCCAACTGGGAGTGAACTCTCTCATTTCCCAGACAGGCACTTGAACCACAAAGCTATCGATCTCAGTATGGCTTGCTGTATTGTTCCAGGTATGACACTGCAGGAGGACAGAATGGGAAACTTTCTGAACGACGCTGTGTTGGCTGCCGCATGGTTCTCCCTCTCTTGTGCAGCAAGTGTCAGTTTCCTTCATGTATTGTCACTTCATCACAGTCTCTGTCTGTGACACAGACTACAGAAACATTGCCATCCGAGCAAATGGTCCCTTCTGTGCCAGACACGTCATCTACTAACCAAGTAGCATCTACTGAAAGTGTGGTCTCTTATGTCGCTTCTGTACAACTTGCACCATTTGAGCCACCAGTGGTATCTGCACCATGTGTGGTCTCATTACACACTACGCCTTCTGTGCAAGCCATGCCTTCCGTACAAGCAGCTTCATCTACTCAAAGCACGCCACTGTTGCAGGCTGTGATATCAACACAAGTTTCGCCGTTCACGCAAGTTACACCTCCAAGTTCTTCACAAGCCAACCTCTCCTTACAAACGGCAAGCCTCCCTGAGCTATCAGATTGCTCGACACTAGCTACCATATCTTTGTCACAAGCTGCACCAACTTCTTCTTTGGTCACCTCTTCCCTGCCATCCCCACCCTCTGGAAAGGCCACGTCCTCTGTCAATGAATTGGACAAAGACACATCCCTTTGTGACCCTTCAAACCACACAGCTGACAGTTTTATGCTACTGGCAAGTCCAAGCAATGTATCAACGCTTAGCTCAGATTTAACAAACTGTGAAGTGAATGCGTCTGATGCATACAGTTTAGAACATGACTCAGGATTCGTGGAAAATCATAAAGTCATTGACATGGCTGAGGTGGAAAATCTTTGCGCGAAAAGAACAGTGTGTGAAAATAAATTCCCTTTCGCTTTACCACCCTCTGAGAAAACCCAGACAGGTAAAGTGGCAGAAATCCACAGAGACATATCTATAACAGATGATGCATATGCACATGCATCTCCAGAAAATATAGATGGTGATGATTTTCAGTTAGATATCATGAAAGAAGATGATACACCACTTCTGAAAAGTCAGGTTATGATCATGTCAGTGAAACTGCACCTGATGTATCCCAAAAGAATCATACCAGTAGTAAAAGGAAAGGTAAGAAACTAAAACAGAAGACTGATGAAAAAGAAAAGCGTACATGTTTGAGAACGAGATTAAAAGGAATTGTGGAAAAGATAGATCCTGTCGTTTCTTCACAAGACGATACTACAACTGACAGCAACCCAGCTGGAGAGAAAACTATTACATATGAACCCAAGAAAGTTTCAGGCCCTGGCAAAAAAATTGGAAAATACTTCTATTATTCTGAATATACGTGTGCTTGCTGTGATAAAGTCTTTCCGGGGAAAACGGACTTCAATAAACACATCACAGAAATGAAAAGACACCAAGAAAGTGCATCACACAGAAAGTATGAACGCAAATGGAAAAAATGTCCAGATTGTTCCCAGATGTTGCAGTTAGGTAGAGAATTCACACACCATATGAAAAGTCACACAGCTCCCAAGTTGACTTGTTCACAATGTCGGGCAGAATTTATTTCCAAACGTGAGTTTGCCAGGCATGTCAAGTCACACAGGGGAGAGCGACCATTTCTGTGCACAATATGTGGCCATGGGTTTAAACATGCAGGCCAGCTGAGCAACCACATGGTGACACATCGCACAGTCAGGGCTTTCATGTGTTCAGTGTGTGGCATGGCCTTCAAGTCAGCAGGGATCCTGCGTGGCCATGAAGCAACACACACAGGGGAACGTAAATTTCAGTGCCAACAGTGTGGGCGAAATTTTGCTCGCAGACATACGCTCAACGTACATATGCTCGTGCACACTCCGGTCAAACCCTACAAATGTGATCAGTGCAATGCCTCATTCGTTAACGGAACCAAACTGCGCTACCACAAGACAATCCACTCCAACCCCATGGCCTTTAAGTGTGAGGAATGTGCTGCCACTTTCCGCTGCCCCACGTCATTGCGCAACCATCGCCGCATCCACACAGGAGAGAAACCATGTGTTTGTACCATCTGCAGCAAGACTTTTGCCCGACCGGCTTACCTTCGAAACCACCTCAAGTTTCATTCTGATGAAAAATCATTCAAGTGTAAACACTGTATCCGTGCCTTTAGGAAACGGGGAAGCCTGAAGCATCACCTCAGATCTACTCATCCTGAGATGTTTGTTTCAGATGTGACTTCTGACTCATCTACCGTGCCTCCAGAGATGCAAAATAATGGATTTCCTACATCACAGCTGATTGTAGTGATGACCGCCGTAAATGAGGATGGGAACAACTTCTCTGAATAAAGTTAGGCAGTTAGCATGGTTATGTAGTCAAAACTAATTTTCAGTTTCAGTTTCACTTTCTCAAGATGATGTCTCCATGCTGGGAATGAATTCCATATACACTAACATCACAGGTGCTGTGTAATGGAGAAGATCCAGAATGATCACGGCACAAGCCTTAAGCCTGCACATAAACCCACAAGCTGGTCAAGTCCCGACATCCTATCTAGATAGTTCCACAGCCCTGGGGTCATCGGGGAGTGAGGTGGCAGAGACCTCAACTTTTCTCAGGGCCAGCACCACGAGGGTGGTGCCCATCCCCTCTCCCTCGCTTCAAACTGATATTCATGTTCACATTTTTCTTTTACCAAGACTTCAGAAAGGCAAGAAGGCTAATTGTTCTTCATGGGGATGGACCTGGGAAATCAGAATATCTCTCCAATGTTTTTATACCAAGGGAGCCGGGCAATGTCCTGCTCTTCATGATTTTCAATTGTCATGGGGTCTTTATCATGCACAGCCAGAAAGCACATGGATCCAACTTGATTTTCATCCCCATCCGAAGGACTAGACGTTCATTAAAAACTAAAAGCTTAGTAAAGCCTAAAAGCTTATTATTGTCCCATAAACCTTAGGTCACAGGGGAGAAAGGTGGTAATCTAATGTCACAGGGGAGAAAGGTGGTAATCTAATGTCACAGGGGAGAAAGGTGGTAATCTAATGTCACAGGGGAGAGAGGTGGTAATCTAATGTCACAGGGGAGAGAGGTGGTAGAGACCTCAGCCTTTTCTTTGAGCCAGTGTTGTGATGGTCATGCCCATCTGATCTCCCTTGCTGATTTACTTTTCCCAGTTCAGAATAGTGTCAGGTATCTGTTCATGGCTGGTTTCAGTTTCAGTTTCAGTTTTTGTTTCACAAGTTGACGTCTCTGTGCTGAAGAATATATTCTGTATACATGGATGCCACAGGTGCCATGTGATGGAGAATATCCAAAATAATCATGGCATAAGCACAGTATCTGTGCATAAGCCCTATGTGCTGGCAAGGTCTTTGGGTTTGATTGGAATGTTGTGTAAGCTATTGATTCAGAGAGAGAGAGATAAAGAGAGACAGACAGACAGAATGCATGTGCATGTGTAAAAGTTACACACACAGACAGAGGAGACAAAAAACAAAAAAAAAGGAGAGTGAGAGACTCAGAGAGAGAGAGAGAGAGAGAGAGAGAGAGATGTGACATTAAGATGAAAGAAACACACACACACACACACACACATACTCTCTCTCTCTCTCTCTCTGTCTCTCTCTCTCTCTCTCTCTCTCTCTCTCTCTCACACACACACACACACACATACACACACACACACACACACACACACACACACACACACACACACACACACACACACACACAACATATATATACACACACACATTTTGAATGAAATACTGTTGACAGTTTTCATAATAAATCATACTGAAAACAAAGAAGATCGAAATGACACCAAGTTTCATTTGTTAATCAAACCTAATGACAAACATGTTGAACTGTTAAGAAATCTGAAAATGACACACAAAACAGGAACTTTTCACTAGTGGCTAGATCAGTTGAAGGCCAAAGGCACATACTTTTCTCAAGCCAGATTCAAACCCAGGCAGTCATATTGGATTCTTATTCGTATTTTTGCTTAAAGCCCAGCTGACTGTGTAGACCCTATCAGGGCTCTAACCGTTTCAATCATCATCATCATCATCATCAGGTGCCCTGCCGCATGGCGTTGGCGACCATGGACTTCCAACCATCTCTATCTCTCGTTGCCCCCAGCATCTCCCCCACCCTCTTCATCCCCAGCCACTCTGCAAGTCCGTCCAGCATTCTCTCCCTGGGTCTACCTGGTGCTCTCTTTCCCTCCAGCTTTCCCGTTGTGACCAGGTGCTCCAAATTCCCCTTCCTCGTAAAATGGCCAATAAATGTTGCTTGTCTTTTCCTAATCTTCCTTATGAGTGATCTATTTGTGTCTGCCTCAATACAACCGTTTCAATACACACACAATACTTCAACAGTGAAAAAAAGGGACAGAAAATTAAGTAGCCTACACATATCAACGCATTCGCATTCATAATCTAAGGAGATGCCCCTGGCGTTCACCACTGTGTCCAATTTATCACACAGAGGATTTAAAAAACATATATTAAAAAAGGCCTAAATTACCAAAAATTGCTTCTGCATATCTCATTTCCCTAGAGCCAAAAATGCACTAAATATATATGTATCCAATTATCAATCCTAAGAGAAAGTATGTGAGACTTTACTGAAAACAGGTGAATGGACCAGTGAGGTAGAAACTTATAGCAAGAAATGACAGAAAGCAAAGGAACAAGGCAGAAACAGAGAGTGACAGAAAAGAGGAAATGTCTAGCACAGAATTTCCAGAAGGTGGGGATACTATTTATACTGAAAGAGCCCCTGGCATTCCCTCATAGGTGGAAGTCATTTTGGATGACAAAAGGTCTACCTATTTGCCAGCTGAAACTACAGAGAAATTATGTCTTGCCCTCATGTTTAAAATGACCAGAATGACCTTGTAATAGTAAAATAAACAAAGGATTGTAATAGTAAAATAAGCAAAGGCTGTATCAGGTGAAGAATGTCCTTTTCAAGTTCAAGTGATGGTGATGAATTTTAAGGACTGGGTTGAAATTTCTCCTTTCTCAGATGTATGCGATAGTGAAACTGAAGCTGAAAGTGTATGTGTGTGTATGAACAAAAACTGGCAGCAAAATTTCTCAGTTGCTTACATCTGAATTTTCCTCAAACGCGGATAAGACCTTTAGTTTGTGAACAGTTTCCTTACATTTCAACATTTATGGCATAATCCAAAACAAGTGTGACTGCCTGCGTTCAAGCAAACAGGAACCAGAAAAAAACATGAAAGAAGAATACAAACGCGTATTTAATACAACAAGACAAGACAGGCACAAATTTTCGGCCAACTGGCCTTTGTCAAGCATACGATTACAAATAAACAAACACCAGATACAAAAATTATGAGAAAAAGACTTAAACTTACCTGCTGCTGTGTCCAATGTGTCCTTTTCTCACATTGGACACAGCAGCAGGGAAGTTTCACTCTTTTTCTCATAATTTTTGTCTCTGGTGTTTGTTTGTAATCGTACACTTGACAAAGGCCAGTTGGCCGAAAATTTGTGCCTGTCTTGTCTTGTTGTATTAAATATGCGTTTGTATTCTTCTTTCGTGTTTTTTTCTGGTTCCCATTTATGGCATAGTTTGAAATCAACTGAAAATGTTTTACTCCATCAGTGTGATGTTTTTTCCTTCTGTTTTCTTTTTTCTTTAACCCTTTGACTCCCACACCCTATCTACTGACTGCAAAAACTTAACCCTTTGACTCCCTCACCCTACCCACCAGTTTCCTGCAAGAAGCTGGTGGATAGGGTAAAGGAGTCAAAGGGTTAAAGTTTTGCTTTGCTAGCATGGCTGACAACGAGGGATGCTGGTAGACAGTGTGCGGGAGTCAAAGGGTTAAGAGCTCAGACTTGTGACAGGCACTATTGTAACAGTTGTACGTGTAGTACATTTCTCTTTTAGAAATCATAAAATACTGCTAATTGAATCTGACCCAGAGTGTTGTCTAACCAAATAAAAGTGGGCCACTCAGGATTTCTTTGCTTTTGGGGGATGAATCTGTGCCAGATTAGATACAAAAATAGAGATGGGAAACATGAAAACTTTGTTGTACGAGATATGTGAATGGGGGCAACCTAATGTTAAGTCCATATTATAAAGCAAGTGACTTTTTTTTTTTAGTAGGTACCCGGTATTGATCATTAGCAGAGCTTGACTGTCCTATATGGTTTTTTACTTTTTACATAGATCTCCTTTTAGAAACTGATTAAGGTGATTAGTTTTCTTTGACTGATCAACATTTTTACAGTTGTTGCAACATTTTTTACAGTTGTTGCTCTGGTTGTTTTAACTGTCAAAATATATGTGCACAAGGTTTTGTCTGGATCCCTGTGCAATTCGGCTCGTGTTTCAGGATCTCCTCTCTCTCTCTCTCTCTCTCTCTCTCTCTCTCTCTCTCTCTCTCTCTCTCTCTCTCTCTCTCTCTCTCTCCTCTCTCTCTCTCTCTCTCCTCTCTATCTGTCCCCCTCTCAGTAAGACAGGTCCAGTGGATCCTAATGCTACTATCCTTAAATAGTAAAGTATTGTATAAGTCGCACGCACACACACACACACACACACACACACACACACACACACACACACACACACACACACACACATAAAAGTTACTTGTTTACTAATTTGCATTCTTTGGATGTATAGATTTGTGTATATGTACAAGCTTTGTTTACTCTGCTGAAGCATATCAAAACTGTCAGTACATACATTTGGCAGATGTTTCTGAGCATTAATGTGTGTGTGTGTGTGTGTGTGTGTGTGTGTGTGTGTGTGTGTGTGTGTGACTTGAGTTATGAGTCAGTGGACACTGATTCAGTCAGTGGGATCTCTGTGCGTCCAGATTTATGAAATTTGTTTGCTTTATGTGGATATTTTCTGTATACATTTGCATTGACCTGCAATACATTAAGACAGTTGATTTTGATGTCAGTCTTTCATGTGTGTTTGCATTGTGTGTGTGTGCATGCATGTGTGTGCCCAACCATGCATGTTCTGTGAGTTCTTTTACCATCACAGCTCTCTCTCTCTCTCTCTCTCTCTCTCTCCTCTCTCTCTCTCTCTCTCTCTCTCTCTCTCTCTCTCTCTCTCTCTCTCTCTCTCTCTCTGTCCCCTGTCTTTCTCTATCCCCGCTCCCCCTTCTTTCTCTCCCAGTCTTTTCCTACATGACTATGGCTACTTCTGTGACAGATTAAGACACTACTGACAAACAATTAAAAAAATATATATATATACACACACGCACACGTACACACACAGACACACACACAGGCACACACACACACACAACACACAAAAACACACACACACACACAAACACTCACACACACACACACACACACACATACACACACACACACACACACACACACACACACACACACACACACACACACACACATGCAAGAAATGAAATGGATAAAAATTTATCTTCTGAGATCTGTCTGCACAAAAAGTATTAAAAACATCAGCAGAGTAATAAGGTTAAAAAAAAACCCAGCACTGTTAGTGTACTACAGTAAATAAGAAGTGAAAAAACATTTTAATCATCATCACATTGTAAAAACTGTTCAGCTTCTGTGGCCATTAAGGTGGCGTAGAAAATAGGTCAGAAAAAAAGGTGAGCCCAAAGGTAACTTCCCTGGGTGCAATGATCTTATAAAAAAAAATGTTGAAGGTTTGGAGTTTTTTGAATAAAGATTAATGTTCAATAAAGATTTATTGCACTATTGTTCGCAGTAAATATTCATGACCCTCAGACAATTCCATATGCACTTCACCCAAATCTGCCACAATTATCTGACAAACTCCTTAAGCCTGCACAAGATTGTATGCTCTGGTATTATCTGGAAATGGAGAGAGGAGGGGAAGTGGGAAGGGTCCCACATTATCAGAGAAATAAAAAGCTGACACCGCCAGAATTATTGAAACATTTCTAGTGAAGATGGACAGCGACTATTGTAAGTTTTTACATGAGGTTACAAACTGGAATAGAACTTGAGATATCTGATCTTGAGTCCATGTCTCTGTCAAAAGAACCAACCAACCTGTAGGCCTACGAAAAAAAAAATATTGCAAAGGCACGGATGTTCGCCAATGACACAGCAGTTTCCAGGATGATAGCCAACAGCCAAGACCAAGAACAGCTCCAAGAAGATCTCCAATGCCTAGCCGATTGGGAGAGGAGCTGGGATATGGAGTTTCATCCTGCAAAATGCCAAACCCTTCGTGTCACAAGGAGTAGGTCCCCACTTCACTACGACTATTCATTTCGCAGACATACCCTCGACACCGTAACATCTACAAAATACCTTGGTGTCACCGTGGCCAAAGACATGAGTTGGGACGAACACATAAACAACCTGTGTTCCAAAGGAAACAGAATGCTCAAATTCCTCCGACGGAATCTGAAAATCAGCTCCTCAGAGATCAAGGAACGAGCCTACAAAGCGCTAGTTCGCCCCCATCTGGAGTACGCATCTTCCGTCTGGGACCCCCATATAGAGAAAAACATAACTAAAATAGAAGAGGTTCAAAGACGAGCTGCACGCTTCGTCCTCAACAGATATAGGAACACTTATAGTGTTAGCAGCATGCTGGTCACACTGGGCTGGCCCTCATTGGAGAAGGCAAGTAGCAAGACTCTCTATGCTGTTCAAAGTGTACCAAGGCCTTGTTCACTGTCCCAGCCTACAAGCAAAACTAGTCCCTCTACCTGACCATAAGCAACGTGGCCATGACAGACAGTTCCACTTGATCACACCAAGGACCCAATATAGAGCTGCTTCATTTCTGCCAAGAACTATCAAGAACTGGAACAGTCTCCAACAAGGAACAGTTGAGGCCACAACACTTGACATATTCGTGTCAAGGGCCTCCAAAATCCCAGACTAGACCGACCCCCCTTCCCTCCCCCCGCCCCCCACTTCCCCACTTCCATTCAGAGCCCCTGCCCCACCCACCCTGCTGCCCTCGTCACCCACCGCACCCCTCTTGCCCTCTTCACCCCCTTCCCCCTCCTACCTCCTCACCCCACCACCCTCATGTCCACTGTTCCAGATTTATCTGCTGCAACCCCCCCCCCCCCCCCCCAGTTATAGGCACTAGAATAATCAAGTTTGATTGTGGGCCCTCAACACTGAAGAAGAAGAAGATAGAGCTATCCATTGCACCATGAGGACTGCTTGAAATTGATAAATCGAAATGACTGAATACAACTAATAAAAGGCCTGGCACTGGCAACTGTGCTGCTTCCAAAGACTTAAGAAAATAATTACAATTCTATTGTTTGGTTATTTTCAATGGCAATAATGGATCATTTGTATAGATCTGCACATGGATGTGACATCGGCTTCAAAAGAAAAATGAACTATCAACTCCATGTGGACACATATTTGTTGTTTGCAGACAATACAGTGACACTGAGAACTGTTCTTAGCAACAAACACCAACACTGATTCTATGAATGGTTACTTAATATTTGATGTCTGATCATAATCAAGTTTGTGGCATCAGTTTGTGTGTGTGTGTGTGTGTTTGTTTGTTTGTTTTTTGTTTTGTTTTTTTTTGGGGGGGATTGTTGTTGTTGTTTGTTTGTTTTTTGTTGTTGTTTTTTTGTTTTGTTTTTTGTTTTTGTTTGTTTTGTTTTTTCTCAACAAGCAAAGATAAGCTTTTCAAAAACCACACATAAATTATGCATTTTGCGTTAATCGATTTGCTTTCTAGAATGGCCTATATATTCCTCCAATAGGCCAGCAATATACTGATCGAAGTGAAAGTGTCAATGAATCAGCCCAAATGTCTGAACAAGTGTATCGTATAATACATGCAATTTAAAGCTAGGCCAAACCTGTTTTAGTGTTATCTATTTCTTCATAGATTTATCATTTATAATGCTTATATTTTTTGATAACTTTTTTCGGGGGTGGGGGGGGGGGTGATGCGGGACGGTAGAAGGAAGGGTTCTGTATCGCTGATAGATTTTTTATTTCATTTATTGATTCGTTCCGTGTCTTAGAAGTGATCTCCCTTGAAAAACAAAAAAGGCGCTTATCACGGCGCTAAAGCATCTGGCGGATAGCGAAAGATGAATTTTGTTTTGTTTTTAGCGTAAACATCATCATTGAACAAGTGATCCGATCCCCAAAAGGCAAGCACGGAGAAGCAAAAGGCCTCTTGCAGGCCAAAGAAGAGCAAATTTAATGGTAATCGATTTACAAGACCGCAAAATCACAGATCGGTGTCCGAGTTAAGTGCTACTACTAGTACTAACTAGTTTAGAAGTAGGCCTTTTGAGAACGGAGTTGAACTTGAAGCAACAGCCGCACCAGGTAGGAGCACATCTTTTCATTGTTTGGGTCTGCTTCTAGTACAGGTTAAATGTTACAGAAAGAAAACGCCTAGGCATATTTATATAGAAAGAGGCAGAGATATTATCCTTCATATCTATGTTAATATCTAAGTTAATCTAACTAAGTCTAAATTGTTAAATGGTCGTTCCCGCGGTTGGAGTCGCTGCGTAATGCCATTACACAATCAAGATCCCCCCCCCCCCCCCCTCTTAGTCCGGTTGCCATAATTGATCTCAGCGGTTTTGAGCTCTTTAGTGTCCATATCCCTGAATTAAAGGTTGGAGGAAAAATGATAAACAACATTCGATACGCAGAAGACACCGTCACAGTGACCGTGTTAATTGCAGAAAGTGAAAGGGACAAGTCCTACAAAACCTTGTGAATGTACTAGAAATAGAAAGCAAAGGTAAGGGGTTGGAACTAAATAGCAGGAAGACTGAAGTCATTGGTGTAAAAAACATGAAATCCCCTCATGCAAAATAACAGCAAACGGCACAAACTTGAGACAGGTTGATAAGTTAAATACCTGGGAATGATCATTTCACCAGATGGCAGATGCACATCAGAAATAGCCAGCAGAATTGGCCAGGCCAAAACAGCATTCAAGAAGATGAAAAGCATTCTTACCAACAAATGCCTATCAATTAACATCAGGAAGAGAGTTCTTGAATGTTATATAAAATCAATACTGTTGTACGGTTGCGAGGCGTGGACAGTCAACAAGCAAAGCCAGAACAAGATTGAGGCAGCCGAGATGTGGTTTCTAAGAAGAATGTTGAGAGTTCCATGGACAGCAAAGAAAACAAATGAGACAGTCTTGAAGGAGGCAGACACATGTAGATCATTCATAAGGAAGATTAGGAAAAGACAGGCAACATTTATGGGCCATTTTATGAGGAAAGGGGAATTGGAGCACCTGGTCACAACGGGAAAGCTGGAGGGAAAGAGAGCACCAGGTAGACCCAGGGAGAAGATACTAGACGGACTTGCAGAGTGGCTGGGGACAAGGAGGGTGGAAGAGATGCTTGGGGTAACAAGTGATAGCTCTAGACAGGTGGAAGTCCATAATCGCCAAAGCCATGTGGTAGGGCACCTGATGATGATGATGATGATGATATAATGTAACCAACTGATGCCACCCTGACACTGTTGTTAGTGTTGAGCATTATGAAAAATCCAACATGGCCGCCCAGATGAAGGCTGCTTCTGTTGGTGGCAGTGAGCTTAGCATTGGAGTCACAGCTGCTTTTCTTGATGTTTTCAAGAGCCATGCTTCAAACCTGATCTTGGACATTTCTGTGGTTTTGCAGCCATAGCAGGCACCAACCAATAAACCGAGTACACTGCTGGATGACATGACTGAAATCAGCATCTGGTTCCCCTAAGCTATCGAGTGAAAATCCTTTTTGAAGAATTTTCAGAACTGGCTTTTCCAGTGCCCCACATGTAAGCCACTGTATCACAGCCTGAGAGTGCGTGTGCTGCCAGATGGTCTGGAATTATAGGTACATGTTTTCTGGCTGTTGCAGTGATGTCACATGTTGTTTTCTGGGAGGTAGTGCCTTCCATCACAACAGCAGCTGTGATCCTTTGAGATAGATGATAGTGCAGGAGCAAAACAAACACATCTGTATCATCTGAAACAATCTTGATGGAGGTGTGTCCTTTTTTTGCTGCCCACATCTGTTGAGCTAAAATAACATCAGCTTCTTCGTGCGCGGTTCGCATATCATCAGCTGGGGATGAGATGCCGTTCTTGGCTTCTGTTGGGATGGGATCATGAGATGTCACTACGAGTTTGTGCTGAAGGATTCCTTGAACCTGGAGATCAAATACCTTTTTCAGTAATTGTTCACAGATGATGGCAATCATCTGTGTTTTGTTGTCAGTCACTGTCAGGGTTACATTTTGAGAAGGCAGAAGCGTGTCTGGCTTGAGCTGGTGACGCCTTGTTGTTGTTTCCGCAGTTTGGGAGGATCTGGTGATGCTCTTTATGCTGAATGGATAGATCTATCAAATGCAAGATAAATCTCACTCTCTTTTAGTTTGGTAATGATGAAGTTTAGGAAACTGTCAACATGTATATGTTTGTACAGAACCTTTGGATGGCCAGTAGACAGTCCACAGCACTGCACAGCCATCTATAATGACATTGTTAGCCTTCTAACACGTACGAGTGGACTGATCAGACTGCAGAGTTCGTTTCGGTACAGACTTTGATATGGAAGGTCTCAGGAGCCCATTGTCTGTAAACATGGAAGTTGGAATGGGTGCAAGCTCATGCTGAAATACATTTTTGAGATCAAGAATTCTTGTGCTCATCAGACCTATGATTGCTGTAGATGAGTTCTGTGTCAAACATGGTTCCAGATCCCTTTTCATCTTTTTTTTTTTTTTTTTTTTTTTTCCTAACAGCCATGGTGATGATCTTCGAACTTAAGGAATTATTGAACCTTTCTGATCAGGTTCTTTCATACTCCTGCATCTGTGTGATCCCCAGACCCAAGGCTTTGTCAACATTGACATTCTGATTGGAGATCATTCCAGTAGCGATGTTGACAATGCAGCTGTCTGTATGATCGTTTGGATTGAGTGAGTTGATGCATGTTTGAAGTTTGTTTTGAATTTTGTCTATGTCTTTGGCATCAGACTGAATCCGTGCTGCCATTTCTTCTTTTCAGAATGTGACATTCTGTGGTTCAGTGTTTTTCCGTACCTGAATTTCTGAGATGTCTGATCAGCTGACTGCAAGTGTGGAGACTGAGTGCCCATCTGGCTTGCGCACCAGGATTGAGGGTGATGCCGATCAAACCACCTGGACCATGCCCATACCTGGTGAAGGTGGACTCGATGTACATATCTGACCAGATGCCGTTCCAGAGTCCAGATTTATGGCGCATTTCATGCTCTCCTTTAACAAAAGTCAAAATGCTCAAGGACCTCGTCTGACAGGCGTCCCATAGATCTCAAATAATACAGGCTGTATCTGGCATAATTCCAATGGCCTGCTGCAAAAAAGTATGGTAATATGGCTGCAACTGCCACCAGATGTAACGGCCAGTTTCCTTCTCTTTCAGCCCTGACAAACAGCATGCTAATGAAGACAGGTCTGATAAGACTGTCAACCATAGCTTTGTGGTTCTACTCTTGGTTGAGGCATTTTCAAGCGGGGGCATGAGCTCACCGTGCTCAGTGACTTCGGACAAATTTTCATGATGTAATTCTTCTGTTACCATTCTCAGTGCTGGGCAGTTCTGAGGAAACTTCTTCCCTGTCAGCATGTTTGGTACTCCTCCAAATGCTGCTTTCACCACCTCCTCAAGGCCAGAGTTTGCCATCAAGTTGCCGATACATCCCACAAAACTCATGAGCATGTGCATTTCACCCAGTCAAGGAATGAAGTTGCTGAACATTTCTGGGTGATACTCTGGGCCTCAATCATTGCAGTCATCATTGTTGTTGGGTCTGAAGGTGTCATGTCAATCAAGGGCCGGTACACAGTTTTACTTGCTGGTTTGACTTCATGACCATGCTCACGTGCATGTTTTGTATTGAAGCCTGCAAAGTCAGGCGTTGACTCGGGTTCTGTGACATGTTTGAAAATGTCGAAATCCAAATCATTTGCCCTTCTGAGCGAAATGTTCTGCCTTGTCAGGATTTTCAGTGGCAGAACTGTGTGGCTGTGCACTGCTGGGGGCATTTCAGGTTTCTTTGAATGCATGAAGATATGAATTGGAGTTTTTGATGCAACTGGAGTCTGCAATTCAATTTTACTTAACCGTTTGATTTCTTCTTCATGCTTCTCAGAATCTGGCGTATTTGATTGGCTCTTTGTGAGCAAAACAGCAAGCGCATGTGTAGATTTAAGGCCATTTTGACAAGAGATATTAGCATCAAAGTTGTCACCAATAGCTTGCACAAGACCTTTGCTGGCGTCTAGTGTTGTCCTGTTGTCAGTTTCAATCTCAGTGTGCGCTGATGCTTTAAATCTTATAACTTCATCATCCGAACATGTGATACCAAATGCTTTTGGCGTACAAGCACACCCAGGGCCACCTGTAACGGAGTAGGTGTGTTAGTGATGGAAGCAGTGACAATGTTACCAATGAGAATGGCAGGCAGTGTCCAGTTCAGTTTGCCTGATATCTTTGACAGAAATGTCATCAGTGTAGAGCTTACATTGTTTCAATATCAGTTCTGGTTTTGTAGAATTGTTTGGGTGGAGTGAGATGTTTGCACTCTAGTGTAACAACTTTGGCCATCTTTCCTGCATAAAAATCATCATCATCATCCTCAACTAAAGTAACAAGACTTTTTGCTTTATCCCGGAACATGAGAATGTTACTTATTGTTAGTCAGTCCCTTTGAAGACAGAACAAGGTCCTCTTTGAAATGCGGAGGTCCTATTTGAAATGCGTAGCTAATTCTTGAAGTTGTGTCCTTGATAATTTGCTCCCTCTATTCCAAGTATATTCACAGTGAATGCCAACAGAAGTGAATAGCGATGTCTTGTTCATTTCCATGTATTCAATCACTATAGCAAGTACAATGTCTGTCCTCTTCCTGACTGACTGTCTTCTGTTTCTGAGCTGTATCCACAGATCTGGGTGCCGTGAACTTGACTCAGCAGTCATCATGGTATCGTCCCTCTGCAGCATGTAGGTCACTCACAGCCCCTTGCAGGCGAACATTTGTCATTGCGTTTCCTACACGCTTCCAGAATGGTCTCCTTGAAATCTTTACGAGTTCCTCGGTCTGCTGTTCTGCACTCATAAGCATTTCTAAATCTGTTTGGGATTTTTGGGTCTTTTGGAATAACACACTCTTCTCCACAAAAAATGCAATGTTTGTGAAAATCAAATTGTTCAATTTGAGACCTTCTCACTTTTTTGGATGGCAAGTGTTGCACTGCATGCAGTGGAGACTTGTTTTTATGTTTCAAATAGCGTTTGATAATTATGAACAGAAGAGGTGTAAGTGGACACACAATTGCGGTGGCAGTGTATGAAGGCGTGTTCAGAAGTAGTGATCAAGTGTTCCAGATCTTTGTGCAATTCATCTTCCCTCGCTTTGCTTGATAGTATGATTTTTCTGATTCTGTCTGGGCCACATTTGGTAGTTTGAACATTGTAAGATTGGTGGCAGTGGTGTGAAGATGAATGCTGCTGGAAGTAGCCAAGTTCTGTCTCCACCTGTTAAAGTAAAGAAACAACAGATTTGACAGAATGAGGATGTTAACTATAAGCAAGCACGCGCTCACACACACACACAACACACACACACACACACACACACACACACACACACACACACACACACACACACACACACACACACACACACACACACAACACACTCACACACACACACACTCACTCACTCACTCACTCACTCACTCACTCACTCACTCACTCACTCACTCACTCTACAACAAATACCAATACGTGCAGTCTACTTTTGGAAAATTCTTCTTGTCAAACCCTAGCCCCTGTAAGTGAAATAACGTAAAATCAGATCACAGTGGAATGTTCCCGTAATAGAACAATGCCATCATTCATACATTCAAGACAACTTCATAGACACTTTCTGCACTTGAAACAAACAAACACACACACACACACACACACGCACGCACGCACGCACACACACACACACCGAGAGAAAGATCTTACCTCTGACATGATTATTCTGAATGTTTTCACAGATTTTCCTTTAACTGCATTCTCTGGAACTGAAAAATACAAAACAGTAAAATGCATTTAAGACACGTGCATTTTCCCATAGTACCGCTCTTTAATTTCATCTGACAAATATGAAAAGCATGGTTTTGGTCTCTATTATGAGTTATCATGCTCTCATTATGACAAATATTATTTGCAAGTAACAGACGTGTTGACAAGTGTATTCAATTAATGAGTCCAAAAATTGAACAAGTGTTCGAACTTGGAGTAAACTTTACAAGCAATTCAAACAATAAATAACACGTAAACACCTAGCTATGACATGGGTTGTCAAGATCAGAAAAACAAACAAAAAAATTAAAACAACAAAACAAAAACCAGAAAAACAGTTACACTCATCTTACGACTAATAAATGCCTTCTGGCAGAAAGTTCCATTTCAAAGTTCAGATGATAACGTAGCACGCTACAGCTGGCTTATGGGTCAACGACGTTTAGAATTTGGGCTCGGTTAAACAAATCCCCACGGTAGATTGCTAATCAAGTAAAATACATGTCTGTAGAAAGATTCCTGTTGGGTTTAAGACTGTTTTCAGACTTTGATAAACACAGAACGTATTGATATATATACTAAAGGTTACAAACAACAGTTGTGTAATTAGAAATACTGAAGGTATCCTGGTCTCTTTCAGAAATGGGAGGCGGAAGTGCACGGCTTTACAAAATGCCGCCATTTCTCACCACTTAGGCTGGAAATCCATAGGCACGGAAACTGAACGGCAGCGGGACGACAGCGGGACGGTACAGATCGCTCAAACAGAAATGTCATTGTCTGAATCCATTTGTACGGAACGGCAGCGGGACGGCACCGGCAGTTCTGCGGTACCGCAGCGGCACTTTTTTAATCGGACACAGGAGCGATTCTGCCGCTACCGCAGAGGTGCCGCAGAGAAAAATGTGGGCGTGGCGTCCGCGAAAATGCCACGTTGCATTTTGGGCGCTTTCTTCTCCAAGACAATGCCGGCGTGTCAAGATAAGGCGACCATTGAAAAACTTGTGGAACTTGTACGGGACAATCCCGTACTTTATAATGTTTCGCTGCCTGAGCACAGAGATGCTCTGCTCATACGCAATGTGTGGAGCAGCATCGCGGAGGCGATGGGGAACAGATGTATAGATGGTAAGTGCCTTTTTTCTTCTGACCGAATTATGCCAGATGTAGATCTATTATAGATTTAGGCCTAGCATAGGTTCTTTCGTAACAGACTGCTGTATGTGCATGTACCGTGGAAAGGCCAGTGCAATGCGATGCCTACATGTATCTTTATAGAGTCGTGGAGGGGATGCCTAGTGATAACGAGTTATGTCAGTGTACGTGTATGCGCGTACGTTTGTGTGTATGTGTTTGGATGTGTATGTGCATGCGAGCGTGCATGCGTACGTTGTATGTTTGTGCGTGCTGTCCTATGCATGCACACATATACACATCTTCAAATCATTCACACTGATAAAACATACATAACACAAACACACGCACACACATACATAGACTAGAGACAATTGACAATGATTTTATCTCAGGCCATGTGTCCCCATCACAAATCACCCCCCCCCCCCCCCACACACACACACACACACACACACACATACACACACACACACACACACTGAAAAGATTTCGTTTACAATTTTATTCAACAAAACATTATATAGCGTAAATAATACACCAGGAAGTATGATGCATGAAAATGAATGTCCCAAGTTAGGACGCAATTAATATTTATATATGCAAATCAGATGTGCCGGAGACATATTTAAATGTTGTGTTGTTCTACATCTGACAGGAGATGGATGGAAGAAGAAGTGGCGGAACATAAGGGACACCTACATGAAAAAGAAGAAGGACAACGCCATGAAGAGCGGCCAAGCTGCTACTAGAAAGAAGCCATGGCTGTTCTTCAATATCCTGACCTTTCTGGATGAGTTCATTGAACCTTCGAGGTAGGTGAACACATCGATTTATTCATGAGTGGCTGACTATAAGTGCATGAATGAATTAAAGAAAATTTATTTAGCGCAAAAGATTCATCCGCGCAAGAGCATGATTGTAGCGCAGATCACACAATCATTCTACAATACAATCAAGACACCTCGCCCACATTCGCACTCCCCTCCCCCCCATCGCATATTATCCCCCTGCACTCAGGAAATTTATGCCTACACTCCACAATTAGGCCTACAGTTATAAGAGGTATACATTAAAAAAAAGCATATACGTTTTTACGTAAGTATCGCAAGAACAAGGAAACTAATGCGTACACACGCAGATATTTACACTTCTGCTCACGAGCAACGGTAAGTAATAGAAGCACACATACCTACACATATATAAATGCACGCATGTGCATACACACACACGCACGCGCATACACTCACGCACGCACATACACTCACACGCATGCACACATACACACACACACTGAAAACATTCGTTTATAATTTTATTCACAAAACATTACCACGTAAATAATACACCAGGAAGTACGAGGCATGAAAATGAAAGTCCCAAGTACAAGATTGTCCTAATAAAAAGTGTCTACTGTTTTCTTATTAAACACAGATTGTTAAAATCTCCGTTTCAGCACAGAGAGCAACATTCCTTCTCCTCACCCAGAATCTCAGGATGATAAAGAAAGCGAGGCGAGGCTATTGGACCAGTCAGATGATGAATCTGCAAGCTTGGCTGGAAGGTGAGTTCTCTACTCCTACACAGTAGGCCTACTGAACATGCCTCTTGTAACATGTTTCATTTGCCAGGGGACAGGTTGTACACTGCAAAAGTATTCCATGAACTGATTTCTGACATGCGCTGCTTCATGGGAAGGTCTGTTTCCCGAGTGTTGAAGGCTTTGTAACCCTTCAGGCTCCATACCAGCAACCTCATGAAGCAGACTTGTAACTTGAGCCGGAGTAGACTGGGCTTGAAGGAAATTGTGCAGCACACAAGCAGCTTTGACAATGTCAATCGTCCACTGTGGTCTGACGTCTAGTTTGGTGAAGAAAACCCTCCATCTTGCTGCCAATATGCCAAATGCATTCTCCACCACACGACGGGCTCTTGACAGGCGGTAGTTGAAAATCTTCTGATTGAGGGGACACCCCTTGCCAGGAAAGGGGCGAAGAAGATGACTCTGAAGAGGGAAGGCTTCGTCTCCCACAAGACGTACGGCATGGGACCAAGGTGAGGGGCGCCAGGAAGCAAAGAGTTAGCTGGAATCCCCAAGCTGTTTGAAGCCAATGCTTTTGCCAGATTGGAGTGAGCGAACGTCCCGCCATCGCTGTTTCGACCGTAGGAGCCAACGTCGATGAAAGTAAAGTGAAGATTTGCATTCACCAAAGCCATGAGAACTATAGAAAATGATCCCTTGTAGTTATGATAGAGAGATCCAGAATTCCTTGGAGCCTTCATCACGACATGCTTGCCGTCCAACGCGCCGATGCAATTAGGGAAGTTCCATCTGTCCTGGAAGTTAGCTGCAATAAGCTGCCAGTCGTCTGTTTGTATGGATGCCGGCATGTGGATAGATGACAGCCGCTTCCAAAGGACCTTACAGACCTCAGCCACAATGTTGCCAACGGTGGAGGCTCCCACTCTGTAACTGAAGGCGATTGATCTGAACGTTTCTCCGGTTGCCAGAAACCTAAAAAAGAAACAGATAAATATGTAAGTAACTGCTGTAAGTAAGTAAGTAAGTAAGTAAATACATAAGTAAATACATTAATCACATCACCTCAGTCCCTGACTCTGGAAGTTGTCGGGGGGGGGGGGGGGGGGGGGGGACCCGAGGGCAGAAGAAACAGACGTCCTCTTCCATGCTGTTCTGTTGGCAGCCGTCGACAAGAGTTCAGGGAGAGCCATCTCCATGCAGTCCTTGACATTGTCAGACCAGCTCTTTCGTTGTCTCCTCGTCTGCGTCCTCCCTCAACGGTGCCTTGCAGGATGGTTTTTGGAGAGGGTGTCATGTCTCGTGACGTGTGCTAACCACGCCAATTTCCGTCGCCTGACGGTTGCCAGGAGAAGTTCATGGGGACCCACGAGGTTTCTGACCAAGCTCTGCACATTGTCATTGGTCTTGTGCTCTCTGAACGAGATGCGGAGCTGGTCACCTGTTCCAGGGGCTCACCATTCATGGTGATATTGCCAGTGATGGTGTTTGTCGAGAATAGAGATTCGATAATTATTATTTATAACGGATGACATTGTATGCTTTGTTGCAGGGCAAGTGTGGTCTCCTTTGGCAGCCAGAGTACAGGCAGTGGACACCAAAGTGGTTCGTCATTGTCAGCAGTAGACCTAGCAGCTGTCAGGGAATCAAGCTTGCCATCGCGAAAAACCCCAGCAAAGAAGGCAAGACGTGGGGATGAATCAACAATCGACAGGGCTCTACAAGAGCTCATTGCTGACCACAAACGGATTCAGGAAAAAGAAGAACATTTGGCTGACACTAAAGACCCTGACGGAGACGATGCATTCCTCGCAAGCTATGCCTGCAGAATGAGAAAACTTCCTGCACAAACAAAATCCTTTTTAAGAGTACAAATTGCTCAGTTGTTCTTAAACGCTGAGAATCCAGATATCACACCCCTACCCATCACTCCTTTTACCTCAGATCACTCAGCAACCCAGTGCACTTACAACGCTTTATCCTACGCAAGGCCAAGATGTCAGTCAGTTTCAAGCAGGTGCCAACTTGGCTCCCTTCTCTGAGCAAGATGGTACGGGGAGCAGCATTATTGCCGATGCAATGACCATGTCCCAAATTTATCACTGACGATTCTATGTTGATTGTGTGAATAAACACCAAAGATAATCAGTGTAATGAATATTTTCCTTTTACGCGTAGTACTACATGTGCATGCATGTGTGTGTGTGAGTGTATAGGTGTGTGTGTGTGCGCGCGTGTGTGTGTGTGCGGGCATAAAAATATGATAATAGCGCTATATAAATATTCATTATTAGTATTATTATTAGAGAAAGGTGACTTACCTGATGCATATAGCTAGTCGCTGACGTGGACAGATAACTTCGCGACTTTGGCAATGCTTCACCAGATCTTCCTCCACAAGATGCAACACCTGAGTGAACTGTTCTCTCGTCAGGCGAAAGTATTGTTGGAACTTTTCCTCGTGGAGCTGAAGCTCTTTTACAAGATGGTGGTAAGTGCCTTGTGACTTTCGCTCTTTCAGAATTTCATGCACCCAAAATCGATGCTGTCTTCGTTGTCTTTTACCCCCTCTCTTCTTAACCAGGAGCAAAATCATCAGCAGTAATCGCTCTTGTTTCACGAACCTAGACAGTTTTGACTGGGTAGGTGCCATGCTGCTAATGCATCGAAACAAAACAAAAAAGGCGCAAACCTGCCGTGCCGTACCGTGTCTATGGATTCAAACATTGAAGTTGCCACTTGCGATACCGCACATTTTGTCCCGCTGCCGTTCCGCTGCCGTTCAGTTTCCGTGCCTATGGATTTCCTACTTTAGGCAGGCCTGGCTGGCTCAT
Organism: Monoplex corrugatus; assembly: GCA_030674185.1. Taxonomy (NCBI): domain Eukaryota; kingdom Metazoa; phylum Mollusca; class Gastropoda; order Littorinimorpha; family Ranellidae; genus Monoplex; species Monoplex corrugatus. Next base: position 13,449,409 of record JAPXFY010000027.1, on the reverse strand, counting down.
ACATACACCGCCTGACCTCCCCCCCCCCCCTCTCTCTCCCCGCTTCCCTTTCCTCAGCTCTTATCTCTGACACTGGTGCCTGCTTGCAGGCGCTAGGCTGGAATCGCTTCTCTGTTATCTGTTAAACTAACACATTCCATGTAGGCCTACTTAATGCGAAAGCATGCAGTGTCCGTCTCAAACTTTGCTGGGGCAAAAGAAGTGTGCACACAAGTAGCCAAAAGACTGTTCTTCTGTTCAGTGTGGTCTATTTTGCTGGGTAATTTGTTGTGGTGCCTGGTTTATTTACTTTTTACAGAAAATATTAACTTTGTGTGTTAACATCTACACAAAAGGATTAACACTAACAGAACAAATCGGTTTGTGTGTGCGCGTGTTTTTTCATCGTTTATATACTAGGGTGATTTCATGGTGTGCTACTAATTTAGTATGTGATTTGTTTGTGTCTAATCAAAACAGTATGGAGACAGAACATTCAAAGCAGTTGCATTTAAAAAGATTACATTTATTGTGTAGAGTGTGTGGTGGGCGCTCTAAAAGAACGGCAGAAACTAGTGTAAAATTGTGCAGAAATATTGACACTGAACTACAGCTATTTCACAATATAAACCTTCAGTCAGACAGAGAAGACACTCATTCAGAAACACTCTGTAAAAAATGTCACTCTAGATTGATCAATTTGAAAAAACAAAGCTCAAGCAAAATATCTGTGACAACACTTCAAAATGCTCAAAGGGACATAGAAAACTCGGCAGCCCTGTGGGTTCCATATGATCAGTCACTTCAGGTTAGTGACTGCTCTGTGTGTGCACAGTTTTGTGAACAAAGAAAAGGTGGCAGACCAGTAAAACGATCAGGAAGGCCAAAACAAACAGCAGTGAAACACAGAACAAGCACTGAGAATGAAGACACAGCAGAAATCAACATTGATTCTGATTCCGGCAACACATCCTTGTTTTTACCTCAGAGCTCATCAACTCCAGTCAAACTGACGTCATATTCTAAATCCACACAAACGTCACCAATCAACCTAGCTGTGTTGTCACCAAGAGAGACTGTCCATACTCTGCCACACCCTAGGAAGAAAACAGTTGATGCAGCAACGTCACCGTTTAGGACACCCCCCAAAAAACGATTCCGACATAGCGTAGAATTATCACTGCCCCTTAATCCAGAGGAAGAATGTCACTTTAATCTGTTGCCAAATTGAAACTCAATGCATCATCTGACCAGTCCACTGTAAAGTGTAAAACGAATGGCCAACTCATCGTTTTGAAAAAAAATCAGTTCTACAAAAACAGTAACATGAGGTATCCTCTCCCATGAAGAAAAAAAGAGCCAAAATGTTAAAAAAAATCATTAGACATGGTGTATCTGGGTGTTTTCCTGATGCAAGTTTGATTCAGCAGAGCACAGAACTAAAAAAGGCAACCAAAGAGAAAATATTAAAAGCAGCTGGATTTCGCAAATCATTCATATCCAGTAAACATAGTTCAGCACTGAGAACTCAGACAGGAATGAGCTGGAACAAGTTCCGTAAACAAAGCAGGCTCATGAAAACATTGGGCATACAGGTAGAAAGTGAGAGAAAACAGAGAGTTTATCAAAACAGCCTCATGTGTGGAGAAATCAACATCACCTACAAACCGCTGGATGGAGAGCGTGTTCCTGTTGGCTTTGTTGGAAATGAAGATCTTCCTGGCTTTGTTAGCAATGTTCTTGATCAAATGGAGGAAGAAAACCTACTGTCTTGGCACAATGAAACCATCCCTCCAGACACAATTTACATCAAAATAGGAGGCCACAGGTAACATTTTCAGACTCATGCTTCAAATTGCAAACACTAAGGAACCAAATTCAAAATTCAAGACATATGTTAGCTGCAGTGTATGCCAAAGATTCACATCATAATTTGAAATCTGTCCTACAGCTTTACAAGGGACAGATCGAAAATCTTGAAAAACACACATGGAACGGAAAGAAAATTAAGGTTTTCTTGTTTGGTGATTATGATTTCCTATTGAAGATTTTTACCATCTCAGGCGCCCGGTCTGTTCACTCCTGCCTTTGGTGTAAAGCATCAAAAAGCAAGTTCAGAAAGCTCCACCAAAACAGCCTGAAATTGAAAACAGATCTTTGAAAAACCTGAAGCGTGATTTCAACAAATTCTGTGTGAAAAGGACAACAACAAAAAAAGAAAGTGGCAAAAAAATGCAAGAGTGTGATCCATCAGCTTTGTTCATTACAGAACCAAGTGAAGTTGCCCCACCTTACCTTCACATACTACTGGGTATTGTGAAAAAACATCACACGCTTCTGGAGAAAGAGTGCCATAGACTGGATGAAAAGATCGCTGCTAGTTTTGCTGCAGATCAAGAAAAAAATGTTGAAAATGATACTTCCTTTAGCCAGTATGTGAAAATGTTGACAGAGATAGAAAATGATGAATCAAAGAAGAGATTTCACGAAACCGAGCTCTGATGTTTGGCAAGAGATCAGTTTAAATCAGAAGAGGAGTACCTTGAGAAAGAAAGACAGCTCATAGACATGATCAGTGAACTAGAGGAAAACATAGAGCACAAACAGACGTCTAACAAACTACCTGAATTGTCTGGTCCAGTGGCTGGAAGTTTGGATAGAATTTTAAAGGAAAATAAAATTGAAGTGCAAGCATACCACAGACGCAGTTTTGTTGGAAACCATTGCCATACATACCTACAAACAACACCAAGAGAAAACATTTGTCGAAGTGTCATACATACAACAGTTCAAACAACCAAGGATCCTGACCTCCTTCAACAAGCACATGACATAGCAAATAAGTTTTCACAGTTGAACTCTCTCTTTTCTGAAGTTCACAGACTTGTGTCTCATACACGGTCTGTCACTGAAGCAGATATTTTGCAAGCAAACAATGCCATCAATGACTATATGGACTATTACAGAAAACAGTTCGCAGACATACAAATCACACCCAAGCAACATATTCTTGAGGCTCATTGTGTTTCCTTTTTGATTGCATTTCATCTGGGACTGGGTCTATCCGGGGAGCAAGGAGGAGAAGAAACCCATGCCTTTATTAATGAACTCAAAGTGAGAGTAAGAGGGATCAGCACAAAAACTCCCGAGTTCTTATGAAAGAGCACATGACCATTGTGTCACCTCGTTTACGATCACTCGTGGCCAATACACAGAGAGAGAAAACAGAATTGAGAACACACATACACACACACACACACACACACACACACACACACACACACACACACACACACACACACACACACACACACACACACACACACACACACAGAGTTCTCTTCATACACAAACGAACTTTCGTGCAAAGAAAGAATTTTAAGTGCATATCAGGACAACGAGACCAATATGGTCTTTGCTCTAATTTGAAAGGAAAACAAACAATTTTCAAACAATGGAATTATTGATATTTTCCATGTTGTGTGTTTTCCCCATTCCACTTCATGCCGCTCTTATATAATATACAAGAAACCTGAATTATAACTGAATGCACTTGGACTCTCGACTTTTGACAACAAAGCCACCATGTAGGCCTACTGCTAGGCTGTTCAGACAAGTGATGAGTGTTGTCTGGCCCGTATCTGTGTCTGCTATCTTTCCGCTGTCAGTGGAGTAATTAACGCTGGCCTGCTGGGAACCGTGGGAATAACTCACGCCTTTGGGTGAGTGGAATGGCATGCACACTGATGGTGTGTCACTGTGTGAGCAAACTGCATGAATGTAAAGTCACATCTCTGTGTAAAGGAAGTTTAAAACTTCACTTAATTTTTTTTAATTGTGTATGTTTTAGGAGTAGTACTGCTTCAAACACTCCATTCAACACAGTCTCTTTGCTGTGCATGCAACATTTTATAGGGCATGTTTGATCTTGTTTTGTTCAAAAATTTCTTCTCTATTCATTTCTAGAATCTATGCATGTTGTATAACTGTAAGCACATAAAGAAAAGAAAACAACAAAAGTGTGAACCAAGTGATTTTTTTGTCTGGCTAAGCAGCTGTGCATTGGGTGGGGGGGAGGGAGGGGGGGGGGGAATACCGCATAGGCTAATGCAACAGCAGGCGTTAGGGAAGGGCAGGGTGAAGAGCCTGCACACTGTTTGACATTTATAAGTCAACTCTTCAAGGCTGTTTCTCACAGACATCTAAGATACATATCTTAGATGTCTATGCTGTATCTCCATGCCTTGTTGCTGCCTGTTATATTTATAGGCAGCCTTCAGATCCCAACAGATGTCGTGATCAGGTCAGAGCAGGGTGAGGCCAGAACTAAAGGAGCACCAAAACCCAACCGTAAAGTCTCAACACTGATGATGCCTGACACTGCTTTCCTGAGATGTTGCAGCTGATAAACCTCGGCACTGGTCAACGCACCATATGGTGTACCATGTGGGCTACTGAGGAAGAACTCCTATTTTTATTTTTCTTAATTTTTTTTTTGAAATGCTCAAAGATGAAAAGGTGGCATCAGTTGGATATTTAATACATGTTAAAGAACCCAAAACCGCTGAAAACAGTTATGTGGACGCTCTGAAGAGGTGCCAGTGGCTTTCTGCCGGACTATCTTTGAGGAGCACGGAAAATTCAAGCTGCTAGGTCAGGTGACAACACACATGGATCTGTTTGTATCAGTCTGTTATTGCAATACTCTTCGCTACATTCAAGATAATGAAGATTGTAACAACATACTGTGTATCTCAGAGATCTTTAAATAAAAAAATTGTTTTAATAAAATGAAATAAAAAGTGCGACCATGCAAGTACAACATATAGCCTCCATTGTCTATCAGCATGATTAAGAAAATGTCTTTTTCATTGTAGCTCCACCAGACTATCGTCCACCTTTGAGGAAGATCATAAACAAATGAGTAATAATGATACACATACACACACATAGTGACATACCACACACACATAATACACACATACACACACATACATGTTACATCACAATACCAGAAAATAATACCGTGAATCATGGAACAGAGCTGCCAACCCTCCCGGATTTCGCGGGAATTTCCCGGATTTGAAAAACGATCCTGGAATCCCGGATCTGTCAAAAAAATCCCGGATTTTGAAAGTCTAGTGGAAAAACTTCTTTTTCATGCTTAAATATGCCAGGAGAGGCCATTTTTGTACTTTGAATTGGTGAAAAATCAATAGCTTCAGGGGGCATTGCCCCCTGACCCCCAAAAGGGGCTCTGTCCCTTGACTCCGCCAGGGGGACCTAAGCGGCCCCCCTAGACCCCCGGGCTGATGATTCCTGTTTTTTGAACCTCAAAGGTTGGCAGCTATGATGCAAGTAAGCAAAATAAAATGCAAACAAACACTATAGCAATGTTAAAGACATGTAATACAAACAACACACAACAAACAAACCACAATCACACAAACAGTAGGACAACCAGCTCTGTCTTCCAGCTGTCTTTTCCATTTCTTTCTGTTTCCTTCTGATAAAGGAAAAGTCCAAACACTTTCCATTCCATGTTATAGGAGTCTGTGCAGTGTTACTTTTGAGTTGGTACCAATGTTTTATTGATATGGCTCTTCATTTTTTTTCTGTTCAGTTTTCATTATAGAGTTTCATCCATTTCATCTATTCATATTTGAGCAAGATGATCACCTGTGTGATGACTTCACATTTTGTTTAAGGTATGTTTTCAAGTGTCTCAGGACTTTTGATTTTCCAAAACAAGGGTTTTTTGTTGTTGCTGTTGTTGTTGTGGCATTTCCTGCAAGTTAGTTTGCACATTTATTTCCCTTGACACCACCATGTATGGGTCAATATAGCCACATGAGATTTTGTAGATCAGTATTGCTCATTGCTTTGTGCCAGTCAAGGATACATATGTATACTTCGAGTAAGTCAGGATGAAGGCTTGACTTTATTTAATTTCATTAGTCAGTGAAGTTAACCATTTTAGCGCATGTGTGACTGCCTCAGTTGACTGAAGGATATGACTGTGAGCCATTGCAAGGGTAGATTTCTTCACATTCTCTTCACATCACATACAACAATGCACTGTTCAAACATTATCCCACTTGATGTGAACTATGACCGTAGCTCTAAAAGAACAAAAAAAAACCCACCAGGGTTTAAAACGTGAAAGGGTCAATCCACTATAAATGGATTATTTCCCTTTTTTATTTTATTTCATTTTATTTTAATTTTATTTATTTTTATTTTTTAAATATTTACAATTGCAATAAGACATCTATGAAGCAATATTAAGCAACACTGTTTTTCCTCCAAAGTAATAGCTGTACCTAATAACCTATGCTTTGCTTTAAATCTTATAAACATACAATTCTAGAATATTTCTGCACAAATATAATCATTACTCAAAGAAAGAAGTTCATTTTGCCACAATAATCATGTGCAGGGTTCCATGGACACAAATTTACCTGAACGTTCATGACAATGATAATGATTTGAAATCCAGCATGGACTTATTGAGTAGCAACATGAGCAGTAAATTTAATGATTTAAAAAAAAATCTGTCCAGGAACTTGGGGAACAGTCCATCACTCAGCAAGGTGGGGTTATTGATCTGAGGGAGGAAGTGGGGGGTTTGAGGAAGGAAAATCAAGATCTGATAAGATGAAATTCTGACCTGTTGGTTAAAATTGATCAGCTAGAGGAAAAATAGACAACCTAGAATGCAGGTCAAAATGGAACAACTTAATCTGATATGAAGTTAAAAATCAAAATGAAACGAATGATTAGTAAGAGGGAAAAATTAAAGGACTTCTCATAGTCTCACATGTCGGTGTCACCAGGCTTGGCCTCAGCCGCTGCACATCCAGACACCACCATCTCCCTCCAGGTTGCCCTGTCCCAACCCCTGCGGACAACCTCACCAACACATAGGCCAATGATACTGGCCATGCTCTAGATGCATGAGACTGAAGGTCTGCCCTTCTTTCCCTCCACCACCATTTCACTTTGAAAGATGGCTACCGCTGCATGACACATGGCCAATGTACCCTAGTCCTCTCTTGTCAATGTCTGCCAGCAATTCTCTGGTGGCATCAGGTTCCTCCAGTTCACCCTCACTAGTTGTTCTGTCTGTTCATCTTCATTATTTAAACTTACTCTGTTGATGTCATCAACTGTGTCTGATGTGTATGATCTTTGTTTTTGTACAAACTTTGTTTTTATAACAAAGTATTTAGAGACAAAGCAACATCATGATGCAGTACACAGGTTATTTGTTCTGTTTGTTTCAAATGATCTTTTTTCATTGAAATGTTGTATGAAGTCTGTGTATAAATTATTTCATGTGGGGCTGTAGCCTACCTTGATTAAAGTTATCCAAATCCAGATCTCTCTTTCTCCGACATATTATGTAACTGGTTTGAGAGAGAACAATCTGTTATTGTGTAAATTAAACTACATTGATGTTATCGACCCTTACTGCCGAGATGATGCATATATATGTCAGTCATAGGTTTGTCTTTCATATGAGTATTGTTCAAATGTATAATAATAGTATGTTCTAGTTTATGTACAATGTAGCATTGCTTACCCCCATTCTTTTATTGTTCAAATGCATGGTCTATTTTACATACAATGTATGATTGCTTACCCCCATTCTAAGGGGGTGATAACTTTTTTTAATACATTCTGTATTATATATTCTCTCTGTCTCTCCTTGTCTGTAGGCAAAGTATGTATGAAATCACCTGTTACCAATAGAGATATATATCAGCTAATGATATTGACTAATTGAGCTTTTATTTGTCCACTGTGAAGAAAACACAAAAGAAGATAAATGCATATCATTTTGTGTTGTGCTGTATGTAGTGTTTTTAGAATGCAATACATGTCATTATAGGTTTTTTGTGGGGTTTTTGTTTTGTTTTGTTTTGTTTGTTTTGTATGAATTCCCAGATCATTTTCTACTTTGTGTGATTATGGCTTTTATATATATATGTAAAGGCACATTTAGAAATCTGTCTTTTCGTTTGTATAACTCACTGTAAGACATATAAGATCTGAATTATTACTGTATCATTAAATACAAACTGTGTTTATAGTGATGTGATTGTCTTGATGTCAAATGATGGTGTTGCTTATGTATTTGTACCCCTTCATGAGGGGCAGTGATGTGATTGAGTAAACCATCTGAAGTCTGTCTCTCTTTCTGTCTGTCTGTCTGTCTCTGTCTCAAACACACACGCACACGCACGCACACACACACACACACACACACACACACACACACACACACACACACACACACACACACACACACACACACACACACACACACACACATACATACACACACACATACATACACACACACACACAAAACACACACACACACACACACACACACACACACACACACACACACACGCGCGCGCGCCGCATGTACTCCTTAACCTCAACCTCAGGACACGATGTGTCATGATCATGTTTTAATCTGATACTATTGTATTCTTTCAGAAAAATGCCAAAGAAACGACCAAGGCTGTATGATGGCTCCAAGTCGGCTGAAGCGAGAAAACCAGCGGAGATGAGTAGAAAAAGTTACCGTAATATCCAGCAGAAGCCTGGCATCCTATCACAAGAAGACCAGAATCCTGCAGCTCATCCACTTATATACAGCACCAGAAATCAGCTTTCTCACCGACCTGTGGAAGTTGGCCATCAAAGGTTAAACGCTCATTTGTTCCAGAATCCTTCAGTTCAGCCATTTCAATGCACTTCTGGAGTGCAGTCTTTGCATCAGATGCTCAGGCAAAATGATGTTCATGAAAAGGTGCCCCAAAACAGTAAGAAGCCTTTGTTAGTAATGTTGCCAGCCGGACAGAATCCTCAGTTCAGACCGATTCAGCCAAATCCTGTAGTCAGACCGGTACTGCTTCAGCCAAACCCTGTTATCACACCAGTGATAATTCGGCCAATGCCTGCAGTCAGACACATGCTGATTCAGGAGAAACCGGTACGCCAACAGATGCAGCCAATTCCCGTAGTCAGAGCTCTTCAGGTTCGTTCACAAAGTACTGCAGTTCCTTTGCTAACACAAAGGACTACAGTTCCTGTGCTGACACAAAGTACTGCAGTTCCTGTGCTCACACAAAGTACTACAGTTCCTGTGCTGACACAAAGTTCTGCAGTTCCTGTGCTCACACAAAGTACTACAGTTCCTGTGCTCACACAAAGTAGGCCTACTACAGTTCCTGTGCTCACACAAAGTACTACAGTTTCTGTGCTCACACAAAGTAGGCCTACTACAGTTCCTGTGCTCACACAAAGTGCTACAGTTCCTGTGCTCACACAAAGTACTACAGTTCCTGTGCTCACACAAAATTCAGCAAATTCCCAATCATTTCAACAGTTTAATGTACGGAAAGTCTTCAGGAACCGTATCCGTCAGGCTGCTTCAGAACAACTGCATCGTCAGAGCGCTGTGGACAATCAGCTGCCAGTGTCAGAACATTCTGCTGCCCAGCCTGGTCAGACTCAACAGAATGGTGTGGTGTGGTCAGACGGACAGCTGTCTGTTACCCTATCCGATCAAGGTGATCAACAAACGGCCACTCTTCAACATCAGGATTGCCAGACTCCTGATGATCAGTCTCTTCAGAAAGGCTTTGCAGGCCAGCAACGCCCAGTTGATTTCCAGAATTCTGTTGATCAGCCCCTTCAACAAACTCTTGTTCAGCCATGTCCACTTCAACAGAAGGAACAGGAATCGTCAAGTCAGCCACTACAAGATCAAATTCTAAGTCTAGATAACGAAAACCCTGTTGATTCTACTGATGGAGACATGACAGAGAGGCCTCCTTTGGTACATGGGGACACTGCTGATAAAACTCAACAAAAGACCCCATGTAATTGCCAGATGCCCCGTGTATTTCCCAAAGCAGAACCTTCCAGCGGCACAATCGTTATTGATGAGGATGATGTCATTTCTTCTTGGCATCTTGTCAGAGAGTTGAAGCAGTTTGCAACGGACATTGAGATTGCCCGATTTCTTCTGTCGCTGTAAGTTTTCTTCCAATCCACCCTTTTAGTTTTAGTTTACTTTTTTCTTTTTTTTTTTCTTTTTTAAACTTCATTACATGGTTGAAATCTTTTATGTATAATGTAGGCCTACCTTAGCATTCACAATCAGATTTCACAGTAAAGTCATTCAAGTATCATCTCTTCTGTGGATCTGTCTCTGAGGCTGTTGCTCTCATTTCCTGACAACCTTGTAGGTATGTGTACCTCTTTAGCCTGGTTTAACCCTTCTTCTCCCGCACCCTACCCACCGACTGCAAAAACTTAACTCTTTGACTCCCTCATCATCATCATGTACCCTGCCGCATGGCATTGGTGATCATGGCCCTCCACATGAATCTATCCCCTGTTGCTGCAAGTACATCTCCCATCCGCTCTGTCCTCAGTCACCCTGCATGTCCATCCAATATTTTCTCTCCTGGATCTACCTGGTGTTCTCTTTCCCTCCAGCTTTTCTGTTGTGACCAGGTGCTGTAATTCCCCTTTCCTCATAAGATGTCCTATAATGTTGCTTGTCTTTTCCTAATCTTTATTAATGATCTTCTCGTGTCTGCCTCCTTAACATTGTCTTGTTTGTTTTCTTTGCTGTCCATGGATTTCTCAGCATTCTTAGAAACCACATTTCACGTTTCTCTCTCAGAGAGATATGACCATTTCAAGGTTATAGTGTCTGCTCACGCATTCTGGCTGTGTGACTGAACAAATTGTGTAGTACTTCTAGTTAGTTTAGGAATTTGTTAGATGGTATTGTGTTTTGGATCAGGACAGGCACTAGTACACTCCGACAAAATGAGCCAACAACGTGCAGTCCCTGTATTCTGTACAGGTGGGTGACCATGATTGACATGCTGTTGATAAGCTCTTGCAGGACGGAGGTGAATGGACTTCAATTTGTTGTTTTGGAGAGCTGAAATGACTGGCATGGGAACATAAAATGTGACCCGTTTTCACGAAATAAATCCTAACTCGCAGGCAGCGGAAAGCATAGAGGCCCGGAAAAGGTGTGATGGGTCGGTTTTGTCAATTTTTACTTTTCGTCAAAAATGGAATATTTAATCTTTAAATTACATGTACATGCACTCAGCACTTTATAATTCAGTTGGAAAATGTAGTTAAAATGCGTTTTAACCAGATAACCTGTAGCGATGATCCTCAGTAAACAGTAAAAGCAGACATGATTTTCTCAAAATGGCTGTTTGCTATGTTATACACTTCAAACACCCATAACTTCCTTATTTTTAGGAGTAGAATAATAAATTTCATATGAAAAGAAAGGTAATAATCTGGACATTTTGAAAATCATAATATCCTAAAATCTGTTATTTTCACCTTAGGACTCATTTTGTTAAAACGGGTCACATATACCATTCATTAAGCAATCATGCAACAGACATTACAACAGCACAGTAGATGAGGTAGCAAAAAATTCGGATTTATAATATTTCAGGCCTGGTTAGATAATGGATTGAGCTGTTGTCATCCAGTTTGATTGCAAGTCTTGTGAAAAAAAAATGTACTTATAAGTTATATTAGCCTCCAATCTGCCCAGCTGTGAATTGGAAGTGAAACTGTTTATCTATGGGGAAGGCATAGCAGGGAGAGAGACAAGATAGGCATCACCTGTGTAATGTTTATCCAGAGAGAAGTTGAGGCCTCTAGCACGTCAGTAGCTTACTCCCAGTAGAACTCATGGTTAACCCTTTGACTCCCACACCCTGCACTGTCAACCATGCAAGCAAAGCAAAAACTTAACCCTTTGACTCCCTCACCCTATCCACCAACTTCCTACTGGTATATAGGGTGCAGGAGTCAAAAGGTTACGTTTTTGCAGTTGATGGATAGGATGAGGGAGTCAAAGGGTTAAGTTATTGCAGTTGGTGGATAGGGTGCGGAAGTCAAAGGATTAATTAAAGGACAAAGTTTGCCTGTTCTTTTTCTATGGTATTATCATTATCACAGTCAGCAGGACAAGACATGGTGGTAAACTTTGCTGTGTTTGTGTGTGTTACTAGATGTGTGCATTCATGCTTGCGTGTGTTCCAGGTATTTCAACCCACAAGAAGAAAGACATCAGCCCACTAACCAATGCATGCGCTGTGGCACGGTTCTCTCTCATTGCTGTGTGACCTGTCTGCTGGCATCTCAGCACTCACCCTCTTCACGGCCAGGATCACCAGGTTCTGCTACTTGGCACCACACCATACAGGAAAATGTCCGTGCCTTGCAGAAAAATTCTTCCTCCTCACCATGCTCATCCAGTGTCGATGTCCAGCACACGGAACCACATCTGGTTCTTGGTCATTCTGAGGAAGTGAGGGAAACAGACGATTTCTTGGACACCTGTTGTAGCGATGAAAAGATGCTTCCGGAAACAGCTTCCAGAAAGACAAATCTCCAAAAGACGATCACATCCAAGAAGTCAACATGGAAGAAGACAGACTGCTCCAGAACGGAAGCAGACTTTGAAGGTACACAAGCAAACAGGACATTCGATGTTATCAAAAGTGAATTGGTTGAGCTGGGATGTGATAATCCATCTGATCATGCTTCTTCAGAGCAGACTGCCGGATGTCAGCCTGCTTATATTGGCCCTGAAACAAGGAGACGGCAAAAGCCAAGTTCTTTAGATCATGGAGAATCTTTGACAGCAGATGTTACACCAGATACACAGAAACATGTCACCTGTCAAATTGATTACAGTTTTGACGCAGGTTCGTTACAACCACATGAAAGTGGATACAACCTTACTTCACCATTGCCACAGGAGAATGATACTGACCTAACTTCACCACTGTCTGAGAGGAAGGGCACTGTGTCAACTCCACCATTACTTTTAGAAGTTGATTGTGAACCTGTTTCACCATTGCCACAGCAGAACTCTCCTAACAGTGCTGAACCTCCATCACTGGAAAGCGAACCTGAGCCAAACCTACCAGCTAACACACAGTCACCAGAATCTGGTGCCAGACCAGAGAAGACAAAGACAGTCATACCAGAGACTGAACCCATTGCTCACAGCTCTGGGACACTAGAAGGTTCCATAACGGAGACTGACAGCGGTGTAACACTAAGCTTGGTCATTGATCCAGGAAACATCCAAACACCCATGAAAGTCGGACAGACAGTCTATGCCACCAGGAGCAGAGGACCTTTGCCACTTGAGAAAAAAGACCCAAGCAAGGAAACTTTGCAAGAAAAACAGATGACCAGTAATAGAAAGAGTGCCAGATGTTCCAGTAAACCTTTACCAAAGAAGCATATTGTCAAGCATCCCAAGAATTTGAAGAGTAAGCGCAGATGCATCACTGATGAAAGTTTAACTCGGGTTAAAAAGTCAAATAACAATTGTAAGCGGAGGAAAGCTCGGACAGATGGGGAATGGGTGCCATCAGACAGTGAACGTGATAAACTCTCACAAAACGTATCTGACAGTGATCAAGAAATTACAGATTCAGTGGAGTTCAAACCTTACAAAAAGAAGCGTACTCAGGCTGAGAAAGTATACACAGTTGAGGAATTTATGGCAGGTAAACTACGGATACCAAGTCGTTCTTTGTATGGAAAACAATTAGATAAGCACAGAGATTCTTCCTATTACTCTCATTATACGTGTCCAAAATGTTGCAAGGTGTTTGTCTCAGTATCTGAGTATCATCATCATAAAAGTACCCATTTGTCTGAAGAAACCAATGACCAACCAGCACCACAAGGCCCAGACCCTGAATCTCTGAAGATTCTCACGGAAATTAAAGAACGTTACTTGTTTTGTTGTCCCCACTGTAACAGGTTCTTTTTGTCCCGTTTGCAGCTCAATAAACATGTCATTTCTCATAACTACTCTGTTGATTCGGAGGGAGTCTACACTTGCCATCTTTGTAAAGAAACATTCAAGACGTCTGAGTGCATTTTGCAACATTTCAAGAACTTAAAGGGCAGAATGGAAATGTGTGAAGCGTGTGGATTTCGTTGCACATTTCATTGTCAAATGAAAGAGCACGGTAAGGCAGATTGTATAAAGAAAGACACTGCAAAGGCATGCAGTATCTGTGGAGAATCATTCCACTGTCTGTCGAAGAGGGAGATTAATAAGCACTTGAAAACACATAATATTGTGAAAGCTTGCGAGTTCTGCGGACAGTCACTTGATAATCTGTCAAAGAGAGAGGTAAAGAAACATTTGAAAACTCACAAGGAAGTGACAACTCACAAGGAAGTGACAACTCGCAAGGAAAGTAGACTGTGCACAATATGTGGGAAAGTCATGTCACATCATAGCTTTCGTGACCATCTGAGGACTCACAGCACCGAAACTCCATTTTCATGTTCTGTGTGTCAAAAACCTTTAAGAGAAAATATAATATGATAAACCATAAGCTCATTCATGGAAAAAAGTCGCAGCAATGTGATCAGTGTGGGGCCAAATTTAGTAGATCGTACCAGCTACGGCGCCACAAAAGTTGTAAACATGAAGGAAAACGCTTTCGGTTTCATTGTAAAGAGTGTGACAGAACCTTGTCAACCAGGGCTCAGCTCAGAGTCCACCTACTTGATGTTCACAACAAGATGAACAAGCAGATCAAAAAGTATCCTTGCAGTTTTTGTTTCAAGGCTTTCCCTTCTAAGAACAAACTGGAGAGACATGAACGTGTCCATACGGATGAAAAACCCTTTCAGTGTGAATTTTGCCAAGCCAAGTTCAGACAAAAGAGTTACCTGAACATGCACACCAGAATCCACACAGGGGAAAAGCGCTATCACTGCGAAGACTGCAGCCAGGTTTTGCCTTCCGTTCAAGTTACACCTCTCACAGGAAGTCGCGTCACAGTGACAAGCGTTACCCGTGTGTTCAGTGTAAAAAAGAGTTTCTTGATAAGTCAGACTTGGCTTCTCACTGTCACACGTGCAGACGGAGCCACTCAGTGATACTAACACAGTGACAGCATGCACAGTTGAAGCCAGAGATATTTGGTGAGTGATAAGCAACTCACTGTGTGAGGTGTCTTCTGTGTCTGGCCAGAAACATGGAGAAAGACAGGCAACTTGCTGTGTGAATGCCTCTATGTCTGTCCAGAAACAATGGAGAAAGACAGGCAACTTGCTGTGTGACATGCCTTCTATGTCTGTCCAGAAACATGGAGAAAGACAGGCAACTTGCTGTGTTGACATGTCTTCTATGTCTGTCCCAGAAACATGGAGAAAAGACAGGCAACTTGCTGTGTGACATGCCTTCTATGTCTGTACAGAAACATGGAGAAAGGCAACTTTCTCTGTGACATGCCTTCTATGTCTGTCCAGAAAAATGGAAAGAAGTCCAAGGCAAATGTCTCTTTGAAACATGAAAAGAGATATGGAACTCACTCTATAACAGAAGAGATAGGCAAGGCGCTGTGTGACGGAAGAGATAGGCAGTGCGCTGTGTGGCTAAAGTGATAGGCAACAAGCTATATATGACAAAAGAGATAGGCAACTTGCTGTGTGGCTAAAGTGATAGGCAACAAGCTATGTGACAAAAGAGAGGCAATTTGCTGTGTGGCTAAAGTGATAGGCAACAAGCTATATATGACAAAAGAGATAGGCAACTTGCTGTGTGGCTAAAGTGATAGGCAACAAGCTATGTGACAAAAGAGATAGGCAACTTGCTGTGTGGCTAAAGTGATAGGCAACAAGCTATGTGACAAAAGAGAGGCAATTTGCTGTGTGGCTAAAGTGATAGGCAACAAGCTATATATGACAAAAGAGATAGGCAATTTGCTGTGTGGCTAAAGTGATAGGCAACAAGCTATATATGACAAAAGAGATAGGCAACTTGCTGTGTGGCTAAAATGATAGGCAACAAGCTATGTGACAAAAGAAATGGGTAACGCGCTGTGTGACTAAAGTGATAGGCAACAAGCTATGTGACAAAAGAGATAGGCAATTTGCTGTGTGGCTAAAATGATAGGCAACAAGCTATGTGACAAAAGAGATAGGCAACTTGCTGTGTGGCTAAAATGATAGGCAACAAGCTATGTGACAAAAGAGATAGGCAACTTGCTGTGTGGCTAAAATGATAGGCAACAAGTTATGTGACAAAAGAGAGGCAATTTGCTGTGTGGCTAAAATGATAGGCAACAAGCTATGTGACAAAAGAGATAGGCAATTTGCTGTGTGGCTAAAATGATAGGCAACAAGCTATGTGACAAAAGAGATAGGCAATTTGCTGTGTGGCTAAAATGATAGGCTTAAGCTATGTGACAAAAGAGATAGGCAACTTGCTGTGTGGCTAAAATGATAGGCAACAAGCTATGTGACAAAAGAGATAGGCAATTTGCTGTGTGGCTAAAATGATAGGCTTAAGCTATGTGACAAAAGAGATAGGCAATTTGCTGTGTGGCTAAAATGATAGGCAACAAGTTATGTGACAAAAGAGATAGGCAATTTGCTGTGTGGCTAAAATGATAGGCTTAAGCTATGTGACAAAAGAGATAGGCAATTTGCTGTGTGGCTAAAATGATAGGCTTAAGCTATGTGACAAAAGAGATAGGCAACGCGCTGTGTGACTAAAGTGATAGGCAACAAGCTATATGACAAAAGAGATAGGCAACTTGCTGTGTGGCTAAAGTGATAGGCAACAAGCTATATGACAAAAGAGATAGGCAACTTGCTGTGTGGCTAAAGTGATAGGCAACAAGTTATGTGACAAAAGAGATAGGCAACGCGCTGTGTGACAAAAGTGATAGGCAGTGCGCTGTGTGACTAAAGAGATAGGCAACTCGCTCTGTGACAAAACAGACAGGCATCGCGCTGTATGACAAGAAATAGGCAACTTGCTTGTGACATGCATTCTGTGTCGAGAGACATGGAAAGACAGATAGGCAACTCGCTCTGTGACATGGAGAGAGCGAGTAGTTCAACTCAGTCTGTGACTTTTTTTTCTTTTTTTTTTTTTTGTCCCATTTTCTGTGCCACTTTAATGGCCACGGAAGCTGAAACAGTTTTTATTATGCGGTGATGATGATGCCGATGTGGATGATAATCACAATGTTATAGAGTTCCATCTAGGATTGAGACTGCGTGACAAGGTTGTACTGTACGCTTACTATCATAATTTATCCTGGTGTCAACCAGGCCCGAGAGATACAGACACCTGCGGTGTTGGTCCGATGATTTGAGCAACACCCTCAATGACGCATCTGTGAAGTGGATGAGACTCGACTGTGTGGTTCCAGTCTTCCCAATGAGCCCATAGCACGCCCAACTCTGGGTAGGAGCCGGTCAGAGCCGAAAAATCCCACAATGATTTTTGAAAGTACCGATGGGGATTCGAACCCACAACCTTCCAGTCGGTAGTCCGTTGCGTTAACCACTACACCACGGCGACTGGTCAACTCAGTCTGTGACATGCATTCTATGTCTGTCCAGAGATATGGAGAGAGGTCTACAACTTGTCTGTGGCATGCATTCTATGTCTGTCCAGAGATGTGGAGAGAGGTCTACAGCTTGTCTGTGACATGCATTCTGTGTCTGTCCAGAGATGTGGAGAGAGGTCTACAACTTGTCTGTGGCATGCATTCTATGTCTGTCCAGAGATGTGGAGAGAGGTCTACAACTTGTCTGTGACATGCATTCTGTGTCTGTCCAGAGATGTGGAGAGAGGTCTACAGCTTGTCTGTGACATGCATTCTGTGTCTGTCCAGAGATGTGGAGAGAGGTCTACAACTTGTCTGTGACATGCATTCTGTGTCTGTGGACATGGGGAGAGAAGGGCATCTGGCTTTGTGACATGCTTTCTAAGTCTTTCAAGCGACATGGAAAGTATGCACCTGTGACATACGCTATATGCCTGTCCAAAGAGATGGAAAGAGATTATGTAAGCGGGGGTGCAACTATAGGTCAGATTCAGGACATATTCCTATTAACCCTTTGTCTCCCTCACCCTGTCCACCAGCACTGTCAGCCATGACAGCAAAGCAAAAACTTGACCCTTTCACTCCCTCGCCCTATCCACCGGTTTCCTGCAGGAAGTTGATGGATAGGATGAGAGAGTGAAAGGGTCAAGTTTTTGCAGCTGGTGGAGAGGGTGCGGGAGTAAAAGGGTTAATTTAAAACTGAAAACATCTGATTGTGCTATCCCTTGCTAGGACAAACGTCCAGTTAAAGTATTGTGTCGGTGGACCGATGACTACTGTACGGATTTTTATACCAGGCATACAGTACCGTCTGCAATTGTCGAATTTTAAAATTTACTACTATTTCATAAAAAAACATGACAGTGTGTCAGTAACTTGATATCAGCATAATGTCTCTGTTGATCCCGTGTGCGCATGCGTGCACACACACACTCTCTCACTCACTTTATCAGCACATAGGGTTTTGTGCAGGCACAAGGAGTTTGCCTAATAATTACCAGCAGATTTGGATGCCACACTTTTGGAACTGACTGTAATGAATCCCTCTTGAACTCCAAAAGTGCTTGCTGTAGTTGGACTTTGACTTTTTAAGAAATTTGTTTTTAATACCTCGTAGAATATTTTTGAAAAGTGTTTCTTTGTATTGTGTGTATTCCATTCAGGAAAGAAAAACAAGGAAAATTGTAATATCTGTAAATGCTTTTTGTGCATGCACATGTATAGTATTAGTATACTGTGTTGAATTTTATTTCTTTTAATTTGTGTATATGTGAGAGGTAATGTTTTTTTTCATTGTTTTTGTGGTAATGGTGTTTTTAATATTTCCAATTCAGGTTAAAATGATTTGTTACAGTGGCTTGAGCATTTACTTTTTCAGTGAATTTCATTTTATTTTTGGTTTTCATCTCTTTTTTCTTTTTTTTTTAAAATGTTATTGTCATGTAAGCACACATGAGAAAATCATGAAGAAATGTTTTCAGTTTGATGTCCAAAAATGGAAAAGAAAATACCTCTTGAGACGGGCAGCGCACACCTCCACACATGAAATACAATCAGACACATTACATTACACGCTGTTGCCAGTGCATAAAATTGTACATGTAATGTCAATTACTGGAATTACAGCGGCAACATGACATAATACACAGAAATTTGTTTTGTTACATAGTTTCTGTAGGCCTACCTTTCATTTTCAGTATCATTTTAAATTTAACCCTTTGACCCCCACACCCTATCCACCAGCTGCAAAAACTTACCATTTGACTCCCTCACCCTATCCACCAGCTTCATGCAGGAAGCTAGTGGATAGGATGAGGAAATCAAAAGGTTTAATTTTTGCTTTGCTATCACTGACCATGATGTAGGGTGCTTGTGGATAGGGTGAGAAAGTCAAAGGGATATATACTGAATACTAATAGTTTTCAATGTCATTACAGAAAACGTGTTTGGCACCAGATTTTTGTTGATTATCATTCTCATCATTGTCTTGAAAAAAAGTATGCACACATATATACACATGATCTACTCCACAGTTTGTTTTTTAACGTATTTGTGTATTCTCGTTCTCACCTTTATAATGAATGTATACATGATTTGTTTTTGACTAGCACATTTACAGTATCTGATTAACATATATAACAAACAGAGTCATTTTGTACCAGACTTTTTCATTATCATTGTTTCAACAACGAAAAATGTATGTATGTATGTTACACGTATATAGATCGTAAACACCTGTACAAATGATTGCATTTATTTGTACATTTCTTCTT
The DNA here is from genome assembly GCA_030674185.1 of Monoplex corrugatus. NCBI lineage: Eukaryota > Metazoa > Mollusca > Gastropoda > Littorinimorpha > Ranellidae > Monoplex > Monoplex corrugatus. Next base: position 13,429,695 of record JAPXFY010000027.1, on the reverse strand, counting down.
AATAGTCGCTTAGTTTTGTTCGTATGTTTTTCTTGCATGTTTTTCATTCTTGTAGCTTACGTCTAAGCAGATCTTTGTTGATAACGACTTGAAAAATATACTTATATAGATCGTAAACACCTGTACCAATGATTGCATTTATTTGTACATTTCTTCTTAGTAGTCACTTAGTTTTGTTTGTATGTTTTTCTTGTATGTTTTTCATTCTTGTAGCTTATGTCTACGCAGATCTTTGTCGATAACGACTTGAAAAAAACTTTTTTTAAGGTATATTTCATCCCTGTTGTTTTCTATACAACTGATATTTATACTTGGAGTTGTGTTTTGTTTTTTGCCCTGTATGTCATCCATCATTTGCACTTTCTAGGCAAGAAAGGGCATTTCAAAAACTAAGCAGTAATAGCATTTCAAAACACTGTGCTAGTCTGGCACAAGTATAAATGTAGGGGGGGGAAAAAGGCATTTCACAAACTACAGCAAGAATACAGTATTTCAGAAAACTGCACTGATTTGGAGCCAGCATAAATCTAGACAAGAACAAGGCATTTCAAAACTACAGCAATAATAATTAATATCAGTATTTCAAAAACTGCACTGATTTGGTACCAGCATAAATCTAGACAAGAACAAGGCATTTTAAACTGCAACAATATATTAGATTTTCAAAAAACTGCACTGATTTGGTACAAGCATAAATAAATCTAAAAAGAACAAGGAATTTAAAAACTACAGTAGTGATAGCAGGACGCATTTTTACATCAGGGACAGCAATCAGAATTTCACTGGCTAAATCTTTTGTGTGCGCCCCCCCCCCCCTCCCCCCCCCCCCAAAAAAAATACAGACATGGAAGAAATATGAAAAATCACAAAACTAAAAGGTAGATTCAACTGTTAAAAAAAAAAAAAGAAAGAAATGTGCAAGTAAGAAGCATTACAAAACAAAACAAGAAAAATCTTTTTCCCAACATTTTCTTTCACGTTTTTTTTTTTTAATTGATTTAATTGATGCAGACCTTTTTTTAGGTGTCTCCAAGCAGCCCTCTGATATCTCTTGGTATCCTTTTAAGCACAGGAGGTAGGTTCATAGGATTTCTTTGATTAGTAAACAAGTATCAAAACCAACAGCTGTGTCTTTGTTTTTATTGCCCATGTTGTGTGTGTGAGCATGCATGAACAAATTTGCTAGAGTTTAATTTTATGATAAGGTTTTATTACTAAAAATAAAAGTGTTAATTAGAAACAAGTGTTATAACAACAACATATGAAGCTACTATACTTTATGGGCTCAACATGTTTTACAAATATACAATTCGCATATTTGTAAACAGATGACATTATTAACTCTCTCGCTGTGAGCGTCAGGATTTCCCGATCATGTCTCAACGATGCTTGTCTACAAGCGTCGGAGAAATCCGACTTGAGTTTTGAAAATTTCGCGGGGTTTTCAGTATTTCCATTAACCAAAACTAATAGCCAGAAAGATTCTTTGGTCATTCTTAGCCTCGTTTCAGGCCATGAGGTCACTGTAAGTACGACGCAGTTAGTGTGCAGACAGTGCAAAGTTCACGACCCACTATCTCCACAGCGAAGCAGACGAAGGAAAAGCAAATGGCTGAACAATACTCAACAACTCAGCGCTGTTTAACACGATGTCTTCCTTCAGTGCATGTGGAGTGTGTGCAAGTTGGATTTTATGAAATTTCATTCAAAGTGTGATTGTAGGAACCGATGTATTGACCTGTGTATTTTGTAAGACATTTTTTACCTAAAAATTTCTCTAATTTTACTTGTACCATTACTCAGCAACCGTGAGGTTAGACAGTTGAAATTTCAGCATTTTGTACACCAATCTTTTAATATGTGACCTGCCAAATTTCAAAACTCTCTGTTTTCATTTGTTTGTATGAGAATATTTCTCATCACCTATACAAATGGTGCGTATCAGGGGAACAGCAAGGGGCATAATCATACGTAGCGAGTGAGTTAAACATGTATACAAAAATCAAAACTAGAATAAATTTTTTTACAAAAACAGTGCTCTAATCAAAGAATTTTATAAAACAGATTTTACCAGCAAGTTTTCATGTAATGCTTGCTGTCTCAATCCAAAAGGGAACTACACAGCATCATCACCACATCCATTATCATCATTATCATGCCATTGTGAAAAACTGTCCCATAATTTATAGCTTCTCGTTCCCCGCTCTCATGGTAACTTCAGTTTCACTGGGATAGGATTTTTTTTTTAACCCTTTGATGCCGCACCCTGTCCACCAGCATCGTGCATTGTCAACCATGCTAGCAAAACAGAAACTTAACCCTTTGATTCTCCCACCCTATCCACCAGCTTCCTGCAGCTGGTGGGTAGGGTGAGGGAGTTAAAGGATTAAGTTTTTGCAGTTGGTGGAAACTGAAATTAACAGCATGGGTGTGATGACTTGAGAGCAGTGCATAAGATGGGGACCATGGAAAAAAAAAAGTCTTGAATGAGCTATTGCAGAAAACTGGAATAAGATCTACACACTAGCACTGGAGAGATCTCCACATGTTGGCCTATCAATTAACTCCTTCGCTGCAAATGCTTCTGGTTTCAGTGTATGCTGAGAAATTTTCCAGAAAAACTGAAAATAATACAATTTTTTTTTGTTCCCTCATATCTCCAAAATTGCAAAATAATATATAAAATGAAACAAATGAACAAGATTTGCTTGTAATGTGCTTCGTAAATACTGAACCAGATTGTCACACAATCTTCCCAGAATGTGGCACTTGTTCGATTCGTTTGCTTGGTCCCCCAATATTTAAAGACCATTTCTGTCTGATGCAGGTGACTGTATAGACATTTGTGTAATATTGCATGGTACCATGGTCTGTGAATGGCACCTGCAGGTCTGGTACCTAGTACCTCTGACTTCTGCTCTAACAAAACAAAGTGAACAACAAAACAGGAGAGTGCAGATGATGCAATCCCAAATCACATGGACATTGTCAAGAACTGATGGAAACAACAAAATAGACTGAAGAAGAAGAAAAATACAAAGTATTTCCTACACCTAGGAAAAAAAGGAACAGTAAACACAATATCAAGCCTACAAAAAAAGGAACAGTAAACACAATATCAAGCCTACAAATAAAAAAAGGAACAATAAACACAATATCAAGCCTACAAATAAAAAAAGGAACAATAAACACAATATCAAGCCTACAAATAAAAAAAGGAACAATAAACACAATATCAAGCCTATAAATAAAAAAAGGAACAATAAACACAATATCAAGCCTACAAATAAAAAAAGGAACAATAAACACAATATCAAGCCTACAAATAAAAAAAGGAACAATAAACACAATATCAAGCCTACAAATAAAAAAAGGAACAATAAACACAATATCAAGCCTAAAATAAAAAAAGGAACATAAACACAATATCAAGCCTACAAATAAAAAAAGGAACAATAAACAATATCAAGCCTACAAATAAAAAAAGGAACAATAAACAATATCAAGCCTACAAATAAAAAAAGGAACAATAAACAATATCAAGCCTACAAATAAAAAAAGGAACAGTAAACACAATATCAAGCCTACAAATAAAAAAGGAACATAAACACAATACCAAGCCTACAAATAAAAAAAGGAACAATAAACAATATCAAGCCTACAAATAAAAAAAGGAACAATAAACAATATCAAGCCTACAAATAAAAAAAGGAACAGTAAACACAATATCAAGCCTACAAATTAAAAAAGGAACAATAAACACAATATCAAGCCTACAAATAAAAAAAGGAACAATAAACAATATCAAGCCTACAAATAAAAAAAGGAACAATAAACAATATCAAGCCTACAAATAAAAAAAGGAACAGTAAACACAATATCAAGCCTACAAATTAAAAAAGGAACAATAAACACAATATCAAGCCTACAAATAAAAAAAGGAACAATAAACAATATCAAGCCTACAAATAAAAAAAGGAACAATAAACAATATCAAGCCTACAAATAAAAAAAGGAACAGTAAACACAATATCAAGCCTACAAATTAAAAAAGGAACAATAAACACAATATCAAGCCTACAAATAAAAAAAGGAACAATAAACAATATCAAGCCTACAAATAAAAAAAGGAACAATAAACAATATCAAGCCTACAAATAAAAAAAGGAACAATAAACAATATCAAGCCTACAAATAAAAAAAGGAACAATAAACAATATCAAGCCTACAAATAAAAAAAGGAACAATAAACACAATATCAAGCCTACAAATAAAAAAAGGAACAGTAAACACAATATCAAGCCTACAAATAAAAAAAGGAACAATAAACACAATATCAAGCCTACAAATAAAAAAAGGAACAGTAAGCACAATAAGCCTACAAATAAATCAACAACTGTCTGATGGCTCAATTGCCATTGTAGGAGAAACCCAAAAAATTCTATGCACACCTATACAAACTACAAAAACACATCTGAGCAACGAAACATGAAAAAACATCTTACCTGAGCAACAAAACATGAAAACATCCTATTTGGTCAGTTCAAGAATAAAAGACTAGATGTCAATCTTGAACATAAGACCAATATATTGTATTTCTCTCCTCTCATAGTTGTGTGTAGGGTAGTTGCAGAGTATAAAGGTAGGCTTGGGCATTCCTTTTTGAGGAATGTTCTGAGCTTACCGTTTTTGTGCTTTGTAGCTGCTTCTATGCTAGCTGAATGGGTAGCGCAAACTGTTAGATTTGAGAAGTTCTACAACATGGGAGATAATTCCTACATGACTCTCAAGAGTTGTTTTTTGGTTATTATCCTGAAAATAAACTATATCCAATCCTATCATTCACTGAAAATGTAGGCTGAGAACAAATCACATCAAAGGAATTGACCCACGCGCTTTATGCTCTTTATTTTAATATAAACTTCATACCAGCCTGTCATGGACCAACATCAAAATTCTACGTAAATTTCATGATTGTAATTTTTTTTTTAAAAACGGGTTTTTACAAACGTATATCGGCCTACCGATTCACAGGAAATGAAAAACTTCCTTTCTGTTTGAAAACAGGACAGACTACATTCTTTCATGTGTTTCGACTTTCGTTGAATTGAATGATCTTAATAAAATTAAGAACTGTAAGCAGAAAACTTGAGTATGCAGAGAGCAAAATATGCATACTATTCCTATTCATCCATATGTGGACATCTTTTTCACCTAAGAAAAGGCTTCCTGAATTGTTAGGCTGATTCTGTACACAAACGCAAACAGATGAAGACATAGGGTGATTTGTAATATAAACATCTGTACATGAGTCTATACATAAATGTACACACATGCATTCTTTGAGATATGTATATTCATAGCTAGAAATACATACATCAGTACATGCAAATGTAATCGTTCATATATATATACTTGAACACACATTCACAACTAATACTGCAGAGCCAACAATGATGGAACACCTCTCTCTCCCTTATTCTCTCTCACCACACACACACACACTCACACACTCTAGACTCTGTTTCTGTCTGTCTGACTCTCTTACACACACACAATAGCTGGCTTTCATCTTACAATTTCTGCATTCTTTCAGACAAAAGTTCCCACCATGTAATTAAACCAACACAATCAATATGGCAAAAAATGTGTGTCAACAGTCAAGTAGGCTACAATGCACTGAAACTGACGTATAATTATGGCAACGCATACAGGCATTCATCTAATATCACTCATAGCAAAAAGACATTATATCAAAGAACGAACAAACAAATGACCGTGTGGATGTCATCAGCACAACACATGGTGATCAAAATGTAGGCCACCAGTAAATAGTATCACTGGGGTACAGCTCCTGTATAGTTACCTTGGACTGACAACCCCAAGTACATTTTTATAATGATAATAAACTAATAGTGACCACTGTCACAAATATCACAGCTAATTACTCAAGGACAAAGGGCATCACCAACAGGTTTCTACAGTGACTACACTGGCACGTAGAGGTTCTCATGATTCACCGATTCATCAGAATAACTATTCCACACGTCTACTTTCACTATGCAAAGCCATTGAATTAACCCTTTGACTCCCGCACCCTGTCCACCAGCATCCGGCATTGTCAGCCATGCTAGCAAAACATAAACTTAACCATTTGATTCCCTCACCCTTTCCACTAGCTACGTTCAGGAAGCTGGTGGATACGGTGAGAGAGTCAAAGGGGTAAGTTTCTGCAGTTGGCAGATAGGGTGTGGGAGTCAAAGGGTTAATTTCATAAAATAACAATTCCATTTTTGTCAAAGACAATTAAAAGCAATGTTGATAATTTCTACACTCACTCAGTACAGTGTACAGGGAAGTCAACCCTGAATATCAGACTGAATATCAGACTATCTCCATTCCTATGAACAAAAACAAAAAACACTTTCCGAATAGTTTCCAAATGAAACAGGAATATGACAAGGATACCCACTGAACCCTCTCTCATTCATCACAGCAAAAGAAATATTTGCCATCAAAAAACAGAACTGACCAAAAACAGAAGAACCCAAGTGATCCAAATGAAGATAAACACAACTACAATGTCCAAAATCACAATCACAACATAAATCAAAAATATGCAGAAGATACAAAATTCACAATAAAAATGCAAAGCTGGAATTACTAAAAACATTCAATGAGAACATTTTGGAGAGTTTTCAGGTTTGAAATTAAACAAAGAAAAACATTGAAAAGTATTGGGTATAATTTTCTTCAGAAACCCAGCTATAAAAACGTGGAAAGAAATCCAACAATAAAAACGTGGAAAACAGAAATCCAACAATAACATGGAAAACAGAAATCCAACAATAACAACCGTGGAAAACAGAAATCCAACAGAAGTGAAAACAGAAATCCAATAATAACAACGTGTGAAAACAGAAATCCAACAATAACAACGTGTGAAAACAGAAATCCAACAATAACAACGTGGAAAACAGAAACCCAACAATAAAAACGTGGAAAACAGAAACCCAACAATAAAATGTGGGAAAACAGAAACCAAACAACAAAAACATAGGAAAATAGCAACCTAACAATAAAAACAGGAAAATAGCAACCTAACAATAAAAACAGGAAAATAGCAACCCAACAATAGAACAGGAAAATAGCAACCCAACAATAGAACAGGAAAATAGCAACCCAACAATAGAACAGGAAAATAGCAACCCAACAATAAAAACATAGGAAAATAACTAGTCATGGCAAAATCATAATTGCAAAAACTGCTCATCACAATTTTCACTCATCCAGAAAAAAAAATCTTAACTACATTGACAATGTACAGACTCCTGTGGAATCATAAATATAGTATAAAAAAAACAACAAGGCCTTTGAACAGTCAAAGGCGGAGCAGTTGCATTTGCAAATGTCCAGACAGTATGTCATGGGCAAAGATTAGCAGCAGACAGGAATGGGAGGGGAAAGTGGGGTGAGGTGGTTTTTATAGCTGGGTTTCTGAAGAAAGGGTGGTCGAGGTCAAGGTCGCACGCCTCACAGGCTGAGTGACTGATCTCTGGTGTTGTTTTGTGTTTTTTGTTGGATTTCCTTCAGTTTGGTGCTTGGTTTTTGTCTATTGTGTTCGTCATGGAGCCGTCGACGTGGTGGTTTTTGTTTGAATCGTCCCTATTATTCAGATTCGTTGTGCTGTGTTTTTTGTTTTCGTCAAGGCTGTGTATTCCATTTCTTCACTGTCAGCCATTTTTCGTTCCAACGTGCACAACAGGTCACAGTGACATTTCTGTTCTGAACTGTGCCAGTCAGCCATTTCCTCCAACCTACTTCACCGCTTACGTGCAAAACGCAGCATGCAACCATCGCCAGCATGTCGGCAGCTGTTGTCCGGGTGAGCGCACTGCCTCGCCTTCTGTTTACTATTCTCGCGATGAACTGGTTGCGATTCCTGCTGCTCCATTGACCTCTGACCTTGTCTCTCGGCTGCGTGAATTGGAGATTGGGTTCTGTTTGCCAAGGAAACGAACGCGCCGAGGAGGAAGAAGAAAACAGAGGCACATTCAAACTGTTACATCTGTGCGCCCTGCTAGTTTGAAAACTGACTCTTCTCCATCTGTTTCCAGCTTCAGATATGTGCTCCTTCTCTCACATCTTTCAAAACCGGTCTCAAGACCTACCTGTTCAAAAATGCTTTTGAGACAACACTCCATATTCACTCTTGATTCTATCATTCCTCCTTATCCCATTGTTGAAGAGGGTGCATGCTGTGTGTGTGTGTGTGTGTGTGTGTGTGTGTGTGTGTGTGTGTGTGTGTGTGTGTGTGTGTGTGTGTGTGGGTGTTTTGTTGTCATGCATAGTTCTGTTTTCCTTTCCATATTTGTGTGTAGTGATGTGGTATGAGATGTGTTATTATGTTATCATGTGGTATTATGCGGTATGATGTGTTTTGCAGTATGAAGTGTGACATATCTGTCCATATGTCTTATGTTATATGTGTACACTATTTGTAGCTGTTCTGTGCGTCTATTATGTGAAGCGCCTTGTGCTCCCTCCTTGTGAGGGAGGAAGGCGCTCAACAAATGTCCAATATTATTATTATTATTATAGTTGAAAGAGGCTGACCAGTGCACTGCTGTGGGAATAAGATTGATGATGGAATGCGGGCGAACTGTACTTACATGATAAGGGAGGAAACTGATAGTGGCACCAAAGAACTAGCATGGGAAATGGGACAGTAGTAGACGGCAGTGACCCTATTCCATTTTTGGAGCAGGATCTGGTATATTTGGTTGGAAATAATTTCTTTTCATTTATTCCATATCACTTTCCTTTTCAACATCACCATAATTTTCATTTTGCTTTTCAGTATCACCACAATTCATCAACCCTTCGATTAATGCACTATGTCCACCAGCATCCTGCATTGTCAGCCATGTTAGCAAAGCAAAAACTTAACCCTTTGACTTCCTCACCCTATCCACCACCAGCTTCTAAGTTTTTGTAGTTGGTGGATAGGGTGCGGGAGTCAACGAGTTAAAATGCATGTGAAAGTGTGAGGATGGATTTTTAGGATTCAGAATATTATAACAGTAATGCCTTTAGCTTTGCAGCTGCTTAATGAATATGCATGAGTGGGGGTATATGAAGGCAGAATGCTGGAAGGCCAGGGGAAGAGAGCAGGAGGAGTTGGAGGCTGGAAGGAAAAAAAAAGAAGGCAGGTGAACGTTGAAATCTGGGCAGTGGTTGAAACAAAATATTAAAAAATACCTTGCTTGTAAAAGATCCTTGGGAGTATAAAACGTTTCGAGTCCAGGCCCTTTGTCAAGTGAAAAATAAAATGACCAGTCATTTTATTTTATAAAACGACTGGTCATTTTATTTTTCATTATAAAATGACTGGTCATTTTATTTTTCACTTGACAAAGGGCCTGGGCTTGAAACGTTGTGTTTTATAATCCCAAGGATCTTTTACAAACAAGGTATTTTGTAATATTTTGTTTTTACCCTCAAGATCCAGCAGTCACATTTTGTTTTATCTTATGGGCAGTGGTTGGACTTAAAGAAGAAGATGTGAATGAAATGACGGTAGCCACTGGGACTATGAAAGAACGAAGGATGTGATTTGTCATGAGCACTGTACGATATCATGAAGGTGACAGTGAACAATACACTGGCACAATATATAGCAGAGGAGGTACACTGCAGCCAAAGATTGTTATTGTTATTGTTTAAAGTCCAGCCGACTGCACAGCCATATCAGGGCTATAACCATTTTGAAACATGCACCATACTTCAACATCATAATTTTGATGACTCAGAAAAAAAGGAAACACAAGTGGAAGATTTGTGACCAATGGTTGTTAAGTAATGGCCAATATTAGCATACTGTGAAGTCTACCTGTAACATACCTGCCTACAACCCGTTTTCAACAATGCACTATTTTACTTTCCTTGCTCACCTTCTCTTTACTTCTTGTAAAATATTGTCTACAACAGACAAAATCTACTATTGCGCATGACGAATTCCTTTTTTTATGAATGCGTTGTTGTTTCCCAGAGGCCAACCTCATGATAGTCTTGCTTGACAATGAATAAGTGCTGAAGACTGATTCAGCTGCTCATGTATAGTACAGTGATCAGTGTACTGTGCTAGATTTCTTCAAGCGTCATCTCTATTGTCAATCCAGTCATGTAACATCAACAGCATGTGTGTGTGTGTGTGTGTGTGTGTTGTGTGTGTGTGTGTCTGTGTGTCTGTGTGTGCGCACACGCGCGTGTTGTGTATGTGTGTGTGTTTGTATGTGTGTGTTGTGTGTGTTTGTATGTGTGTTTGTCTGTCTGTGAGTCTCTATGTGTTTGTGCACGCAGTTCTATTTTTTTCTGTTTCGTTGGGTTTTTTTGGTGGTTTTTTTTTGTGGTTTTTTTTTATATTTCAATGACTAAGCTGATAAATGTCACAATGACGACATATAGAACAAAAAATGTTGTGAACAACATCGGAACTCCACAAACAAGGCAACAATCAGCACAGTGTAAGGTCACTGATTTTTCTTCCTTGTAGGTATCATGAACTATGAACTACTGCTATAACGAATACATGTCTCCCTTGATCGTCTCCCTTGATTTTTGTTGTAGGTGGATTCTACTCAAGTTTTTTCCCCATGTCTTTAGTTGTTTATGTTTGTTATGTTTTTCTTTTAATCTAAATATATCTTCATCACCCATAATTTATCATTCATGATATCGCAGACTCGCAAAAGGTCAAAGTAGAAAGTGAAGATTTGTGACCAATAGCAGTAGGTGATGGCTGAATCGATAATAGTTTTTTCTTTAAATATTAATGATACTAAATTGAGACTGCATTATCATTTATCCATCATGATACCAAAGTCTCAGAAAAAAAAAATTGAACTAAATGGCGGAGATTTGTGACGTGTAGTTGAAGGAGATGGCCGCCATGATTGTAGCTTTTCTGTTTAAAAAGTGCTGCATTTTTCATTGTATCATCATCATCCATCTATCACAACTCTGAAGACTCAGAAAAAGTCGGAGTAGAAAGCGGAGATCTTTGTCCAATAGTTGTAGGTAATGGCCGCCACCAGCATAGTAAAGGAGACGTAAAGAGGTGGGTAGATGCTGGAAGTTGTGTATTCCTGAGTTGTCCTGGTGCAAGACAAGGCCTGTCTGCATATTTCGTGGGTCCGCTCAGCGTTGAGGTCATCTTTTGGAATGTGGTTGGCAATCTGGACAAGAACATAGAAATCAAGGATATATTATATATGGTAAATGTCGTCCTATAACCCTGACATCGTGGGAAAGTGAGGTGGTAAACTTCAACTTCTCCCTGACCGGCATTACAGGGGCATTTCCCATCTCTTCTATCTTGCTGCTTTACCTTATTCAACCCTGAAGATTATTATTGTTGTTTAAAGCCCAGCCGACTGCGTAGAGTCATATCAGGGCTACAACCGCTTTGAAACATAAAAAACTCAACAGGGAAAAAAAAAAGAAAAGAAAATTAGGTAAACCTATCAATGCATTTGCGCACATAATCTAAGGACATGCCCCTGGCGTTGACCACTCCGTCCAATTTACTGCACAGGGGATTTAAAAAACACACCTGAATACAAATTTAAGCATACTTAAGGACACTAAAATATGTATAAAACAGGCACAAATTACCCAAAATTGTCTGCACATATTTCACCCTCCTAGAGCCAAAAATGCACTTAATACATGTGTCCAGTTATCAATCCAAAGAAAAAGTACGTAAGACTTTATCGAACACATACAGGTGAATAGACCATTAAGACAGAAAATGATAACAAGAAATGACAGAAAGCAAAGGAACAAGGCAGAAACAAAGAGAGTGACAGAAAAGAGGAAATTTCTAGCACAGAATTTCCAGAAGGAGGGGATACTATTTACACTGAAAGAGCCCCTGGCATCCCCATGGCAAGGGGGGGGGGGGGGGGGGTTTGAAACCTTGAAGATAGATAGGTACCTGCTCACAGCTGGGTGGATCGAGGCTACATCCACACATTTTTCTTCAGCAAGTTTTGCACGTGTGCAGTCATGTTGAGTTGATACCTCTACTCATGATGGAGGAAAAAATTTCATACCGCTCACATCAACAACAGCAGATGACAAAACGTTGGGATTCACGAACCGTTAAGAAAAAAAAGTGATCTCCCATTTTTATTCATCAAAACGACCTTCAACTCTGAACTAAAGTGAAACATCCAATCAGCATTATTGTTAGATCACAATACCAACAAGTCAGATTTAAAGACAGGATCTCTACCTGTACCTACACCAGGTACATCACAATACCTGTGGATCAAGTAAACAGATATTGCAGGAAATCTATATTAGACATAACAGAAGCTAGGATTTGTCCAAGAGGGATTTAGTATCCAATAGCAAATTCATGACTGGAACCTTCCGATATTTCTGTAGTGCGTCACGTATTGCCTATAGTCTTGAATCGAAAGTTCAATAATAAGCAGTACAAAATGCTCTACATATTTTTGGACACAAAATTTGATGGAAACTCTGTGGTGCCTTACAAACTGCCTGAAAACCTTTAACTGAATATTCAATAAGATATAGTGGGGCTACAAAACTTGCTATATGTCTTGACAAAACATATCATTTTGAACTTGTAGAGAAAGTACATATCACAGTAATGACTAAACATGATGATGATGACCAGTTGTCATGGGATAGTGGTTAATGTAATGGACTACTGACTGGAAGGTTGTGGGGTTGAATCCCCCATGAGTCCCTTCAAAATTCATTTTGGGATTTTTTGGCTCTAACAGGCTCCTACCCAGAGTTGGGTGTGCTAAGAGCTCATAGGGAAGACTGGGACCACACAGTCGAGTCTCATTCACTTCACGGATGCGTCACTAAAGGTGTTGCTCAAATCTTCTGACTAGCACCGCAGGTGTCTGTATCTCTCAGGCCTGGTCGACACCAGGATACATTATGATATAAGCATAGAGTATAGCCCTGTAATGCAGTCTCAATCCCAGAGGGAACTCTACAGTGACATGATTATTATCCTCATCGATATCATCACACTGTAAAAAAACTGTTTCAGCTTCTGTGGCCATTAAGGTGGCGCAGAAAATTGGACACAAAAAAAAGGTGAGCACAAAGATAACCTCCCTGAGTGCGATGACCCTTAAAAAAATATTAAAAAATAAAAAGACTGATGATGATATCAATCCATTGTAAAAAATTTACCGTGAAATTAAACTGTCCTCAAGCCAGATTCAAACCCATGCAGTCAGACTTGAAGGAAGAGACTCTACCTCTACACTAATCATGGCTTCATGTCTTATACTTATTCCATTACCATTGATAATATCAAACATAAAACAGCCCCTCATTCATTGACCAACCTTTTCTGTGAAGTGGTGCATGATGGCCTTGACCTTTTCCACATTGGAGACACCCATCATCATTTTGACGGCCTCTCCTTTGCGGATCTTCACCACTCCCTCGAACACTGCAGAGTTGTTGTAACACCTTTCCAGAGTCGCAATAGCCATGACCTGTTTCAAAGAAAAGACCACTTTATATGTCAGACATCATTATGATCGATTCTGTGCACAGAGGAACTCACACCTTCAAAGTGGAAGACTGATATCCTAACCACTTGAATCATTATGATCGATTCTGTGCAGAGAGGAACTCACACCTTCAAAGTGGAAGACTAATATCCTAACCACTTGACTAAGCATGCCTATAACTTGACTCCTGTAATTTGAATAAATTCTCTCCCCCTCTCCTCCCTTTCACAAATTTAGACCACATACCTGAGGAATGGCACAGAAGTTGAAGATAGACTGGCTATGAAGGCGTGACATGTAGGTGATGCAGTCAGGTAGCAGTTCTAAAGCATTTGTGATTAGCTCATTCAAACAATACACAGCTTTCGTGCGGTTTTCCTTCGGTGTCAGGTCGCTTAGCTCGTCTCCATACTTGCTCCAAACCTGCACGACGAAACAGCAAAACAAACAAATATTTAAAAACCATAATACGTGAAATTGGAAGGCTGAGTAAGCCACACTTGAAGCTGTGCATGCATGTGCTTGCACGTGTACACAAATACACACAACATAAAACACTGGTACCGTTTCAAAAATGATACTGCAGACTCCTGCAGTGTGGGGTAGAAAGTTTCTGGGCTTTTCCTATATTAAAGATCAAAGAAATTTTTAAAGAAATATAAAGGACAAATGGATGAAGAATAAAGCAGAAGGCAGGGGTCAAGGTGGAAGCAATATAAAAAGAGAAAGATAGTGTGTGTGTGTGGTGTGTGTGTGTGTGTGTGTGTGTGTGTGTGTGTGTGTGCGCGCGCGTATGGGTATCTGTGTGTGTGCGTGTTTGTGTGTGTGTGTGTGTGTGTGTGTGTGTGTGTGTGCGCGCATGTGTATGTATATCTGTGTGTGTGTGTGTGTGTGTGTGTGTGTGTGTGTGTGTGTGTGTGTGTGTGTGTGTGTGTGTGTGTGTGTGTGTGTGTGTGTGTAGTGTGCGCGTTGTGCGTGCGTGCATGTGTGTGTGTGTGTGTGTGTGTGTGTGTGTGTGTGTGTGTATAGTGTGTGTGTGTGTGTGTAGTGTGCGTGTAGTGTGTGTGTATGTGTTTGTGTGTGTGTTGTGTGTGTTTGTGTGTATGAGTGCGTGCGCATGTGTGTCTGTGTGTGCGGGCGTGTGTGTGTGCGTGTGTAGTGTGCGTGTGTGTGTATGTTTGTGTGTTTGTATGTGCATGTGTCTTGTTTTTGTGGTCAAAGGTAGAAGATGGATTATAACAGTAAAGATGACAGGGATGATAAATTGTCTAAGAAAGCAAGAGGCAGTTTGTGTTAATTTACTTGTAAAAGGATTTCTATGACATGAATGTATAAGGCATCAGAACAGTGCAGTCATATTACTGTTTTTGTTTTAGTATATAGCAAACAAACAGATACATTTCATAACAATATAATAGGAAATTTTCCTTCTAAAATTACGTTTACCATCAGCCAGTCGGGTAGTCCTTCATTCGCGGACAACCCTGTTCTGCTGGATATTGTCCGTAGGGCTTCCCTTCGGGAAGCTTGATCCCCCGCGGCACCCGGCCGGGGATCTCCTTCTCGTCTTCTCCTCCCTGGGACTTTCGCCTTAACGAGCCCATCAGGGAGTGTTCTCCCAACTTCCTCTCATTTCGGACGGCCTTTCTACTCACTCTAGCGTTGGGGAGGCACTGTAGCGAAGTGCACGCTCTTGGCGGACTCCCCGGGGATGTTGCTTTTGAACCGGAGGGCTCAATTCTCTCTCCGCCTACTCCCGGACTTCTTGGACAAAAACCAGTCGCCAGGTTCTCCTACTCTGTCTATCTCCATCCCCTGACGTCTATCCTTGCTCCGGATGACGAAATCTTCTCGCCAGAAGCAACACCACCTGTTTCTCTCTTACAACGAAAGCTATAAGAAGGCCATTAGCACGCATCCCCCTCTCGATGGCTGTGAACAGTCATCAAGGATGCGTATGCCAGGCCGGGCTCAGATTCGGCTGTCTTCTCCCTGAGGCCCCATGAGATTAGAGCATGGGCCTTGTCACTGGCGTTCACTCAGGGCCAGCCCCCTGAGTGTCCTGCACACCACGCATTGGCGTTCTCTGGGCACGTTCATTCCATCCTACCGGCACGATGTATACCGTCTGCGCGACGATGGATCTAGGGGTATCGCTTCCACTGTGGTGGCTCAACACCCCATCTCTGCTGCACGCCCTGACTTGTCTCATTCCTCCAGGCGTTAACCAGGTAAGCCCTCCTTCCGGGTAGCGCTATTCTGCATCAGTGAGCCACGGTACAGTATGTGTAATTAAAAGGAAATTTTCCTTCTAAAATTATGTTTAATCTAACTTACCGTGGCTCACGCAGAGTCCCTCCCGTCCTCCCCGCCTTCCTGGTTCCTTCCGTTCACAGTCAGGGTCTTGGTTTCCTCGAAAAGAGGAAGAGCACATGCGCATGCGCAAGACATGGATACTCTCAGAGTTATGGTCCCTTCGGACTTTATTGTTTATGAGGCTTGAATGGCAAATCGCTGTTTCAATAACAGACTAATACATGGATAGACATATACTATGCAGGATGTGTGTGTGTGTGTGTGCATGTGTGTGCACGTGTGTGTGTGTGTGTGTGTGTGTGATGGTGTGCATGTGTGTGCACGTGTGTGTGTGTGTGTGTGTGTGTGTGTGTGTGTGTGTGTGTGTGTGTGTGTGTGCATTGTGTGTGTGTGCGCGCGTGTGTATGTTTGTGTTCAATCATTATTTTTTTAATGTCTATTCACATACATACTTTTAGACATGTGTGGTGTGTGTGTGTGTGTGTGTGTGTGTGTGTGTGTGTGATGTGTGTGTGTGTGTGTGTGTGTGTGTGTGTGTGTGTATGTGTGTGTGGGGCGCACGCGTGTGTGTGTGTGTGCGTGTGTGTGTATGCTTGTGTGATGTAGCATGGGAGAATCTGGCAGGTCTGCAAATTTGTTGAATGGAGACCAAAAAATCTCCACCCCTAAATGCACCAGGATATAATCATTACTCTGCGGACACAATAGTCACATGGGTAAGGCACTGAACCTCCATCTGGAGAGTTTGAGTATTCTCTTGCCTGGGTACCATTTAGTGCGTAAAGGGTGGAGATTTTTCCAATATCCCAAATTAAGATCTGTGCCAAACTACTAATACATGAACACATGAAAAAAATGTCGTCAACATACCTCTTGAGGCTAAAACTATCAGTACAGCACTATGATCATCATCATCATGTGACCTGCCGCATGGCGCTGGCAATCATGGCCCTCCACATGCATCTATCCCTTGTTGCCGCAAGCACATCTTTCCATCCAGCTTTCCTGTTGTGACCAAGTGCTCTAATTCCCCTTTCCTCATAAAATGGCGTATAAATGTTGCTTGCCTTTTCCTAATCTTCCTTATGAGTGATCTTCTAGTGTCTGCCTCCATCAAGACTGTCTCGTTTGTATTCTTTGCTGTCCATGGAACAGCCCTATCAAGCAGCCTCAATCTAGCATCATGATTATCATCCCCATCGTCACGCATCATTGTAGCGTTGCAAAAAAACTGTTCCAGATTCTGGGATCAGCAAAAAGGGATAGAAAAAAAATGTCATCAACATACCTCTTTAGGCCAAAACTGTCTGCCCTGCTGCACATCTTCCAGGTAGTCCCTGATGATGTTGGTCTTCTGCAGGAACAGCCCCATGTTGTTGGCAAGCCGCAAGTCTGTCCCCACTTCCTCAGACTCCAGTTTGGATGCTGAGAAGAGGCGAGACAACCCGATACCCACAAGGCCAGCTACATAGTGACAGTACTGACAGGAAATCAAAAACAAGTGTAACCGCCCGCGTTCAAGCAATCAGGAACCAGAAAAAAAAAACATGAAAAAGAATCAGAACGCGTATTTAACACAACCAGACAAGACAGGCACAACTTTTTGCATGGCCTTTGTCAAGCGTGGATTTAAGATCACAAACAACAAACACCAAATAAAAGAAATAGAAGAAAAAGAATTAGAAGAAAAAGACTGAAACTTCCCTGCTGCGTCATCCAGTGTGAGAAAAGGACTAATATGACTTTTTTTTAGTCTTTTTCTCACACTGGACGACGCAGCAGGGAAGTTTCAGTTTTTGTGACAAAAGGACTAAATGACTTTTTTTAGTCTTTTCTCACACTGGGCGATGCAGCAGAGAAGTTTCAGTCTTTTTCGCTTAATTTTTGTATTTGGTGTTTTATCTTACATCTACGCTTGACAAAGGCCAGTTGGCCGAAAATTTGCACCTGTCTTGTCTGGTTGTATTATATGCAAGTACTGACAGGAACAAACAGAGGCTTCATACTGCTGTGTGTGTGTGTGTGAAATGTAAAACATTTTAGAAATGTGTGCGCTGTGTGTGTGTGTGTGTGTGTGTGTGTGTGTGTGTGTGTGTGTGTGTGTGTGGTGAGGGAGAGAGAGAGTGTGTGTGTATGTGTGTGTCCATGTGTGTGTTTAAGTGTCTCCATGTGTGTGTCTGTGTAAAACTTTATACACATATAGAAAACATAAAATTGCTCAGATAAGAAACAGAGGAGATAAACTGATATGAAGTCTGTTTTTCACCAGAAAACTTAGTGATCAATAACAGTCATGAGAAGGAAGCTCAGCAGGTACTGTGCTCTGTGTATGCTGGATCAGTACACACTCCTGAATCCCACCAAAGTGACCCAGCAACAGTGCAAAGTCTCCTATGGTGGGTGACCCCACCGCACATGACAATGCTGGCTCCTATGGACTTCCTGGTACTAGGACTTGGGTTTGGTAGCGTGTTGAAGAGCCGTAATGAGTGGCGTGGTGGCAATGTTATCAAACTGACATGAAAGAAGGGGCAGCACACATATACACACACACACACACACAAAGACACACACAAGCGCACATATACACATACACACGCACACACACACACACACACACACGCACACACACACACGCACGCACACACACACACACACACACGCACACACACGCACACACACGCACGCACACACACACACACAACCAAAAACAACCCCCCAAAACAAACAAAACAACATGAAAAACACTACTTCTACTCTCCAGAAAAGACCACCCCCCCTTCCCTCACCAACTACACCAACAAAACCAAAGAAATGACAACAAATAGGTGAAAATCAGCTCACCTCATTCCATTCTTCCAGAGACCCTACTCCTCTGTTGAGGAAAACGGTCATTCCATTGCCCATCTTCTGACAGATGTCACAAATCACGTCCTGGTACACTAAATCCAGATTCCTGAATTCATGGCTTATCTGGACACAACCAAGTCAGTAAAATACATGGTGGTCAAGTCCAGTCAGTCCTGTCCAAGTCAACTTATTATCCCTCAATAAAAACATAGTGGGTCATCATTCACACACACTGAATAAATAAATAAATGATGACATTCAATGGCAACATTGACATGAAAATATTGAACACAAAGAAATTCATGCAAATTATTATTTAAAAAAATACTGACATGAAAATATTGAATGTAAAGAACATTCATGCAAACGATCATTCGAAAGTACTTAAACGCCATCTGTACCCCCGTGTGAGTGCGCACATGCGCGTGCACACACACACACACACACACACACACACACAAGACAAGTTTAACACACACACACACACACACACAAAGACAAGTTTCACACACACACACACACACACACACACACACACACACACACACACAAAGACAAGTTTAACACACACACACACACAAGACAAGTTCACAACACACACACACACACACACACACACACACACAAAAGACAAGTTTCACTCAGAAGCGCGCACACACACACACACACACACACACACACACACACACACACACACACACACACACACGCACGCACGCACAGCACGCACCAGCAGCACACACACATACACAATACAGCCACTCATTCACCTTATCACAAAAGTGTAAAATCATCTGCATGTTTTTATAGAGCAGGCACGCACAGGTTACCATCCAACAGCTTGGATGATTTTTCATATTTGCCTTTCAAGAGATTGAATAGGTTTTGGGATATTGCTGAATTCTGTGATGACAAGTTTTGCATTTATAAAGAACTAAAATCGTCGACCTGACAGTAGCAGTTAGTAATAGTTTTGGGATGTGCCTTTTACCAAACACAGTCCTTTTTTGCTTTCCAGCCACTCCATTGACCATTCTTGTGGTGTCAGCTTAGTCCCAGTCTCACCTCTTTCTCCCTATTTCAAAATCTTGCCAGAGCAGACGGCAATGCGCAGACTTATTGTTCCAATCATTGTAGTGATGTCAGCTGACTTCTTCATAACTCTCGTCCCCTCTCTCTCTCCCAATTTAATACTTTGACTCCGGCACCCTGTCCACCAACTGCAAAAACTTAACTCTTTGACTCCCTCACCCTATCCACCAGCTTCCTGCAGTGTTAAGTCTTTGCTTTGCTATCATGGTTGACAGTACAGGATGCTGTGGACACGGTGTGGTAGTCAAAGGGTTAAAGACCTTGCCAGCAGATTGTGCTGGCATAAGGATCTGCCACTAGTGCCAGACATTAACAAAGGGCTTCATGCTAGGTGGATAACTGCTGGCAGATCTGGGTAGAATGCATATTTCATGGAATTATCCGAGAGTGATGAATCTCTCTTGAACAAATTTTGAACTATACATGAGGTCCAAACTTCTATTGGGAAATAACCATCCTTTAATCTTTTGACTCCCGCACCCTATCCACCAACTGCAAAGACTTAACACTTTGACTCCCTCACGCTATCCACCAACTGCAAAAACTTAACCCTTTGACTCCCTCACACAGGAAGCTGGTGGACAGGGTGAGGGAGTCAAAGGGTTAAGTTTTTGCTTTGCTAGCATGGAAAAGAAGGATGCTGGTGGACAGGCTGCGGAAGTCAATGGTTTATGCTTGTGAAATACTGGACAAAAAGGAATGACAAAAATGAGGGTGGGGGGTGGGGGTCTGGCTCAACTGGAAAAAGCTACAGACCAAAGATCTGATGACTCATGTCTGATCTGATGTCTCCAGCCCGCAAAACAAACACCGACTTCTTTGCTGCCCACCTCAATGCTCCCTCCAATCATTCTGGTGGTGTCAGTGTTCTGTAAATCCTGTTTCCCTATCTGTTTCAGGACTACGTCTGCACACAGACTCGAGAGTTCTGCTGATAATTACTGGCAGATTGGGAGGAACATTGGGTGGAATGTGTATGGAATCCCTGTTTAACCCTTTGACTCCCGCACCCTGCCCACCAGCAACCTGCATTATCAACCATGCTCATCATCATCAGGTGCCCTGCCGCATGGCATCAGCAATCATGGACCTCCATCTGTCTCTATCTCCCGTTGCCCCTAGCATCACTCCCACCCCCCTCGTCCCCAGCCACACTGCAAGTCCATCCAGCATTTTCTCCCTGGTCTACCCCAGTACTCTCTTTCCCTCCAGCTTTCCAGTTGTGACCAGGTGCTCCAAATCCCCCTTCCTCATAAAATGGCCTATAAATGTTGCCTGTCTTTTCCTAATCTTCCTTATGAGTGATCTACTTGTGTCTGCCTCCATCAAGACTGTCTCATTTGTTTTCTTTGCTGTCCATGGAACTCTCAACATTCTTCTAAGAAACCACATCTCGGCTGCCTCAATCTTGTTTTGGCTTTGTTTGTTGACTGTTCACGCCTCACATCCGTACAACAGTATTGGTTCTATATAATATTCAAGAATTCTCTTCCTGATGTTAATTGACAGGCATTTGTCAACCATGCTAGCAAAGCAAAAACACCAAAACACACACACACACACACACACACACACACACACACACACAAAACACACAAACACACACACACACACAATATAACACTTACAAACACACACACACACACACATATAACACACTTACAAACACACACACACAAACACCCACGCACAAACACACATATAACACACTTACAAACACACACACACACACACACACCCACACACCCACACACACACACACACACACACACACACACACACACACACACACACACACACACACACAAACAAAACACACACACACACACACACACACACACACACACAAATCAAACTCACCACAGGAAAGTCCTCCAAGACAATCCTATCTTTTTCATTGCTATCATTGAAGGACCAGTTTCTGTCCCACAGGTTTTGATGGAAGGTTTTCAGCATTGGGATCTTGACATCATTAGATATCGTCATGTCATCTTCAACTGTATCCAATGCTCGTAGCACCAAGTAGAAAATACAGATGGCATTCCTGTGATTCAGAATTCAATTCAACAACAATGGGGTTTTCTAAACATTCCAGTTTTTTTTATATGCACAACAGGGTTTTCTAAGCATTTCAATTATTCTTTGATATGCACAACAGGGTTTTCTAAGCATTCCAGTTTTTCTTTGATATGCACAACAGGGTTTTTCTAAGCATTCCAGTTTTTTTATATGTACAACAGGGTTTTCTAAGCATTCCAGTTTTTCTTTGATATACATACAACAGGGTTTTCTAAGCATTCCAGTTTTTCTTTGATATGCATACAACAGGGTTTTCTAAGCATTCCAGTTTTTCTTTGATATACATACAACAGGGTTTTCTAAGCATTCCAGTTTTTCTTTGATATGCATACAACAGGGTTTTCTAAGCATTCCAGTTTTTCTTTGATATGCATACAACAGGGTTTTCTAAGCATTCCAGTTTTTCTTTGATATACATACAACAGGGTTTTCTAAGCATTCCAGTTTTTCTTTGATATGCATACAACAGGGTTTTCTAAGCATTCCAGTTTTTCTTTGATATACATACAACAGGGTTTTCTAAGCATTCCAGTTTTTCTTTGATATACATACAACAGGGTTTTCTAAGCATTCCAGTTTTTCTTTGATATGCAAAATGGGGTTTTCTAAACATTCCAGTTTTTCTTTGATATGCATATCCAAGTTGTTTTGCCCACACTGTGCAGATAGTATGTTGCTGCACAGACTGCATACTCTGTCTTTGATGAGCATGAATACTCGGTATTTTCATGTTTCCATAAGCCAACCAGTGATATGATTTGGAGGACCTTTAAAATGTGTATTTGATATAATATCAAATACACATTTCAAAGGTCCTCCAAGTCATATCACTTTTATGGCAGCCATCGAGATATAGCTTTGTTGCTCTAAGGTATTGTATTCTGTATGCATATACAACACCCAAAAGGGAATTAGGCACTGTCAAGTCTGCACACATGTTTACCCAGGCGATCAAAACTATTTCCACCCTTTACTACCCAGACAGAAATGTCTGTGACAATCAAACTCTGGACCTTCTGACTGGAAGTCGGGCATTTACCAACTAGTAAACATTCCAGTTTTTCTTATTGTTATTGTTACTTTTGTTTAAAGCCTAGACAACAGCAGTAGAGCCATATCAAGGCTATAGCCTATTTCAAAACATACGCAATACAACACGAAAAAAAAAAAGAAAGAAAGAAAATTAAGTACACATATCAATATGTTCGCGCACATAATCTAAGGACATTTTATCCTGGGGTTCCTACACCAAAAATTATGTTCAAAAACACACTGAGCATAATAGAAGTCACAATACTTAGACTTCGGCCAAATAAAAACAAACCACCATAGAAAACTGTTTACCGTTGCTAAATCTTTTTAATCTTCACATGCGAGAGCTCAAAACAAACAAATGCGCATGTGCACACATACATTCATACACACGCATGAGCACACACCATAGGACTGTACGACTGCCACACACGATCCACAACAGGCACTAACAGGCACATACACATGCCAAGCAGGGAGATCAGAAAAATCTCCACTCTTTACACCATGGGTGGGAGTTGACCTAGCAAGACTGAACCCAGACCGCCCGACTGGAAATCCAACATCTTATCCATTTGAATTTTGATTATCATGCCTGTTGTTAAATTTTAATAATGTGAATCAACCCTTTGACTCCCGCATCCTATCCACCAGCTGCAAAAACTTAACCCTTTGACTCCCTCACCATATCCAGAGGGAGTCAAAGGGTTAGTTTTTGCTTGGCTTGCATGGTCGACAATGCAGATGCTGGTGGACAGGGTGCAGGGGTCAAAGGATTAAAACAAATTGCATACCTGAGTTCTCCATCCAAAGCTTGAATGACAGCGGCAAAACTACGGCTAGTTTTGTTGAGGTAGCCATAGCACTTTTTCAATGTGGGCCTGAGCTTATCCTGCAAAAGAAGATTATAATCATTACAATAATAACCATAATAATAGTAACAACACACTTTTTTCAGGGAGGGATGGAGTTTGAGATTGATTTTTTGTTGTTGTTTTTTCTGCAACACAATGTTATTCATCATCATGTGCCATGCCGCATGGCGTTGGCGATCATGGCCCTCCATATGTATCTATCCCTTGTTGCTGCAAGCACATCTTCCACCTTCTCTGACCTCAGCCACCCTGCAAGTCCGTCCAATATTTTCTCCCTGGGTCTACCTGGTGCTGTCTTTATGCTATTCATAATCATAATGATAATAATAGTAATAATATCAGTTACAAAAAAAAAGAAGAAGAAATGTGGTGCATGGGAAAACCCCACACACGGCAGCCAGCCATTCAAAACAATAGCTAAAAATAGCTGGCCCTGGTTGATGCCAGGATACATTATGATAGTAAGCATCGGGTACAGCCCTGTCACGCAGTCTCAATCCTAGATGGAACTCCATAGCATCATGATTATCACCCTCATCGACATCATCATCATTGCATTGAAAGAAAACTGCCCCAGCCTCTGTGGCCACTAAAATGGTGTAGACAATGGGAGGGGGAAAAAAGTTGAGCACAAACTGACAAAGATATCTTCCTGAGTGTAATCCTAAAAAAAAAAAAAGAAATGAAAAAAAGAAGCTGGCTGGATAGGTCAAAATTGGATCACTGAGATCTGTCTACATTCAATTCTTTAACATCTAATCTTCAGTTTCCAAACGTTTTATCATATCTTATTACTGAAAGCACCTAAAAAAAAATTTAAAAATTTTTTTTTTCAAAATACCATGAGTGTATTACATCCCTTGAAAAGAACACACACACACACACACACACACACACACACACACACACACACACACACACACACACACACACACACACACACACACACACACACACACACACACACACATTTCCAAACTGATCTAACATGGAAAATCATAATACATAAATCCTACTTATTGCATGTTAACTACTTTCTAATTTGAAATTCTAAGATCATTTAAAACTCAAAAATGGAAAATTTGACTTTAAGTTTAGCCTGGTTTTGCCACGCTGGGTCACAAATGTTTTACCAAAGATCTGAAATTGTTAAAGACCCACCCATCAGTGACTGAAAGAAGCTTGTAAAAATACTTTTGTCTCAAACACAAGGACACATCTCTCCTGTCAATTAAAACAGAAAAAAAAAAGGGGGGGGGGGGAGGAAACTGCAATCTAAAAATAAATTGACTACTCTTATCCATAGCTGTACTATCTTGACCAGCAGAATAAGGCGACAGGCTATAAATTTAACTTTTTAAGTATTAAACATGATATATACGTTTTTAAAAATAATGATTAACCATTTGACTCCTGCATCCTGCCCACCAGCATCCTGCGTTGTCAACCATGTTATCAAAGCAAAAAGTTAACCCTTTGACTCCATCACGCTATCCACCAGCTTTCTGCAGGAAAATAATAGATAAGGTGAGGGAATTGAAGGAAGCTGGTGTATAGGGTGACAGAGTCAAAGAGTTAAGTTTTTGTAGCGAGTTGATAGGGTTAAATAAATGATACTAATAATAACGATTTACATTGCACAATATCCCACAAGCAAGTTCCCAAGACCTTTCATTTAAGAAAATGTTATACAAAATACATAAATCAACCATTTAAGTGTAATGTGATGGAACAAAACAAAACAAAACAAACAAAACAGTGTAAGCTCATCAGGGTAAAGAACACCACATCATCACAATGATACAAACACACTATCAATATGCAACGCACACACACAACACAACAACAAACAACGTGCAGGCACACATGTACACATACACACATACACAGACATGAAACACAACCCACGCCCACCACCCACACACACATACACACATGCAGGCACACATTGGCTCAAACATGCCTACATGGTACACAGGGTACATGGACTATGAAGCAAACCCACATAACACTCCCATAAGGCATTGCCAACATAGTCCCTATTAGGTTATCACAAATGAATGAAGACACATGCACAATAACATCATGCTAGCACAAAACAACTGTGATTTGCAGGTTATTCACATCTTGAGACAGTAGCCAATCAATTCTGCTCAAATTTATCTGTTTCACTCTATTCATGTAGCCAACAATGCTCATGATGATATTCAGTGCACAAAGTATTCAGCCATTTTTCTCATGATGACTAGGTCTTTTAGTTTTACACTGAGTTTTTACTAAGCTGATTTGCTGCAAATCAAGACGGTATATAGATGCATTCCTCAGACCTGATATTAAGCCTGAAATTTCTTTGCTTTTAATCACCAATAAGAGAATAGTCTCCTGTCTGAGAATAAAAATATGGTGCAGATTAAATCAAAAAAGACTTGTATGAACCAAATTATCAGAAGGAAATGTGGCATTTGTTGTCTGTTCATTGTTAAACTGGCAGCTGGGCTTCTCATAGCCAAGTGACCAAAAAATTCACAAAGAATCAATTATGTATGCTTAAGTTCAGTGTTAAGTTGTTAGCAATTCTGCAGCGATTGTGAAAATGGCTGCTTGGACGAGTTCTAGCTCATGTCACATGACTGTTTGAATAACGCACCAGTATATATGGAAATACTGGCGTCATTCCGATTTGCCTATACCCAGGAACCAGAAAAACATGAAAACAGAATCAGAACACGTATTACAAAATATAGCCAGACAAGACAGGTGCAAATTTTCGGTCAACTGGCCTTTGTCAAGCATAAATGCAAGATCACAAACAAACAAACACCAAATTTAAAAATCCGGATAAAAAGATGGAAACTTCCCTGCTGCTTTGTCCAGTTGGAGAAAAGGGAGGTAGGGAGAAAATCCGGATTTCAGATGCATCGAAAAATGTGATTGCAAACTTTAAACTTGCCATGTGTTTTTAAGCTACTGTTGAAAACTAATGTGTGGTTGTTGTTTTTTTCACTTTTGTTGATTCTATAACATAACTCACTTGTTGAAACATCTGCTATCCCATGTGAATGATTTCTGAACATGTGACCGGGGTGAAAGGTCAGCTTTCTGATTTTTTGGCTTGTATCATTTTCATCTTGGTATGATTTCTGTGGATTTACTTTCATCCAGTGTTATCAACTGAAACATTTGTATCAATACAGACTAGAAACATTAAAGATTATACAAAAATCACATTTCTTTTATCATAGATAATCAATTGGAGAAATTTTAAACCATTTTCATGCCTTTTTGTGTGTGCTACTTCAGTGATGGTTCATCATCATTATCATCAGGTGCCCTGCCGCATGGCGTTGGCGACCATGGACTTCCAACCATCTCTATCTCTCGTTGCACCCAGCATCTCCCCCACCCTCTTCATCCCCAGCCACTCTGCAAGTCCGTCCAGCATTCTCTCCCTGGGTCTACCCGGTGCTCTCTTTCCCTCCAGCTTTCCCGTTGTGACCAGGTGCTCCAAATCCCCCTTCCTCATAAAATGGCCTATAAATGTTGCTTGTCTTTTCCTAATCTTCCTTATCAGTGATCGACTTGTGTCTGCCTCCATCAAGACTGTCTCGTTTGTTTTCTTTGCTGTCCATGGTACTCTCAACATTCTTCTGAGAAACCACATCTCGGCTGCCTCAATCCTGCTCTGGCTTAGCTTGCTGACTGTCCACGTCTTGCATCCGTACAACAGTATTGGTTCTATATAACACTCAAGGACTCTCTTTCTGATGTTAATTGATAGGCATTTGTTGATGGTTATTTTACATAATTAATAAAACTATTTTAATTTTTGTGGTAACAAAGGCCTACCTATAAGAGTTACATGCTCTCACACAACTAATCATACAAATAGGCCTATACTATGGTGAGTATGAATAGACAATAATAATTATAATAATAATAATAATTTTACATTACACAAAATTTACAATGACTGAGTGATCCTAACAGTGCCCTAGGCACTTACAAAATTTCTATAATACATAAAATAAATGAAATATACATGTACATACATTCCCTAATTTTAATCAGTAACATCATGCACCCACTGTCACTGTAAAAAGTGTAACATTCATAAGGAAAAGACGGTGGGTTTGTTTGTTTGTTTTTTTAGGTTAAGTTGGGTCTTGAAATAATCAACGAATGGTTATTTCCAGCCCCTACCCCCTCCACAAAGAATAAATCAATCGAAAAAAAAAATCGTAAAACTAGATGAACATTTCTCCAATTGTATCATTTCTCCAAAGTAACTATTGATAAATTTATAATAAATAAAAGTAAAGCCATCAGGTGCCTGTCATACCTCATGGTGACCCCGTGGTGATTATTAGATTCATAATGAATTGAAAGTTTAGAAAAAAAATGTTCTACCTGATCCCATTTCGGCACGATTGCTTCACAGCCTCCAAGTTTGAAACGTAAAAGAGCGTACACTTCGTCTGGATGAGCAAAAGACTTCAAGACATCCATGTTTACTGTTTATAATTAGAATCCGCGTGGGTAGGCAAGGTGCTGGAATAAACTTCCGTAACAAAATACGAAAAAAATTAATAACAAATGAAACCCTCCCTAAATTCTGATAACTTCTCAATTAGGCTAAGATGAAAAATGCTGAATTATCCGACACCTACGATGGTCGAACATCGTCTATGATCGATAGGTTTTTAAGAGGTGAGGTCATTGCGGCTAGATGATGGGCTGAGCGGACATCTGATTTTTCAGAAACATTCCAAGCACGAAATCTATTGGATAATCTTGAACACCAGATGCCGAGAAACAACCAATTACATAAAAGAATACATGAACAAACCGAAAAGTTTCAAGGAACATCACTCTAACTTTTCAAACCAAAGAGAGACAATCAGGTTATTAGAAAATGGCGTACCCGTACGGACAGGTAACTATCCCTTGTGTCTTTCAATTAGGCTATTGCAAAACTGCTTCATTGTGCGTTATTGTATTCAGCAAGTTGACGGTGCTTCTGTTTACATCTTGCTAAAATAAAAAGAAACTTATTTGAAAGATTAATGGAGAAACTACATTAAATTTTGTTAATTAAAACGAGGTCTACGTGACGCGCGAGTGGGCGAGATAACTCGGGGCCCAAATTCCTGCTCCTACAAGCGGGCTAATGGGAAAAAAAATAAGATGTTGGATTCAAAGGTGGGAAGACATATGAGCAAATTGGATTGTACTGTGTATGTTTTTTTAATTGCAGTTTACAGCGAAATGCTTTGGGTTTTAAATACCCATTCGGGAAGTCACTTCCTTGTCAGGTGGTCAGTGATGGATTTCGCAAACTCTGACACTCGAGTCACACCCAGCGTAACACATTGAATGTGACATTTTGCCGCGCGTACTCCCCCCCCCCCCCCACACACACACGTGACATACACACACACATACACACACACACGCACACACACACACACACGCGTCACACACAAAACACACACACACACACACACACACACACACACACACACACACACACACAGTGCATATGATCCAGTCGGTTAGAACAACTTTCTGGGAGTAAAAAGAGTGAGATTTTGGCATTAACCCTTTGACACCCGCACCTTATACACCAACTGCAAAAACTTAATCCTTCGATTCCCTCACCCTATTCACCAGCTTCCTGCTTTGCTAACATGGTTGACTGTGCATGATGCTGGTTGCCGGGGTGCAGGAGTCAAAGGATTAAAGCAGAATTGGAGATTTTCTCTTCCATCCATTATGACGCTAGACCTTGAATGTTAGTCTGGGTGCAAATTTTTGGTTGAAAGGCTAAACTGATCCTATGGGGGGAAAAGAGAGAGGGGGGGGGGGGTGACTTGATAAAATTTGTAATAAAATACACTGTGGTGGTTGAACAAAAATACATTAATTAATACTGGGGATAAGGTCTAAAAACAAAAACAACAACGAAAAACTGAAAAAGAAGAAAGAGGGTGGTTCCTTATGTAAAAAAAAAGAAAGAGGGTGGTTCCTTATGTTTACTGACCTGCTTTCTGCAGGGAGAGCAGCTTTCATATTATGCAGACTGTGACCACACACACAAAAATTATTTAAAAATAAAAAAATGTGC
Source organism: Monoplex corrugatus (assembly GCA_030674185.1). Lineage (NCBI taxonomy): Eukaryota > Metazoa > Mollusca > Gastropoda > Littorinimorpha > Ranellidae > Monoplex > Monoplex corrugatus. The sequence continues at coordinate 13,399,753 of JAPXFY010000027.1, read as the reverse complement.
AATCCAGTCCTATATGTTTGTGTGCACACAGCAACCAGGTTACGGAGCGCCTGGCTACGCACAGCCAGGTGCCCCAGGAGGCTATGGTGCACCTCCAGGAGCTGGTTATCCTGGAGCCCCACCCTCTGCAGGCTATCCTGGTGCCCCAGCTCCAGGAGGGTATGGAGGAGCCCCACCACCGGCAGGATATCCTGGTGCTCCCGGTGAGTGAGAATTGAGGATTGGAATTATGCTTAGCTGTATGAAAAAAAAATTGGTAATAACGGCTACTTGTACAGTGACACATCTCAAAGGAGCCCTGTTTTACAAAAGCAGGAGATTCAAAAGCAGGCACATGTACATGTATTGTGTGAAGAAAATCCATACTTGTCAGTATCTTCAGGACAAAAACAGGTGAACTCTAAAGTCTAATACTAATAATACTAATAGTATCATGTTAAAGAAATAAAAATGAATTATAACAAAATACCCACTTCCATGTGTGTCAGTCAATCATGCATCAGTTGATCAAACCGTAATCCCCACCCCCACCCCCCACCCAAGAAAAAAGAAAGAAGAAAAATCTCGTGAATTCCCTCTCTTTCATTCTGTTACACAACTCGTACACACAGGCACACACACACACACACACACACACACACACACACACACACACACACACACACACACACACACACACACAGAATACAAACACACACACACACACACACACACACACACACACACACACACACACACACACACACACACACACACACACACACACACACACAGAATACAACACACACAGAGCACTGAAGCAGGCACTGAAGCAAGAATACACCCAAGCATGTATGCACACATACACACATATCAAACAGCATGAACATAATGAATAAACCATGCACTTTAACACTCATGCAGATTTACACACACACACGCGCGCACACACACACACACACACACACACACACACACACACACACACATACACAAGCATGAACTCATTCTGTACTGGCCAACTGCTTCCATCATTGCACACTCTATAATGGCCATTTGTACTGGTTGCAAATAGTCATATTTGTATACATGTATGCATGTATGTATTTTGAAAAAGAGTGCAATCACATACAGACTTGAAATTGTGCGGTGTCATACACAATAGAATCGACTAATAAGTGGCAAAGTGTGAAATTCATTTACAGTATTATTAACTGATATCCCTTGGCCTTGATGAAATAAAAATCAAGATTTTTTTTTTTACCACTGATACGAGGAGGGTAACAATCTCATTTAACAGAAACTTTTTAAATGTGGTCTTATGTATCTGTAGACACTTCCAAATGGTAGAAATGGAATGGGGAAATGTGCATGCACAGTGGATATTCATGTAGAATCAGTGTCATTGTCAGTAAGTTATGTATAAATTGACATATTAAGACAAACTCACACTCATGATCAAAAATCAAAATATGAAAATTCATTTTACTGTTACTACTGTTATCAGTAAATAATGACAAGTATTCTATCAGTAAATACCACATAAAAATTTTCTTTTCTTTTTTTTTTTTATTGTGAGAAAATTTTTTTTACTTGGATTCATATTTTGACATGCACATTGTTTGGCCTGTACTATGCAGGCATCACAATATTCTGGATACTTTACACATTCTGGATACTGTACACATTTGAATACTTTTAGATCTATATATAGGATGTGGACAAATAGTTGACATTGTGATGAAGAAAAAGTCTGATCTTTTCTGAATAGATTGTTTGTCTCCAAATCTGACACACAGTACCAGTATAATTAATTAATTGATTTGTTTCTTTTTTTGTTTGTTTGTTCATGTATTTTATGAAAAATGAATTCATGAATGTTGCTGTTGGTTTGATAGAAAGGTATTTTGGTTCTGCAGGTCAGTGGGGAGGTGCTCCTGGTGGAATTGATCCCCAGGTAGCACAATGGTTTCAGACAGTGGATACGGATCGTTCTGGAAGAATCACAGCCAGAGAGTTACAACAAGCTCTTGTTAATGCCAACTGGTCTCAGTTCAACCAGGAGACATGTCGTCTCATGATTGGTAATTGTTGTCTTTCTTTTTTTAATTTTGACAAATAAGGTATGCCATTGTCATAGATACACCTGCCCGCAATATGATTTGAATCATATTTCTCTCTTTCTAAAATAGTTGAACCATGGTGGTTCCCATTTTTCTCTGTCCACAGCCCAAACAGTCCTGTTCATATTTTTTTTTTATTCATCCCCAAAATCCACAAGTGAAATGCACCTTGTCTCTGTGTAAAGCCATGTGTATATGTATATGTGCAGGTATGGATTTCTGTGCATGTTTGTGTGTTTATGTATGTTTGTGTGTATCAGTGTGTGTGACACCATCATAGAAGTTCTCAAAAGTTTGCTGGTTCATGGGTCGTGTGTTCCGTGAGTAACATAAATAACTCTCATTTGTGGTGAGTTTGTGATGTTATTATGTACTTGTTGACATTGATTTAAGTTGAGGTTTGGTTTAAATAGTTATGTTGTTTCACTAGAATAATTTTCTGCAAATTATGTTGGTGTATTAAAGTGTTTTATGGTCATGTGCTGGTAGGGATAAAGGGCATTGCTTGTATATGATTATTACCTTGGAAAAAATTAGATGTTAGTCCATGGTATGTCACAAACATTTTATTGTTAATGATTCTGGTAAGAAAGGAGTAAATTATGCCCAGTAGATAGGTCATATTTATTAAACCCATGCTTTGTTAATTTTTTATCTTTGACTGTTATGTGTTCTGCCTAAATCTTCTTGTCATGATTTGTAACAGGAAGATTTATGGCTGGTTTCAAGAAATGAGAAAATTAATTGTGCATTGATTGTCTCTTGTGTCTTTTTCTTTTAGAAGAAATGAGAATATCTTTTCCTCAGGCATGTTTGATCGTGACATGAGCGGAACCATTGACATCAATGAATTTCAGTCACTGTGGCACTACATTCAGCAGTGGAGGAGTACGTTTGAACGATATGACAGCAATCGGTCTGGTTCTATTGAAGGAAACGAGCTTCAAGCAGGTATTTCTGAACTGGTTACTTTCTTGATTGGCTAAGCAGGTATATGATGAACTAATAAAACTGTAATCCTCTTTGGAAACCGTTGCCTGAGGCTTAGCATAAGATTTCATAGACAGACTGCAAAAGACTGGTAAAGGGAAGTAATTTGATTAATTCTTCCACAACAGCCAGTGCTCACTGTGCAAGTTCCCAGCTGCCGGGCCGTCGGCATTTGTTTTCTTCCCTGCTGACGCATCATTTTTACTACTACTTTATTTCATTTTACAGCTACTAAAGAACGATTAATGGCAAAGTATTTGATGTTACCAAAAAGCTCAAAATGTGATCTTTGCAAGCGTACTATTTTCAAATGAGAAATTCCAACACTTGTACGCACTGTTACGACAAGAACAACATAGGTCACGGAGTATAAACCAGAGGCATGCTCACGTCTCAGTAATAACTTTACTGTACTGAAGTCTTGAGAAACCTTTAAAACCTCTCTCTCTCTCTCCCTCTCTCTCTCTCTCTCTTCTCTCTCTCTCTCTCTCTCTCTCTCTCTCTCTCTCCCTCTCTCTCTCTCCCTCTCTCTCTCTCCTCTCTCTCTCTCTCTCTCTCTTCTCTCTCTTTCCATCTCCCTCTCTCTCTCCCTCTCTCACAGACACATAGAGTGAGCGAACATGCGAGAAAGAGAGAGAGAGAGAGATAAAAAGCAGTCAACTTAGATGGTACGGTTTATAATAATGTGTGAATTCCCATGCCTAGCACCTAGCAGACAGTTTATCAAGGAAAATAGTGCAGACCTAACACATGGCATTGGAATTTCCTGGTCAGGGGGTCGCTTTATTCTGTTATCAGTCAGAGGATCAAGTGTAAAGCTACACCAACTAAACAGACTCTGTCCCTTAGCTAAAACCTTCTGCTAAACAGTACTGGTTGTTAAGCTGGATATTCTTTACAGTGAAAGCTGCTAGAATTTTTAAAAATTTGACTGGCATTATATGGCCAAAACTACTGAAAGAACAGACGCCTTATGGGCACCAGGGGTATGGTGTGTCAGGAGGGAACTTTTTTTGGCACTGGCTTCCGGTGGCTGGTCCATCATGAAAAGGTTGAAATAGGCTGGATTGCAAATAATAGGTTTCAGCTTGCTTTTACAAACAAAAGAAGTCTGACCCTAGGGAAATGGAGGGAGCCTTGATTGAGTGTCTCATAGTGGTAAGCTGCTGCAGAGAAGCCAGATGTGGAAACCTTGGAGCCAGGTTATGGTTTCCGGAGCCAGAACTGCTGGCTGGATCCTGGAGAAATTGGGGCCGCAGGGGAGCACCCCTCTGAAAAATATTTGGCAATTCTGCTGTTATCAAGTCGTGAAAAATCAAGCAAACTTTGTAAAAAAAAAAATTCAAATAGAAAAGCCACAATTATTAGAGGCCTTTATTCTTTCTTGCTGACGGTCCCTACTCATTGAAAGCATCATTTGTTGTCAGATCACTGAAAAAAATGAAATGACCTAGGGCCTGGTTAGTACATAGATGGGTGACTGCTTGGGAACACAAGGGGTCATTGGTTGAAAAGAAAAAAAAAGACTTTCCATCTTTTGTTCTTATTTGGTGTTGTATTTGCTCTGTTTCAGCCTACCAGCAGATGGGAGTCAATGTGTCCCCACGATTTATTCAGACGGTGCTGTACAAATTTGACCATTTCGGTCGACGATGCCTAACCCTTGATAATTTCATCCAATCCTGTGTCATGCTCAAATCCCTGACTGACGCGTTCAGGCAACGAGATACGACCAGTACAGGCACAGTCAATATGGGGTATGAAGATTTCCTGACAATGGCGGTTCTGTATAAGCCTTGAGCTGATTATGAGAATGGGTCTGTCTTGCATACATGCCTACAATGAGTTATTTGCAACACAGAATTCTCTCACTCATTCCTTTTGCTCAAAGGAAGTTGTGAAATTTTGTGTGTTGGGTCTTTTCGCTTTTTCTTCCCTTCTTTTTTAAATTCTTGTGAGATGAGAAGTGTTAGTATGTACATGTTGCAACCCATATGTTTTTAACCCTTTCACTCCCAAACAGGAAAGCTGTTGGATAGGGTGAGGGAGTGATAAACCGTTTACCACTTGAATTATTAAGTCTTGTGAAGATCATTTATAACTCTGAATGCTATCATGTATTGTATTACATCTATGAATATGTCAATCAGTTTGATATTATTTTTGCATCTTTCCGAGACGAGAGTTTAGTTTTTGAATTGGCAGTTCAATATGACATTGTTGGTATTTTAACATCTCTATGTATAGTTTTATCATTGCAGAGTCTTCAGTGTGTAAGTAAGAAAACGAGAATGATTTCATTTTTGTTGATTTTTACATAGTTTTTATTTTAAAATGATCATAGTGTATATTTGTGCTATCAGATAATATAGTGGGATTATGGAACATCACTTGAATATTGAAAAGTCCATATAACAAAAATGCTTATTGAATCAAATTTAACAAAACATGTGAAGAAAGAAAGAAAAACTGTATATTTGTAGATTTGGTGATCAAAGGCGTAGGTACTTTAACTCGTACAAAGTGAACTAAAAAGCTGCAGAAGTGTGTTGCCTCATCATTAAGAGTCATTATTGCTTAGGGAATGATGGACTCCAATAACAAACATTGTATTTTATATAGAATATAGCGAGTCAGGCTTCAGTCAGCATTCCTTCAGTAACTTTTTAAAATTTTTTATTGATTTTTTTAAAAATCTTTTTTTTATTGATTTTTTTTTTTAGCATTCTGATTTTTCTTGGATGCATGTGTGCTCGTTGTTTTGCCCACAATGTGCAGGCGGTGTGTTGCTGTATAGTTTACATACTGTCCTCGATGGGCATGCATGCTGGATGTTTTCATGTTTCCATAAGCCAGCTGCTGGCATAACTTACAGGATCTTTAGCATGCATATTTGATATTCTGCTTGCATATACACTCATAGGGGGTTTGGACTCTGGCAAGCCTGCATACATATTGACATGGAAGTTCAGAAAAGTCTTCAACCTTTATCCACTAGATGGTGGTATCTAAGTGGATTGAACCCCAGACACACGGATTTGAGGTTCAACATTTACCCTCTTGACTACTGCAGCCTCTCCCCAAGTTACTGAATTGTGAATCTTTTTTCCAGGATAGGTCTTATTGCTACGGTGTGTCATTATGAGATTTTAATGTCATTGTAAAGAATATCAACACTTCCACTCAAGCAGATCCCAAGATACAAGTGGCAGAAATTACTAGGTGTGCCACCCCTTGTAAAATGTGTACTTTTAGAGATCCTTGAGCTTTAAATTACAAAGCCTTTCAATGGGTTTTCCTGACAATCTTTAGCGGCAATTAAATAGCCTATCTAATTAAGGCAGAACTATGAAATATGGCACAAATATACCATACTGTCAGTAGTCAGCACGCACAAAATCGAGGCAGTAGTTTGAATTAGTTTAAACTCTGAATGTTCTGTCAAGATATATGATTAAGCAAAAACAAAAAAGAAAAGAAAGAAATATGTATATAGCATCAACTCATTTGCTAGAAATTGATAATGTAAAACATGACTTTTGTCAGTGCTTTTGTGTAGATAGATTAAGTTTTGTGATTTTGATGGAATCTCGGAATCATTATTTCTCTGTCCTTTTACTTCCGGTGCCTGTGGCATGGCTACTTTGTGTTCTGTAGCGCTGCGACTCATTTTGAAAACCAGGGTCACATCTAGTTTGCAAAAAGATTAAAGAGCCTGTACGCATTGTGAATTGATGTTCTCCACATACCAGATATTAAGATTAAAGAGCCTGTCCGCATTGTGAATTGATATTCTCCACATACCAGATATTGTTTTGTGTTGGGTGTGTGTATATGTGTGTGTGTGTGTTTCACAGGCTGTCATTTTTCTAGGATATTTTCACATCACTCTGCATATAACATCTGTTGGCCAGTTCCTTGCTGTCTGTTCCTTTTTTTTTTTTTTTTTTTTTTTAGTATTTAGTAACTGCATCAGTTGATCAGATTCAGTTGATTTTTTTAAAAGTGCCAAATTCTATGCTGCCCCAGAGGCATTGATCCTGTGCTCCTTCTGGCCCCACAAGCACCATCAACCCCAGGTTCATTCAGTCATAGTCCCAGTTCCAGGAAATCCACTGGAGCCAGAGATGTGCAGCCACCAACTAAAGGAGACCCTGCACTGCTTGTTGCTGGTCACTTCAGTGGAGTTCAGCAGTAGCTTACCTCTTTTGTACTTCAGGACTGTGGAGTTGCACTTCTGGGTAGGCATTTCCAGGGCACAAGTTTGGGCAAAATGAAATTTTTTGGAGAACTTGCTGTTGATCAGAATCAGTGCCATCATAATCATGTTGTAAATATTGAACGCACACTGACAGTATCGGCTGATCATGTGATGAAGCGGAAATTGCGTATGTTAATAAATTTGTGGAGAGGGTGTTTGTGAAGATTGACCCGACAAATAACGAATTTGTTGTTTTAGTTGTTTTCTCATTGACAAGATCAGGAAACAGCTTGATGGTGTGGTTTTTGGTTTGTGATGAAACTTTCAAAAGTTGGTACCGTTATGCGGTACAAAAGACGAAATTGTGCTATAATTTTTAATACATTGCAGACATACCAATTCAGCAAATTATGATTACAGAGTACTTAGATTTTTTAAAGTACAGTGTCATTATATTGCATTGTACAATACAAACGCACCACGTAAGCAGGGCTTTCTAATTCTACTCAGATGGAACAGTGTACATTTCACAAATAAAGAGTTCTTTCCATCATGCCACCACTTCTCCCCCTTACACACACAGACAGTCGTACGCACGTGCGTACACACACACAACACACCACCACACACACACACACACACACCAACCAACACACACCACACACACACACACACACACACACACACCCCACACCCCTCTGAAACAATGCCTTGACAATGATAGACTATTTTTCTCAAGAGATACTCAGATATGGGTGTAATATGTAAAATTTGTTGTTTGTTTTTCTCAAGCAAGTTTTATGTACTGCTGTATATGTACAAAAGGTCAGTGTATAGTTTTTGACTGGGAAATATTGTTATTTCTGAATGGTACTTTTACATTGGCTTTTGTTGTTGTTGTTGTTGTTGTTTTTGTCTACTTCTGCTGTGGATGTTGTAATTGATATAGATTTTGACTCAACTCATTTTTAGGAGATATTATTGACTTTGTTGCAAGTAGTATGTGTGTCCGTCAGTCTGCCTCTATATTTCGCTTTGATTATGCAGTGTTTTTGGTTGGTTATCCGCATTTTTACTCTACATATCTGTTGATATCAGAATGTTAGTATCCTTTCCTTTCTAAGTTTAATCATACAAGAATCGCTTGTTTCAACTGCTGTTGAGAGAGTCAGTAGGAGTAGAAAGACATCATTGTTACTGGAATATTGTAGAAAAACATCATTGTTATTGGACTATTTTATTTGCTGTATTATTGGTTTAGAGTGCCTATTACTATCACTGGAGTAAGACTACAAGCAAATAAAGTGTTGTCATTATATCGGCTTTGTTCATTTTGATGTTCTACCTCTCAGAATTAGAACTTCTTCAGAGAGATTTATGTGCGCGAAAGCATTGATGTGTCTACTTAATTTTCTTTTCCTTTTTTTTTTTCTCCTGTTGAGGTATTGTGTGTTTCGAAAAGGTTATAGCCCTGATATCACTCTCTGCAGTCGGCTGGGCTTTAAACAAAATAATAATAACCAAGAGAGATTCATCACACTCGGGACAAATCTGTACGCATTAATGATTATGCATTATATCGGCTTTGTTCATTTTGATATTCTGTCACTCAGCATTAGAACCTGTTCAAAATAGACTCATTGCGCTCAGACAATTACATATACTTTGCATCTATATCTGCCAGAGATCTGGCAAACTCCTTGACCCTAAGCAAAACCCTATTTGCTTGCAAGATCTTGAAATGGAAGGGTGGGGAGGGGTCAGTGACACACTAATCCGACACCACCTGAATATCGTCTAATATCAATCATAGTGAGAACTATGTTAAATCAAACAACCAACGAACGAACCTGCATGATTCAAGCATTCACGTGATTAGGAAACGAGCCTTTTTTTTTTTTCTTGTTGTTGAAAGTATGTACAATTAACAGTACCAGTAACACATGCACAATTCCTAGTTTTCAGTTCAGTGACATCCCTGGGCCTTTTTCTGGCACAACCGGTCATGTCTTCTGCTGAGATTGAACTTCCAGATACCAGATCCTGTGTGCAAGCCTGTTATCAACTAACCCTTTTACTCCCGTACCCTGTCCATCAGCATCCTGACATTGTCAACCATGTTAGCAAAGCAGAAACTTAACCCTTTGACTCCCTCACCTATCCACCAGCTTCCTGCAGGGTGAGGGAATCAAAGGGTTAAGTTTTTGCGTTGGTGGATAAGGTGCGGGAGTCAAAGGGTTAAGCCATCCAGCTAGCACCAAGAAAACCTGCGTCTGGCTTGCAATAACAGCACTACCTTTAGATCCCGTTAGCTAATTGGCCATCAGAAGTGAGTAGTCCATCAGGGGTCAAACCACAATCCCTTCAGTTGTCACATAACCAACTGAATCAATGATGAAACCGAACGAAGCAAAAAAAGACCAAAAAAAACCCACCAATACATAACCCACCTAAGCGTGGAACCCATCCACTGAGCTGATTGCAGAAAAAAGAGCTCTGTGCTCCACCAGAGGATCGAATCAGTAATGTGCACAAACTAACCAAGGGAAATACAGCCACAAATTTCATGAGACGAGAATCGATATGACTGAACCCTTTGGAGTGATGGCCCAGTGGTAAAAATTTTTTTTTTTTTTTTTTTTTTTCTTTTTAGGATCATTGAACTCAGGGAGGTTACCTTTGTGCTCACCTTTTTTTTTTTTTCGTCCCATTTTCTACGCCACTTTAATGGCCACAGAAGCTGAAACAGTTTTTATTATGTGATGATGATGATGTCGATGTGGATGATAATCATGATGCTATGGAGTTCCATCTAGGATTGAGACTGCGTGACAGGGTCATATTCTACGCTTACTATCATAATATATCCTGGCGTCAACCAGGCCCGAGAGATACAGACACCTGCGGTGTTGGTCAGAAAATTTGAGCAACACCCTCAATGACGCATCCGCGAAGTGGATGAGACTCGCCTGTGTGGTTCCAGTCTTCCCAATCAGCCCATAGCACGCCCAACTCTGGGTAGGAGCCGGTTAGAGCCGAAAAATCCCACAATGATTTTTGAAGGTACTGATGGGGATTCGAACCCACAACCTTCCAGTCGGTAGTACGTTGCGTTAACCACTGCACCACGGCAAGCCCAGTGGTAAAACCTAATAGTGAGTAATCATGTGTCAAAGTGGTCAGCACTAAAGACTAATGACTGGGAGATCATGGATTCGAAACCCCATCAGTCCAAAACGTGATTGTGGGATTTTCCAGCCCCTACCAGCAACCAAGTCATCATTTATGGCTACGAAGCCTGGACGCTGAGAAAAGCTGATAGCAGAAGAATTGAGGCAGCAGAGATGTGGTTTTATCGGAGACTACTACAACGCTGATTGCGGAAGAACTGAAGACATTTAAGGTGTGGTTTTAACGAAGACTACTACATGTCAAATGGACAGACAAGTACTAGTGAAAGTGTCCTGGAAGAACTTGATACCGCCAGAAAATTACTAGCAGACATCAACAGGAGAAGACTAAAATACATTGGTCATTTGTCATGCAGCAAGAACACAGACCTCGTGGCAACCATTTTTCAAGGGAAAATGGTGGCAGAAAGGCAGACCTCCAATCGCATACATCGAAAACATAACCAACATCAGTGGCCTAAACATTCAAGAAATTGTCCACAAAAGCCAAGACAGAGCCGTTTGGAGGGATGTGGTGGTGTCAAAGAGTGCAGCAACCTAACACTAAACCCGGTGACGCCAACAGGTGAGACCAGCTACTACCCAGAATTGAGTATGATATTCACTTCTTGGGAATAATAATAATAATAATTACAATATTTATATAGCGCAAAATCTTGATAAAATCAAATCTAAGCGCTGAAGCAGACACACACGCAGGCACGCACGCTCGCACACACACGCACGCACACATACAGACACACACACACACACACACACACACACACACACGCATGGCTATAAATGGGGAGAAAGAATAAAAGCAATAAAAGCAAGAATAAAAGCAATGGAAAATTATAGAGAGCATAGCATACAATTATATATTATAACCATGTGATTCCCTCCGAGCGGAGACAGGCTGCAGAGGGGAGGGTTGAGTGAGGTTAGGATTTTATGCAGGAGAGAAAAGGTGAGTTTTGAGAGCGGACTTGAAGGAGACAAAAGTAGGTTGCTGACGGACTGAGAGAGGAAGTTTGTTCCAGGAGAGTGGACCAGAAACAGAGAAGGCTCGTGGACCATAGGTATTGAGCTTAGTGCGTGGAAAGCGAAGAGTCAGAGGATCAGAGGCAGAGCGGAGGGTACGTGAGGGAACATAGATCTCAAGTAGGCTTGACAGGTAATCGGGGGCTGCGTTATTGAGGCTTTTGTAGCACATGGTGTCTAGTTTGTACTGTATGCGCTTTGATACAGGGAGCCAGTGAAGTTGTGCCAGGAGAGGAGATATGTGGTCAGCTTTTTTCTTTTTGAGTACAAGGCGTGCAGCATTGTTTTGAATGCGCTGTAGGATGTGAATGGTGGAGGCAGGAAGACCAGACAGGAGTGAATTGCAATAGTCAATGCGAGACATTATGAAGGAGAGAACGAGTTTTGCAGTTGTTTCGACAGAGAGATACTTCCTGATCAGCTTTATACGATGGAGATGATAGTAGCAGGATCTGGCAGTTTGAGACCTCACAGTCGAGTCTCTTCCACTTTACAAACGTGTCATTTAGGGTGTTGCTCAAATTTCCTGACTAACACTGCAGGTGTCTGTATCCCTAAGACTTGATTGATACCAAGATATGTTATGAACGTGCCGGTAAGTATAGATTACAGCCCTGTCTTACAACCTCAATTCAAACAAGTCACTCTAGCATCATCACTTTCATCCTTATTCTCATCGTCATAGCATTGCAGAAAATTGTCCCAGATTCTGAGGCCTTTCAAGCCTGATGTCATGGTGATCTCAGTTTTAGTGGGTTTGACATGGTGGGGTGCAGAAGATGGAAAAGAAACAAATAGAGGAAAATTGATCGTGATTACCTCTTCACTGTCTACCAGAGTA
>JAPXFY010000027.1:13354905-13382405 GCA_030674185.1 Monoplex corrugatus | reverse complement strand
ATCTTCTCCTGAAGTTCCCTTTCCCAAGTTCCCTTGCCTATAAATTCTCCAATGTTCCCTCCCCTTGCTCTCCTTGCCCTGTAATTCCTTCCCCTTGGTTCTCCTTGAAGTTCCTTCTAACTTATCCTCTCTTTCCACCCCAAAATTACATCCCATTTATCCCCCTGGTTCTCTCCCAAATTTCTACTCCATGGTTCCCCTCCCAAATTCCCCTCACTCCCCCCCCCCCCCCCCCCCCGACACAATACCCTTGCTTTAGTTCCTCTTAAAATCCTTCCCTCTTGGTCCATTTCCTTCCTATTTTGTACTCCGCATTTTACTTCCTTTATTGCCTCCACCTAGAGTTCTCTCCCATCGTGTCCTTCACCCTGAGTTCCTCCCTTTTGTTTTCCTCACCCAGAATTCCCTTCCTTTGGTGCTCTCCGAAGTGTCCACTCCAAAGTTATAGTTTGCCTTTCTGTGTTACTTCCTAAAGTTCCCATCTATTTGTAATCCTCTACAACAAACAAACAAACAAACAAGCAAAACAAAACAAAACAAAACAAACAAAAAACTTACCCCCGCTGTTCCTTCTCATTAGATATTTCCTCCCCTTTCCAGAAGTTCCCTGGAAGAGCCTTTGCCTTATCCTCCCTGCCTGACGTTCTCTCCCCTAGTTTCCCCTTGAATTTCCCTCTCACTTGTCCCCCTCCTACTCCATTGCTTCTCCCAGACTTCCTTCCGCCAATTTCCCTCCAAGTTCCCTCTTTTTGTTTTTCCTTTTAATCGTCCACACCTTTGTAATTGTCCCCATTCCCAGAGTTTTGACTTTTGTTCCCCACCCAAATGTCCCTTCATTTGTTTCACCCTATTTAGAGTTCCCTCCCTCTGTTTACCCCCACCCAGAGTTCCCTACTTCTGTTCCCCCACCCAGCGGTCCCTTTCTCTGTCCCCCCCCCCCCCCACCTGGAGCTCCCTTCCTCCGTTTCCCTCTTCAACAAGAGGTCCTTTCCTTTATTTTCCTCCTCAACCAGAGTTCCCTCCCACTGTTTCATCTCCATCTGGAGTTCCCATCCTTTTCTTCCCCCCCCCCCCCAACCGAAGGACCTTCTTCTGTTACCCCTCCCATCTGGGTGTTCCCTCTGTCCGTTCCCCCACCCACCACACCCCACCACACCCCACTCCACCACACCCAGAGTTCCCTTCTCTGTTTCCCACCACCCAGAGTTCCTTCATTCTATTTCCCCCACCCGGAATTCCCTCCCTCTGTTCACCCTACCCAGAGTCCCCTCCCTCTCTTCGCCCCACCCAGAATTCCCCTACCTCTGTTCCCCCCATCCAGAGTTTCCCTTCCTCTGTTCTCCACCCCCCATCCAGTTTCCTTCCACTGTTCTCCCCCCCCATCCAGAGCTCCCTCCCTGTGTTCCCCCACACTGGAGTTCCCTCCCTGTGTTCCCCCACCTGGAGTTCCTGCCCTCTGTTATCCCCCTGGAGTTCCCTCCCTCTGTTTCTTCCCCACCCAGATTTCCCTCCATTTGCCACCGCCCTGGAGTTCCCTCAATCTGCTCCTCTCAACCAGAGTTCCCTCCCTCTCCCCCCCCCCCCCACACACACCTGGAATTGTCTCTCTCTGTACCCACCGAGTTCCCTTTCTCTATCCCCCCCTTCTGGATTTCCTCACTGCCCCCCCCCCCCCTCCTGAGTTCCATCCCTCTGTTCTATCCCCCTGGAGTTCCCTCCCTATGTCCCCCCCCCCCCTGAGTGTCCTCACTCTCTTCCACCCAAGTTCCCTCCCTCTGTTCCCTCCACTAGTTCCCTCTCCCTCTGTTCCCTGCACCTCAGTCCCTGAGTTCACTCACTTTGTTCCCAGTCCCCCCTTCGGAGTTCCCTCCCTCTGTTCTACCCTCCTGGAATTCCTTCCCTTTGTTCTATCCCCCTGGAGTTCCCTCCCTCTGTTCTACCCCTCTGAAGTTCCTTCCCTCTCTTCCCCGCACCCCCCCCCCTAAAGTTCCCTCCTTCTGTTCCCCATTCTTCTATCTGGAGTTCCCTCCCTCTGTTCTACCGCCCTCTGGAGTTCCCTTCCTCTATTCTACCCCTCCCCTCCGGAGTTCAGACCCTCTGTTCTACCCCCTGGAGTTCTCTCCCTCTGTACTTACCCCATGGAGACTCTTCTTCCGCCGCCTCCCCCCATCGTGAGTTCCCTCCTGTTCTCCCGCCCCCTATCCAGAGTTCCCTCCCTCTCTTCTCCCGCCCCCTATCCAGAGTTCCCTCCCTCTCTTCTCCCACCCCCTATCCAGAGTTCCCTCCCTCTCTTCTCCCGCCCCCTATCCAGAGTTCCCTCCCTCTCTTCTCCCGCCCCCTATCCAGATTTCCCTCCCTCTCTTCTCCCGCCCCCATCCAGAGTTCCCTCCCTCTCTTCTCCCGCCCCCTATCCAGAGTTCCCTCCCTCTCTTCTCCCGCCCCCTATCCAGAGTTCCCTCCCTCTCTTCTCCCGCCCCCTATCCAGAGTTCCCTCCCTCTCTTCTCCCGCCCCCTATCCAGATTTCCCTCCCTCTCTTCTCCCTTCCCCTCCCCCATGTCCATAGTTCCCTCCCTCTGTTCTCCGCCCCCTTCCCCCACGTCAGGAATTCTCTCTCTTCTCCAACCCCCCCCCCCCACGACCGGAGTTCCCTCCCTCTCTTCTCCTGCCCCCCACCATCAGGCGTTCCCTCCCTCTCTCCTCCCGCCCCCCTCATCCGGAGTTGCCTCCCTCTCTTCTCCCTCCCATCTCGAGTTACTTCTCTGCGTGGTTCCCCCCCCCCCCTACCATCAGGAGTCCCTCTCTCTCTTCTCCTGCCCCCCTCATCTCGAGTTCTCCCAAGTTCCCTCCCTCTGTTCTCTCCCCCTCCCCCACTAGAGTTCCTCCCTCTGCCCCCCCCCCCTGTGTTCCCTCCCTGTGCCCCCCTCCTTCCATCCGAAGTTCCTTCCGTCTCTTCTCCCCCCCCCCTCCTACGGAGTTCCCTCTCTCCCTGTCATTCAGAGTTCCTCTGTTCTTCTCCCTACGGAGTTTCCTCCCTCTGTTTTCCCTCCCTGCGTTCTGCCCCCATTCAAAGTTCCCTGAAATTTTCCCACAAAAACCGCAGTTCCCTCTCTCCCACCATCAAGACTTCCCTTGCTCTGCCCCCCCTCCCCCCCCTTCTGAGTTCCCTCGCTCTGTTCCCCACTCCTGAGTTCCCTCGCTCTGTTCCCCCTCCTGAGTTTCCTCGCTCTGTTCCCCACCCCTTGGAGTTCTTTCGCTCTGTTCCCCCCCCTCCTGAGTTCCCTCGCTCTGTTCCCCACCCCTTGGAGTTCTTTCGCTCTGTTCCCCCCTCCTGAGTTCCCTCGCTCTGTTCCCCACCCCTTGGAGTTCTTTCGCTCTGTTCCCCCCCTCCTGAGTTCCCTCGCTCTGTTCCCCACCCCTTGGAGTTCTTTCGCTCTGTTCCCCACCCTTTGGAGTTCCTTCGCTCTGTTCCCCACCCCATGGAGTTCTCTCGCTCTGTTCCCCCCTCCTGAGTTCCCTCGCTCTGTTCCCAACCCCATGGAGTTCTTTCGCTCTGTTCCCAACCCCATGGAGTTCTTTCGCTCTGTTCCCCACCCCTTGGAGTTCTTTCGCTCTGTTCCCAACCCCATGGAGTTCTTTCGCTCTGTTCCCCACCCCATGGAGTTCTCTCGCTCTGTTCCCAACCCCATGGAGTTCTCTCGCTCTGTTCCCCCTCCTGAGTTCACTCGCTCTGTTCCCAACCCCATGGAGTTCTTTCGCTCTGTTCCCAACCCCATGGAGTTCTTTCGCTCTGTTCCCAACCCCATGGAGTTCTCTCGCTCTGTTCCCCCTCCTGAGTTCCCTCGCTCTGTTCCCAACCCCATGGAGTTCTTTCGCTCTGTTCCCCACCCCATGGAGTTCTTTCGCTCTGTTCCCCCCTCCTCAGTTCCCTTGCTCTGTTCCCCACCCCATGGAGTTCTCTCGCTCTGTTCCCCACCCCATGGAGTTCTCTCGCTCTGTTCCCCCTCCTGAGTTCCCTCGCTCTGTTCCCCACCCCATGGAGTTCTTTCGCTCTGTTCCCCACCCCATGGAGTTCTCTCGCTCTGTTCCCCTCCTGAGTTCCCTCGCTCTGTTCCCAACCCCATGGAGTTCCCTCGCTCCGTTTCCTCCGAAACCTGGAGTTCCCTCCCTCCATTTCCCCTAGCTATCCAGAGTTCCCTCCCTCTGTTCTCTCCCACCCAACATGGAGTCCCTCCCTTTGTTTCCCCATATCCGGAGTTCCTCCCTCTGTCCCTCCTCCCCCCGAGTTCCCACCCTCTTCCATCCCCCTGAGTTCCCTCCCTGTTCCCACACCCCTAAGTTCCCTCCCTCTGTTTCCCGCACCCCACCCCACCCCACCCCCCATCCCGAGTTCCCTCCCTCTGTTCTCGCCCCCTCCCCCCGTCTGGGGTTCCCTCACTGTTCTCTCCCTCCCCACATCCGGAGTTGCCTCCCTCTGTTCTTCCTCCGTGCGGAGTTCCCTCCCTCTGTGACTCACAAGTTCAGAACAAAAACAAGACCTGGACAGGAAAACGGCGTTTGCTGAAGGCAACTGATAGTAACAGAAAGGTTACTAGAACTGTGTTCACACACTGAGACCTCCAAGATAAGATACATGGGCAAAGCAGGACCACCAGCATGGTATTAGCCGTGCCCCAAAGAGTATCGATTCCGCTGCCTCCCTGCTAGATACATAGAAAAAACAACGCTGAAGATGAACCAGAAAAAATACGAAAAAAAGAATAAGAACGCGTATTTAATACAACAAGACAAGACAGGCGCAAATTTTCGGCCAACTGGCCTTTGTGAAGCGTAAGATCACAAACAAACAACACCAGTTACAAAAATTAGGAGAAAAACACAAACTCCCCTGCTGCTCTGTCCAGTGTGAGAAAAAGAATGAACTGCCAGGCATCTTCTAGGTTTCCAGAGACGCACATGCGAAGACCCAATCTTCTGGCCTTTGCTGTTAGTATGGCAAAACACTTTGCCCGACGAAGAATACCAAAGAATGAATGAATACGAACAAAACAAAATTAAAAAAGAATGGCTATAGAACTTAACTGTCACATGGGCAGAGCGACTGCAGATGACAACAAGCTATATCTGGAAAAGCAAGAAAATTTCCCACAAGTAAAATTGCAATTCTGCAACTCCAACGTTTTGTCAATTGTATAATTGTGAAACGTGGTACTTGAAAACAAGCCAGAATAAAATATTTTTAAAAATCCTCGAATCCTTTGCCCTCGGGTACCTACGCAAGATCTTGGGCATCAAATGTTAAGTCAGTGACAACGATTAAGTAAAGTCAAGATGCAAACAGATCCCATTACCATCATCATCTGCAAGCGTCGACTGAATTGGCTGGGCCATGCTGCTATACTGCCATCTTCCAGATATGCCAACCAAGTCCTGAACTGGAACCCAGAGAACAGCGAAGGAGGGGAAGACCAAAAATGTACTGGCGCCAGACGGTCGACAAAGACCTGCAACTGGTGGATAGACGCTGGAGTGATGACCTGGGATTCTCTACCGACCAAACCCGTCGAAGCACTCTTGCTGTCATGTGTGCCACACGATACGGGAGCGAAAAACAAAACAAAACAAAAACCAAACCTGAGACCACAACAATGCCCCTTCTGTTGTCCGATGACCTTGCTAGTCTTCATGTTTGTGCTGGTGGCAGTTCTTTATCATTGCTATTGTTTTTTCTTCTTTTTTTTGTTGCGATGTTCCGATCTGTCTTCTTGTTCTTCTGCTTTACTGTATTATATTCAAATTCATTTATTCTGGTCGATCTAGTTTTCACTGATACGAGCGTATTCTTGTGGTTTTTCGTCTCCTTGGTTTCTCGGTTTTTCGTCTTGTTGGTTCCTCGTTGGTTTTTTCGTCTCGTTGGTTTCCCGTCTCGTTGGTTTCTCGTTGTCCTCGTTGTCGTTCTCGTTGTCCTCGTTGTCGTTCTCGTTGTCGTTCCTCTCGTTGTCGTTCTTCTCGTTGTTCTCATTGTTCTTCTCGTTGTCGTTCTGCTCGTTGTGGTTTTTCTCGTTGTCATTCTTCTCGTTGTTCTCGTTGTCGTTCTTCTCGTTGTTCTCGTTGTCGTTCTTCTCGTTGTCCTTTTGTCGTTGTCGTTCTTCTCGTTGTCCTTTTGTTGTTGTCGTTCTTCTCCTTGACCTCGTTGTTCTTCTCGTTGTCGTCCTTGTTGTTCTCGTTGTCGTCGTTGTTCCTCTCGTTGTTCTTCTCGTTGTCGTCCTTGTTGTTCTTCTCGTTGTCGTCGTTGTTCCTCTCGTTGTTCCTCTCGTTGTCGTTGTTCTTCTCGTTGTCGTCGTTGTTCTTCTCGTTGTCGTCGTTGTTCTTCTCGTTGTCGTCGTTGTTTCTTTCATTGTTCTTCTCGTTGTTGTCGTTGCTTCGTATTGTCGTCCTTGTTCTTCTCGTTTCTGTTGTTCTTCTCGTTGTTGTCGTCGTTGTCGTCGTTCTCGTTGTTCTTCTCGTTGTCGTCGTTGTTCTTCTCGTTGTTGTTTCTTCTCGTTGTCATTTTGTTGTGTTCGTTTCTCGTTGTTCTCGTCTTCGTTCCTTTTTCTCGTCTCGTTTGTTCTCGTTCTTCTGTTCGTCGTTGTCATCGTTCGTCGTTTCTCGTCGCTCGTTGTTCTTCTCGTTGTTGTTCCTCGTTTGTTGTTGCTCTTGTCCGTCGTGTTGTTTCTCTATCGTCGTTGTTCTTCTTGTTCTTCTCAGTCATGTGTTGTTCTCGTTTGTTCGTCCGTTGTTGTTCTCGTCGTCGTGCTCCCCTCGTTGTTGTCTTCTCGTCTCGTTGCTTTTCGTCGTCGTCTTTGTTGTTCTTTCGTCGTCGTCCTGTGTTCTTCTGTCGTTGTTACGTGTTTGTTTCTTCTCTTCATCGTTGCTTCTTCTCGTGTCGTCGTTGTTTGTTCTCATTTCGTCGTGTCCTGTTGTTCTTTCGTCGTCGTCGTTGTTCTTCTGTCTGTCATCGTTGTTCTTCTCGTCTCGTCGTTGTTTCTTCGTCGTCGTCACTGTTGTTCTTCTCGTCGTCGTCTCGTTGTTTTCTTCTCGTATCTGTTGCTCTTCATCGTCGTTCGTTGTTCTCTTTCGTCGTCGTCACTGTTGTTGTTCTCGTGTCGTCGTCGTTGTTGTTCTCTTCTCTTCATCGTCTGTGTTCTTTCGTTGTCATCATTTTTGTTGTTCTTGTCATTGTTCTTTCTGTTGTCTCGTTGCCATTGTTGTTGTTCTCGTTGTCGTTGTTGTTCTCGTCGTCATCTGTTGTTCTCGTCGTCGTCGTTGTTGTTCTTCTCGTCGTCGTCGTTCTTCTCGTCGTCGTCGTGTTCTTCTCTTTGTCGTCGTTTCGTTGTCATCTTCTTCCGTTGTCGTTGTCCGTTGTTGTTTCATTGATGTGTTGTTCTGTTGTTCTCATTCTGTTGTCTCGCTCTTGTTGTTCTCGCTCTTGTTCGTCGTCTCTGTTGTTCTCGCTCCTTTTTCTCATTCTTGTTGTTCTCGTTCATGTCGTTCTTGTCATTCTCCTTCTTGTCGTTCTCTTTGTCGTTCTCTTGTCGTTGTTCTCGTCGTTGTCGTTGTTCTTTTGTCGTTGTCGTCGTTGCTCTTCTCGTCGTTGTTGTCTCGTGTCGTTGTGTTCTCGTGTCGTCGTTCTTCTCGTCGTCATTGTTTTGTTTTCTGTCGTCGTCGTCGTTGTTGCTCTTCTCGTCGTCTCGTTGTTGCTCTTCTCGACGTCGTCGTTGTTGTCTCTTCGTTGTCACGTCGTTGTTGTTCTTCTCGTCGTCGTTTGTTGTTCTTCTCTTCGTCGTCGTTTCTGTTTCTTCTCGTTGTCGTCGTTTCTGTTGTTTCTCGTTCTCTTGATGTTCTCGTTGTCATTGTTTTCTGTCTCGTTTTCTTGTCGTTGTCGTCTTATTCTTCCGTCATTGTTTTGTTCTCGTCGTCGTCGTGTCTGTTTTTCTCGTCGTCGTCGTTGTTGTTCTTTCGTCGTCTCGCTGTTGTTCTCGTCATCGTTGTTGTTCTCTTCATCGTCATTGTGTTCTTCTCGTTGTCGTCGTTTGTGTTTTGTTCTCGTTGTTCTCTCGTTCCGTTGTTGTATCTCGTTGTTGTCGTTGTTCTTCTTGTCATTGTCGTCGTTGTTCTTCTCGTCATCATCGTGTTGTTTTCTCGTCTCGTCGTTTCTCGTCGTCGTCGTTGTTCTTCTCGTCTCATAGCTGTTGTTCTTCGTCGTCGTCGTGTTGTTACTTCTCGTCGTCGTCGTTGTTCTCTTCTCGTGTCGTCGTCTTTTGTCGTCATCATTGTTGTTCGTCTCGTTGCGTCTTTTGTTGTTTCTCCGTTTTCTTCTTGTTCTTCTCGTCGTCGTGTTCTTTGTTGTCGTCGTTTTGTCATCTTGTCTCGTTCGCTCTGTTGATGTTCTCGTCGTTGTCTTTGTTGTTTCGTTTGTCATCGTTTTCTTATCGTTGTCGTCGTTGTTCTTCTCGTGTCGTCGTTGTTCTTCTCGTTGTCGTCGTGTTCTTCTCGTTCGTAGTGTTCTTCTCGAGTTGTCGTCGTTTCTTCTCGTTCTTCGTAGTGCTTCTCGTATTGTCGTCGTTGTTCTTCTCGTTGTTGTTCTCGTTGTCGCGTTGTTGTTTCTCGTTGTTGTTCTTCTCGTTGTCATTGTTTGTGTTTTCGTTGTTCCATTCGCTTTGCTCTTCTCGTGTCATCGTTGTTCTTCTCGTTGTCATCGTTGTTCTTCTTACGTTGTTCGTTTGTTGTTTCGTTGTGTCTCGTTGTCGTCAGTTGTTCTTCTCGTAGTCCTTTTTTCTCGTTGTAGTCCGTTGTTCTCGTTTCGTCGTTTTGTCTCGTTGTCGTGTTGTTTTGTCGTCGTTTTTTATCGTTGTCGTTTTTTTGTCGTCTTCGTTGTTCTCGTTGTTATCTTTGTTCTTCTGGTTGTCATCGTGTCGTTCTTCTCGTTGTCGTTGTTTTGTTCTCATTGTCGTTGTCTTGTTGTCGTCGTTGTCTTCTTGTTTCGTTGTTCTTCTCGTTCTCGTTGTTCTCTTGTCGTTTTCTTCTGTCATCGTTCTCGTTGTTTTTCGTTGTCGTTGTTGTTCTCTCTAGCGTTGTTGTTCTCGTTGTCGTATTGTCTCGTTGTTGTTCTCGTTGTCATCGTTGTTGTTCTCGTTGTCGTCATCGTTGTTCTTCTCTTGTATCGTTGTTCTTTTCGTTGTCGTTGTCTTTCGTTGTTCGTTTGTTTCGTTGTCGTCCTTTTCTCTCGTTCGTCTCCTTGTTGTTCTCTCGTCGTCGTCGTTGTTCTTCTCGTCGTCGTCGTTCTTCTCGTCGTCGTCGTTCTTCTCGTCTTTCTCGTTTTTGTTCTTCTGTCGTCGTTGTTGTCTTTCTCGTCGTCGTTGCTCTCTCGACGTCGTCGTTGTTGTTCTTTTCGTCGTCGTCGTTGTTGCTCTCCGTCGTCGTCGTCGTTCTCTCTCGTCGTCGTCTGTTATTCTTCTCGTTGTCATCGTTTTTGTTGTTTTTCTGTTCTTCTTGTTGTTCTCGTTGTCGTTGTTGTTCTCGTCGTTGTTCTTGTCGTTGTCGTCGTTGTTCTTCTCGTCGTTGTTGTTCTTCTAGTCGTCGTCGTTGTTGTTCTTCTCGTCGTCATCGTTGTTGCTCTTCTTGTCCGTCGTCGTTGTTGCTCTTCTTGTCATCGTCGTTGTTGTTCTTTTCGTCGTTGTTCTTTTCGTCGTCATTGTGTTCTTCTCGTTGTCGTCGTTTTTGTTTTGTTCTCGTTGTTCTTGTTGTTCTTCTCGTTGACGTTGTTTTTCTCGTCGTTGTCGTTCTTCTTGTCATTGTCGTCGTTGTTGCTCTTCTCGTCGTCGTCGTTGTTCTTCTCGTCGTCGTCGTTCTTCTCGTTGTCGTCGTTGTCGTTGTTCTCCTCGTCGTCGTCGTTGTTGTTCTTCCCGTCATAGTTGTTGTTGTTCTTCTCGTCGTCGTCGTCGTTGTTGCTCTTCTCGTCGTCGTCGTTGTTCTTTTCGTCGTCATCGCTGTTGTTCTCGTTGTCGTCGTTGTTCTTCTCGTTGTTGTCGTCGTTGTTCTTCTCGTTGTTGTCGTCGTTGTTCTTCTCGTTGTTGTCGTCGTTGTTCTTCTCGTTGTTGTCGTCGTTGTTCTTCTTCTCGTTGTCGTTGTTTTTGTTGTTCTCGTTGTCATCGTTGTTCTTTGCACTGTTGTTCTTCTCGTTGTCATAGTTGTCGTTTTTGTTCTTCTTGTCGTTGTTCTCGTTGTACTTCTCGTAGTCGTCGATGTTCTTCTCGTTGTCGTCGTTATTGTTCTTCTCGTTGTCGTCGTTATTGTTCTTCTTGCTGTCGTCGTTGTTCTTGTCGTTGCTCTCTCGTTATCGTCGTTGTTGTTCTTCTCGTAGTTGTTTTTTCTCGTTGTCGTCGTTGTTGTTCTTGTTGTAGTTGTCGTTGTTCCCATTGTTGTCGTCGTCGTTGTTCTTCTCGTTGTCGTCGTTGTTCTTGTCGTTGTAGTTGTTCTTGTCGTTGTAGTTGTTCTTCTCGTTGTAGTCCTTCTTCTCGTTGTAGTCGTTTTGTTCTTCTTGTCATTGTCGTCGTTGTTGTTCTTCTCGCTGTCGTAGTTGTTATCGTTGTTCTCGTTGTAATTTTCGTCGTTGTTGTTCTCGTTGTCATCTTTGTTCTTCTTGTTGTCGTCGTCGTTGTTCTTCTCGTTGTCGTCGTTGTTCTCGTTGTCGTCCTTGTTGTTCTCGTTGTGGTCCTTGTTCTTTTCTTTGTTGTTGTTCTTCTCGTTGTCATCGTTGTTCTTCTCGTTGTTGTTCTTCTCATTGTCGTCGTTGTTCTCGTTGTCATCCTTGTTGTTCTCGTTGTGGTCCTTGTTCTTTTCTTTGTTGTTGTTCTTCTCGTTGTCGTCCTTGTTGTTTTTTTTTCGTTGTCGTTTTTCTCGTTGTCTTAGTTGTTCTTCTCGTTGTCATCGTTGTTCTTCTCGTTGTTGTCGTTCTTCTCGTTGTCTTTGTTGTTCTCGTTGTTGTTCTTGTTGTCGTTCTCGTTGTTGTTCTTGTCGTTGTCGTTGTTGTTGTTCTCGTTGTCGTCATTGTTCTTCTCGTTGTCGTCGTTGTTCTCGTTTTCGTCATTGTTCTTCTCGTTGTCGTCGTTGTCGTTCTTCTCGTTGTCGTCGATGTTCTTCTCGTTGTCGTCATTGTTCTTCCTGTCGTCGTTGTTCTTGTCGTTGTTCTCGTTGTCGTCGTTGTTGTTCTTCTCGTTGTAGTAGTTGTTCTCGTTGTCCTCGTTGTTCTTCTCGTTGTGGTCGTTGTTCTTGTTGTAGTAGTTCTTCTTCTCGTTGTCTTAGTTGTAGTTGTTGTTCTTGTTGTTGTCGTAAATGTTATTGTTCTTCTCGTTGTCGTAGTTGTTGTTCTTCTCGTTGTCGTCGTTGTTGTTCTTCTTGTTGTCGTCGTTGTTGTTCTTCTCGTTGTCGTCGTTCTTCGCACTGTTGTTCTTCTCGTTGTCATAGTTGTTTTCGTTCTTCTCATTGTCTTTGTTGTTCTTCTCGTTGTCATCGTTGTTCTTCTCGTTGTTGTCGCCGTTGTTCTTCTTCTCGTTGTCGTTGTTTTTGTTGTTTTTGTTGTTCTCGTTGTTGTTCTTGTCGTTGTTCTCGTTGTTGTTCTCGTTGTACTTCTCGTTGTAGTCGATGTTCTTCTCGTTCTCGTCGTTATTGTTCTTCTTGCTGTCGTCGTCGTTCTTGTCGTTGCTCTCGTTATCGTCGTTGTTGTTCTTCTCGTTGTAGTTGTTTTTCTCGTTGTCATCGTTGTTGTTCTTCTTGTTGTCGTAGTTGTTGTTCTCATCGTTGTCGTCGTCGTTGTTCTTCTCGTTGTCGTCGTTGTTCTTCTTGTTGTAGTTGTTGTTCTTATCATTGTCGTCGTCGTTGTTCTTCTCGTTGTCGTCGTTGTTCTTCTCTTTGTAGTTGTCATTGTTCTTCTCGTTGTAGTTGTTCTTCTCGTGGTAGTCGTTGTTCTTCTTCTCATTGTCGTCGTTGTTCTTCTCGCTGTCGTAGTTGTTATCGTTGTTCTCGTTGTCGTAGTTTTCGTCGTTGTTGTTCTTCTTGTTGTCGTCGTCGTCGTTGTTCTTCTCATTGTCGTCGTTGTTCTCGTTGTCGTCCTTGTTCTCGTTGCGGTCCTTGTTGTTCTTTTCTTTGTTGTTGTTCTCGTTGTCGTCCTTGTTGTTTTCGTTGTCGTCCTTGTTGTTGCTCTCGTTGTTCTCGTCGTTGATCTCGTTGTTCTTCTCGGTGTTGTTCTTCTCGTTGTTGTTGTTCTCGTCGTTGCTGTTCTCGTTGTTGTTCTCGTCGTTGCTGTTTTCGTCGTTGTTGTTCTCGTCGTTCTTGTTGTTCTCGTAGTCTTCGTTGTTGTTGTTCTCATTGCTGTTGTGCTCGCTGTTGTCCTCATTGTTCTCGTTTTTCTTGTTGTTCTTCTTGTTCTCGTTGTTGTTCTTCTCGTCGTCGTTGTTCTTCTTGTTGTCGTCGTTGTTCTTCTCGTCGTCGTTGTTCTTCTTGTTGTCGTCGTTGTTCTTCTTGTTGTCCTTGTTTTCGTTGTTCTCGTTGTTCTCGTTATTGTTCTCGTTATTGTTGCTCTCATTGTTTTTGTTGTTTTCTTTTTTTTTTTGTTCTCGTTGCTTTTGTTCTCGTTGTTTTTGTTCTCGTTTTTGTTCTCGTTGATGTTGTTCTCATAGTTGTTCTGGTCGTTTTTATTTTCGTTGTTGTTTTCCTTGTTGTTCTCGTTTTTGTTGTTCTCGTTTTTTGTTGTTCTCGTTTTTGTTGTTCTCATTGCTGTTCTCGTTGTTGTTGTTCTCGTTGTTGTTGTTCTCATTGCTGTTCTCGTGTTGTTGTTGTTCTCGTTGTTCTCATTGCTGTTCTCATTGTTGTTGTTCTCGATGTTGTTGTTCTCACTGTTATTGTTCTCGTTTTCCTCCTTGTTGATGTTCTCGTTGTTTTTGTTGTTGTTCTCGTTGTTGTTGTTGCTCTCGTTGTTGTTGTTGTTGTTGCTCTCGTTGGTTGCTCTCGTTGTTGTTTTCGTCGTTGGTGTTCTCGTTATTGGTGTTCTCGTTCTCGTTGTTTTGTTGTTCTCGTTGTTTTTGTTCTCGTTGTATTTGTTGTTCTCGTTGTTATTCTCGTTGTTATCGTTGTTCTTCTCGTTGTTATCGTTGTTCTTCTCGTTCTTCTCGTCGTTGTTCTTCTCGTTCTCGTCGTTGTTCTCGTTGTCCTCGTTATTGTTCTCGTTGTCGTTATTGTTCTCGTTGTCGTCGTTATTGTTCTTCTCTTTGTCGTCGTTGTTCTCGTTGTCGTCGTTATTGTTCTTCTCGTTGTCGTCGTCGTTCTTCTCGTTTCCGTCGTTATTGTTCTTCTCGTTGTCGTCGTTGTTTTTCTTCTCGTAGTCGTCGTTCTCCTCGTTGTCGTCGTAGTTCTTCTCATTGCTGTCGTTGTCTCGTTGTCGTCGTTGTTTTTCTTCTCGTTGTAGTCGTAGTTGTTCTTCTCCTTGTCGTCATTGTTGTTCTTCTCGTTGTTGTTCTCGTTGTCCAGGTTGTTTTGTCGTTGTCGTTGTTCTCGTTGTTTTCGTTGTTGTTGTTGTTCTCGTTGTTCTTCTTCTCGTTGTTCTTCTCGTTGTTGTTATTGTCATTGTTCTCGTTGTTGTTGTTCTCGTTGTTGTCGTTGTTGCTCTCGTTGTTGTCGTTGTTGCTCTCGTTGTTGTCGTTGTTACTCTCCTTGTTATTGTTGTATTTCTCGTTGCTGTATTTCTCGTAGTTGTTGACCTCGTCGTTGTTCTTATTTTCGTTGTTGTTGTTCTCGTTGTTGTTGTTCCCGTTTTTGTTGTTCTCGTTTTTTTTGTTCTCGTTGCTGTTGTTCTCTTTGTTCTCGTTGTTCTCGTTGTTAGAGATGTTTTCATTGTTATTGTTCTCGTTGTTATTGTCGTTTTCCCGTTTTTTTCCTCGTTGTTCTCGTTGTTTGTGTTGTTGCTCTCGTTGTTGTTGTTTTCTTTGTTGGTGTTCTCGTTATTGGTGTTCTCGTTTTTGTTGTTCTTGTTGTTTTTGTTGTTCTCGTTGTTGTTGTTTTCGTTGTTTTCGTTGCTGTTGTTGTTCTCGTTGTTGTTCTGGTTAGTTATCGTTGTTCTCGTCGTAGTTCTTCTCGTTGTCCTCGTTATTGTTCTCATTGCCATCGTTATTGCTCTTCTCGTTGTCATCGTTATTGTTCTTCTCGTTGTCGTCGTTATTATTCTCGTTGTCGTCGTTGTTGTTCTCGTTGTCATCGTTGTTGTTGTTCTCGTTGTCATCGTTGTTATTCTCGTTGTCGTCGTTGTTCTTCTCGTTGTCGACGTTGTCGTTCTTCTCGTTGTCGTTGTTCTCGTTGTCATTGTTTTTCTTCTCGTTGTCGATTTTCTTCTCGTTGTCGTCGTCGTTGTTCTCATTGTCGTCGTTGTTCTTGTCATTGTCGTCGCTGTTGTTCTTCTCGCCGTAGTTGTTCTTTTTCTCGTTATCGACGTTGTTTTTCTCGTTGTCGTCGTTATTGTTCTTCTCATTGTCGTCGTTGTTCTCATTGTCGTCGTTGTTCTTCTAGTTCTTGTTGTTCTCATTGTTGGTCTCGTTGTTTTCTCGTTGTTGTTGTTGTGGTTCTTCTCATTGTCGTCGTTGTTTTCCGGTAACATGACGTAGAGGTATGTATGTGGGTGTGTGCTTGAGTGTATGTGTGTGCTTATTGTTTGTTTTTTTTTAATTGTGAAACTTTTTATTTTTTTGTTTATTGAATAATGAAAGAACAACCCATTGCTTTGAATAGCATATTCGGAACTGTTAGAATAGACTTAATCCTTTGAAAGTATTTCTGATTTCAATTATTTTACGTGGAAATTGAAAAGAGGACGTCAATGGGGTCTGATGGTTTTACAACTCTGTGTGTGTGTGTGTGTGTGTGTGTGTGTGTTCCGACCAGGTACACGAATACATTCAGACATGAATGTAATACATAGCCACTGTGTGCGTGTTGGTGTGGCGTGTGTCTCTCAGGAGAAAGGGGATGTAAAGTATGAAACAGTTTCTTTTTGTTGTTGTTGTTGTTGTCTTTTTTCCCCCCTCATCGTAATGAAACATTATTTCTTTGATTTTTTCTCTGTCTGTTTTCATAGTTTTTATTTGTGACGGGATGTAATCTGCATGAGTTGCTTCCCTTATAACCGATACCTAACTTTATGTAAGGGGCAATACTCCACCAACTTCCGGCATAAAAAAATAAACAGACGAATTCAGCGATATTGTTTTGGGTGTGATAACTGCATGATAATGATTCGGTTGTCTTGAGTGTTTTGCAGTTTAGCGTCTTTAACAGCGTGGCAGGAATTCTTCCATTACCAGTCAGTTTGGAACTGCATGCTAGCACAAATGATGACAACACACAGAAGCAACGCGGGGCAGGGGCGGAAAAAAGTACAGGTAAGACAGAAGTTGCAGAATGGAGAGGTGCCGATTTGCTCAACCACAGTGCGATAGTGGCATTGTTGATACGTCTAAGAGCTAGGAGGAAGTAAAAGAACAGACGCTTTCGGTTGTTTCGTTTTGAAAACAACTTTTAAAAAAAATGTTCGTTTGTTTGTTAAGTAATAACGAATTTTTTGGAAAATATATCATTAGCCGTGATTAGGCTACATGATTACTCAGTTATTATTCGACACACGGACAGTTGGAGCAAATCATTTGCAAAATCCGCAAATGTATACACTGCCACCTCATTTTCACTCGGGCATCTTTCCCACGATGTGGCTGTTCCGTATAATTTCTGCCAGAAGATTTAATTGATATATCAACTAATCCGAATGTTAAATTTTAAATCAATGAATGAATGTGCGATAGTACTGAATGATGCATCAAGAGATTCCTGGAACAAACAATGAGGACAAGAAACAAGAGAGGAGAACCCAAGGAAAAGGCAGCAAGCAACTGATGCCAGAGCTACTCTATCCTTACAACAACACCATATGACCGTCACCAAAGCAAACTCCCAAAGCAGTCAACCAGAAAAGAGGGAGGACCAAAGTACAAGGAGAAGACACCATCACGAACATCAAACCACTAAAGAAGCCCGCCGGAGAAGAGTAAAGACCAAGGAACAAAGAGAAGACACCATCATAAACGGCGATACCAAAGAGCAAAATAATGAGAGAGAGAGAGAGAGAGGAACAATACATGCACTACCTCCGTCCATCTAATTTCATCATCATCAAATTATGTAAAAGATAAATAGCAAGATTCCCTGTACTCTCCCACAAAGCTTTGTGAAAAACAACTCTGATCTTTTAAAAAAAAAAAGTGTGGCAATGTCTTTGCAGATGTAGCATAGCAGGCTCAGGCGACTACTGACAAAATGTTAACATTAATGTGTACGTTGTAATTAGTGAAGGCTATAGCAAATGGTACCATGCCTGCAGGCACCTTACAGCAAACCACGGTCCATGCAATATAACTAAAATGTCTCATCTGCATCAGATGAGAATGGCGGTCACCTACTGACAATCTCCAGGTTGGTGCATTGCCAGGTTTTGCACCTACACAGGATTGACCCTCTGGTACTGTCTCACCAACTTGCCCCTGCTGTGAAGAAGATCAAACAATGATAACTCCTCTGACCACCAAGCTCATGGTAGCTAGCAGGAACCGGGAAGAAAAACTGCTACATCCATCACCAGATGTGGCCTGACCAAGTGCAGTGAACATGCTTTTGACATGGAATGTTGCACTGAGTGAAATTATCATTAACCTTTGATTCCAGCACCCTATCCACCAACTGCAAAAACTTAACCCTGTGGCTCTCTCACCCTATCTACCAGCTTCCTGCAGGAGGAACTGGTGGATAGGGTGAGGGAGTCAGAGGGTTAAGTTTTTACTTTACCAGCATGGTTGATAGTAAAGGATGCTGGTGGACAGGGTGCAGTAGTCAGAGGGTTATTGAAATTTTGAATCATCGTTAGAGTGTATATATCTATGTTTTTAATACTCATTTTCTCCATCTTTTTAGCTTAGAAAGCATTTGTCTTGTTTGTCTATCACAATGTAGGTTTCTGTCAAGTGTCCCCATTGAGTTTGATTCAGTTCTGTTACTTACTACTTGTCTTTAACTCTGTCGCAGGTTTCATTTGTAATTCGAGATGAAGTGGAGAGGCAGCACAGGTCAGGGGTCAATGCTCTTCAGTTTGACCCCATCCTTAACAGATTGTATTCTGCTGGACGTGATTCCATCATTCGCATTTGGAACACATGTTCTAAGAAGGTTGAACTGTTTGTTTTTGGCCTGTTTGCATGTGTGAGGGTGGGGATAGGGGCATAGTGGTGAAAGGGGAAGGTGACTGTGTGTGTGTGTCACTGTGTGTGTGTGTGTGTCACTGTGTGTGTGTGTGTGTGTGTGCGTGTGTGTGCGTGTGTGTGTGTGTGTGTGTGTGTGTGCGTGTGCGTGCGTGTTTGTGTGTGTTTGCATATGAGTGCACGCGCGCGTGTGTGGTGTGTGTGTGTGTGTGTGCATGTGTGTGTGTGCACGTTTGTGTGTGTTTGCATATGAGTGCGGCGTGGTGTGTTGTGTGTGTGTGTGTGTGTGTGTGTGTGTGTGTGCATGTGTGTGTGTATATGTGTGTTTGTGTGTTAATAATAATAATAATAAAGGCAATTTATATAGCGCTTTCCAGAGCACAAAGCGCTTCACATAAATCAGTATATAACTAAATACAAATAGATACACCAACATAAAATTTAAACATACCGCTGCTAACACTATATAACATAAAACATAAAATTTACGTTCAACAAGACATATTAACATAGTAAATTCAAATATTACTAAAAATAGTGACAATCATACAAAAATATTTCTCTTTCTTTCTCTTCACACACACACACACACACACACACACACACACACACACACACACACACACACACACACACACACACACACACACACAGACCCAAACACACTCCCTCTCTCAACCACTCAGTTTCTCTACTATCAAATTCTATCACGCTTACACATACTCTTACTCATACTCTCACTCTCTTGCCCCACCCCAACCATACTCTCGCTCTCTACCGTGCTCCCGATATTCCTTGCTCACTCTCTCTCTCTCCCGCACGGCCTCTCTCTCTCTCTCTTTTCCTCTCTCCCTCTCTCTCCCTCTCTCTTGCTCGCATAAACATGCTTCACACTGTTATGCTTAATAGTCTTATAATGACTTATTAGTTATACAATACGAGAGATTTTTTTTTCTGAACGATGATGTGCTGTAAATCAAAGGCGTTTTATTATAATCATAACTGTTGTAATTCATTCAGCCCTGCCCACTTGCATCTGAATGGTCTTAGCAATGTGGTACAATGGTTTCAAATTGCATTTCCTCAGACTTGATTTTGAGCTCATGCATATGCATAAAATACACTTAAATGTGTGTGTGTGTGTCACTTGTGTGTGTGGTGTGTGTGTGTGTGTGTGTGTGTGTGTGTGTGTGTGGTGTGTGTGCATGTAAAAAAGTGAGTGTATGTTGTGTGTGTACAAACGCCATGAATATGCAGACAAATAATCAAATTGAGTCACACAAACACTGCAAGGTACAATATCGACAAAAGAAATGAATATTTAATTTGAACTATCTGTAATTTTTTTTAGACACCATACATGTTGTCCATGGAACATCACACGGATTGGGTCAACGACATTGTGCTCTGCTGTAACGGACGAACTTGTGAGTTGATTTTGTTCACAATTCAGCAACAGTAAATTTATACATTTTTAGAAAAACAAATGGATTGCCAGCATGCACTTAGCACTTTCAGTTCAGTTTCAGTTTCTCAAAACAGCGTCTCCGCGCTTGGAACAATTCCATATACATTAATGTCACAGGTGCCATGTGTACGGTGATCATGGCACAAGCCTTAAGCCTTGCACGTGAACCCATGAGCTGCCAGGTCCTGAGCCCTATCATATGGCAATAGATCTGTAGTTTATCAGGATGTAGGAGCTTGTAACCATGAACGCTGGACCAGTTGCTACAACCCTCACAGTTGTCATGTCCCATTTCCACACTCAGTCCATCGGCTTCTTGCAGCTAAAGAGTAGGATGTGGGAGTGAAAGTGTTAAAACTGAAAACATAACAGAAGGTGATGTTTGTATGACTCTTTTCGAATCATTTATGTAATTGTGAAGGTATGAATTGTAAATGTCTCAAATCATAAGGACATCCATGATTTGTTTGTTGTTTTTTGTTTTGTTGTGTGAGGTGTTGTTGTGATGTGTCGTTGTGTGT
This sequence comes from Monoplex corrugatus, assembly GCA_030674185.1. Taxonomy (NCBI): domain Eukaryota; kingdom Metazoa; phylum Mollusca; class Gastropoda; order Littorinimorpha; family Ranellidae; genus Monoplex; species Monoplex corrugatus. Next base: position 13,363,091 of record JAPXFY010000027.1, on the reverse strand, counting down.
GTTGTGTTGTGTGTGTGTGTTGTGTGTGTGTGTGTGTGTGTGTGTGTGTGTGTGTGTGTTGTGTGTGTGTGTGTGTGTGTGTGTGTGTGTGGTGTGTGTGTGTGTGTGAGTGTTGTGTGAGATGTGTGTGTGTGTGTGTGGTGTTGTGTGTGTGTGTGTGTTGTGTGTGTGTGTGGTGTTGTGTGTGGTGTGTGTGTGTGTGTGTGTGTGTGTGTGTGTGTGTGTTGTTGTGTGTGTGTGTGTGTGTTGTTTGTGTGTGTGTTGTTGTGTGTGTGTTTGTGTTGTGTTGTGTGTGTGTGGTTTTATTTTTAAGTGTTATTGTTGTTTAATAGCAACTATTTTTAACAATCCTGAGATCTGTATTCATTTGACTAAAATTTTCTTTCAATGGTTTATTCATAAGGATTAAAACCAGTATTTGTTACATAACTTAGACTGCCATTGACATTAACAGGTTTCTGCTTGAATGTGTTTTCATCTGCTGCTCACTGAGTTCTCCAATTGAATTAATGATACTGTTCAAATTACAGCTCTGGTGGAATAATTGTTAGTACATTGTAGTAACTAATAGTGGAAATAAAAAAGAAAGAGAGAGATTTGGGAAAATGAAGGGGGGAAAAAAGACAGCTAATGTGAGTTTCCTTCTTTGATTATGTTTCAGTGATTTCCGCCTCAAGTGACACAACCGTCAAAGTCTGGAACGCTCACAAAGGGTTCTGTATGTCAACGCTACGAACACATAAGGTTAGTATGATGTGGACAGGTCATATTCAAAGTAATCGTTTGCTGTAGATGTTTTTTTTTCTACATGAAATAAGAATTGAAGAATGAACTGTCAAAGCTGTGCCTGTGCTGCCCTACTTCTTAATTTCCTATAAGAATGCTTTACAGAATTTTAGGATTTATTGTGCAGACAAAATATTTTTCTCACCTGCATGATACAAATCAGATTAGACTCATCATTATGTACCCTGCTGCATGGCATTGGCGATCAAGGCCCTCCACACAAATCAATTCCAAGCACATTTCCCACCCAGGTTAGACTATTTACTGATATTTGTACATTAATCTGCGCTCTTATGTAGCAGTTTGAATATCCATCACTGCCAAGTTTCTAAGCTTTTTTCTCTCGGAGGTGAAGTAGCCAAGTAAATAAATGCCGGATCACGTATCAGAGGACCCTGGATCTGATCCTCTGGACACCTCTGCATGGTGAGTTAAGGGTGGAGAGTTTTGCATTTGCCAGGTCAACATGTGGGCAGACCTGTCAGCGCCTAAGCCTGTTTTGTGTGTATAGGATGCAGAATACCAAAGTATACATGTTAACGATTCCTGTAAGTCTTGTCCTGGCTGACCAACGGAAACAAGAAAATGTCAGCATGGGTTCCAACAGAATACAAGTATGCAGACTGTAGCAATATACCTTCTGCACAGGGTGGACAAAAACAGCATACATGCAGCCAAGACAGAATTGGAGTGCTAAAAAAAAATGAAATAAAGTAAAAGCCTTTCCCATTTTCTTTTCATATTTGTTTTGTCATCCATTGTGTTGTCATTCATGTGGGTCAGCAAGTCATGATGACATATGATCAGTTTGGTCATGATTAGAGTAAAAAGATATCCTTGCCCTTGGGATGCTATAGAAGTGGATTTATTGGTTCTTTTCATCAGGACTCTGAAAGCATTGGCATACATTACTCCGTACATTGCTTTTGCCAAACGCTGTTTTACCCAGGACCAAATGAAAGCATTAGTATATCCAGTAGATACATATTGCGCAAATTATAATTTTGTTCAGGACTAAATGACTAAATGAAAATGTTGACATGTTGTTCATATCATTATTTTGGAATTATCTGAGTGTGATGAATCCGTGAACAAACTCAAGACTCAAATGCTATTCATATTATTACTTATGCTGAATGTCATGCCATTCAGAACGATGTACAAGTATTAGCATATGCTTTTGACTAAGTATGCTGAATGTTGTTTTGTTCAAGACTGTGTGAAAGTGAATGTTCATGCCTGTGTTTACGTTTGTGTATCACTGAAGTGAGTTGAACGTCGGTTTTGCCCAGGACTATGTGAAAGCATTAGCGTACGCGCGAGACAAAGAGCAGGTAGCATCAGCTGGGTTGGATCGTCAGATCTTTCTGTGGGACGTTAACACGCTTACAGCTCTTACAGCCTCCAACAACACTGTCACAAGTGAGTCTTTTTTTTTTTTTACTGGTTTATTTTTAAGAACCAGAAACACAGAAAAGTAGAATGAGAACGCACACTTGACACAAGAAACAAGAGAGTTGCAAATATTTGGGCAACTCACCTTTGTCAAATGCGCACAAAAGACAAAGAATAAGCGCATAAAACTTAGGGAGGCAAGATTTCCCTGAGTTGTTCAGCAGGAGAATTTTTTTTAGGATGATTGCACTCAGGGAGGTTACCTTTGTGCTCACTTTGTGTGTGTGTGTGTGTGTGTGTGTGTGTGTGTGTGTGTGTGTGTGTGTGTGTGTGTGTGTGTGTGTGTGTGTGTGTGTGTGTGTGTGTGTGTGTGTGTGTCCATTTTCTACACCACCTTAATGGCTACAGAAGCTGGAACAGTTTTTACAATGCGATGATGATGATGTTGATGAAGATGAGATTCATGATGCTATGGAGTTCCGTCTATGATTGAGACTGCGTGACAGAGCTGTACTCTTCGCTTACCATCATAAAATATCTTGGCATCAACCAGGCCCGAGGGATACAGATACCAACTGTGCTGGTCTGAAGATTTGAGCAACACCCTCAGTGACGCATCCATGAAGTGGATGAGACTCGGCCATGTGGTCCTAGTCTTCCCAGTGAGCCTGTAGCGTGCCCAACTTGGATAGGAGCCGGTTAGAGCTGAAAAATCCCACAATGATTTTTGAAGGGACTGATGGGGATTTGAACCCAGAACCTTTCAGTCAGTTGTCCGTTGCACTAACCACTACACCGCGGCTACTGGTGAGCAGGAGAAAATGACAGATATCTCTTGCTGAACAAAACATCAGGGAAGTCTTTGCTTTTTTTTCCCCCAAAGTTTTGTATGTTTACTGTTTGTTATCTTTTGTACGTGTTTGACAAAGATTGGTCATATTAATCAAAGAACATAACTCTTGAGAGTCATGTAGGAATTATCTCCCATGTTGTAGAACTTTTCAGATCTAACACAGTTTGCGCTACCCATTCAGCTAGCATAGAAGCAGCTACAAAGCACAAACATCGTAAGCTCAGAACATTTGGTTGGTCAGCCAAAAATTTGTGCTTGTCTTGGTTTTCTGTATCAAATCCGCTTGTTCTCTTTCTTCCAGTCATTTTGATTTAAATTTTGTTAAATACGTTTATACATGAACACGTGCTTGGCTAACGCATTAGAAGGAGCTCTTGCCTTCCAGTCTGAGTTTGCAGGTTCAAGTCTTGCTGACAAAATTTTGGTTTTGCGGCCCATGTGAATGGACATGTAACAGTGTTCAGGGTTCGTAATGTAAAACAGTTGAGAGAAATGGGACTGTCTTGAAAAACCTAACCAAAAAATAGCTTTGTTTCTCTGCCCCATTCCCCAATGCCTTTAGGTTATGACAGTCTTCCTTTAGTTTAATTTATAAAATGGTTGTACGAGACAATAAACCAATGTCCCGTCTGCAGCATCAAAGATCCCACAGCAACGGAGTTGTCCCTGGCAAAATTCTGCAGAAAAATCCACTTTCATAGATGAACAGAAATACCCGCACATGGAAGAATGAAGAAAAACTGGGTGGCGCTGCTTTGTGGCAATGCCTGACCTGCTTAGTACTATGATTTGTCCATAGTTTCAATGATTTAAACCCCCAGACTGCAGTAATTTTGGGCTTAAAAAAATTGCTGATTTTGCCGGTTGCCAAACCCATGAATTTTGTTTTACGCTGTGCATGGTTTATATGAGGTGATTTTTCCCAGTTAGTGGACTTGCAGGAATAACAGTCATGTGATGCTGATGGCAAAACATCTTCACTTGTGCATGCAGAAAAATTATGTCAAAGAGATTGTCTCAAAATGCATTCTGAACCAGAAGTGGACAAAAATGGAACTCAAACCGTAAAGCTTGCTGGCAGTGGCTGTAGAGCCAAGAAAATGAAAACATCACTGGTTATATTAAACATTGTCACAGTCACAGAGTATCGATCAATTCACCTAAAAACAGGCTTTAATTTATTTGTTTTTTGTTTGTTTGTCAAAAGAAGCATTTGTATGCATGCAGACAAAAAGCATGACCATTAACCAGAATCCTGCCTTGGTTAGTACAAGAGAGAAGAGGACCTGAAGTGGTCAGTCATAGAAATGCTGCCATATTAATACTTCTAAAAACGTCCATTTTACTACTGAAAATTGGGGTTCTGTTACTGGGGCATATTGTGGAGACTGGGCAGGTCTGGTCGATACTGTCCCCAAGGAGAGCAGCCTGACTTTCACATTGTAAATCCATTGTAGGAAAATAGATAAATAAATTAATGAAAACAAATGAACAATTGTTAGATTCAAATGTATTCTAGGTGCATTCATGTGCATCTGTGTGATGACATGGAAACTGTTGTTGGTTGTTTAAAATTGTGTTACGTCTTCTTGGGCCAGATTGAAATGCATCTGATAATTATGAAATGTCCTTGTTTACATTTTCAGTGGCGCTTCTTCAAGGTGCTTTGTGTATGATACATTCCTGTTGACATGTTTATTGTTATATGTTGACCTGACATTTCTTGTTGATGTTGCATCATCATTAATATTAAGCTGATCAGTTAAGGCTTTGTTGGAGAAGTGAAAGGCATTGCAGGTTTGAATGTGAACAGCCCCATGTTTAACTCTTTCACTCCCTCATCCTTCTTGCAAGAAGGTAGACAGGGTGAGGAAGTCAGACTCAAAGGGTTAAAGGCGCTAGTTGTCGTATTAGGGACTTGTCATCCCTGGCAAAATGGTGCTACATTTTTGAGAATTGCAAGTTTATGGAAACTTGATTACGTTCAGCATGTGTTTGTCATGACTTGATATTATGCTTTCCAATAACTTGCAGTGTTTTTCCATTTTTTCCTTTTATTTTATTGACATTTTTATTTTCAAAATGTTTTTCTAGATATGCTGCAAACTTTGCAAACAGTGTGCTGATAATGACATTAAATGATTTAAAACAAAGGTATTCATTGTTATACAAGTTCAGATTCTTGTCATAGCCTTGTTTATTTATTACTGAAAGGGACCATCTTGACAGTACCGTAATATCCCTAGCAAACGCCCAGTATCTAGCAAACGCCCCCCCCACTTTCTGCTAAAATTCGTGCAGAGGGTAACTACCTGGAAAACGCCCCCCCCCCCCCCCCCCCCCCCCCTGCCCCTCTCATTGCCCCCCCCCCATCGCATCCCATCATTTCGATGTCCGACTTCCGGCCCCTCTTCTCCCATGCTGAACCTAGCCTTTTTAAATACGCATGCACACACTTGCGTCAAGTCTATTTTTAGTGAAGTTTTGATGATTATGACGTTTGGTTGTGAAGATAGGGGAGTCATTGAGCGTAAGTCAGAACATGCCGAAGCACAACTCTTACACGGTATTTTTCAAATTGAAAGCACTTAGATATCTTGACAATGAAGCAGCTGGCAACGTTTCAGAATGTGCTAGAGAATTTTCTGTGGACAGAAAAAGAATAAGAGAGTGGAGAGAAAACAGGCATATTCTAGAGCAACAGTATGGAAAGGAGAAAGGCAAAAGAAAGTTAACTCATGGACCGCCAGTTAGATCTGAAGAGGTTGACCAGGCCGTTTTCCAGTTCTTAGAGGAGGAACGAGCTGAAGGGCGTGTGGTGCGAAACAAGGATTTACAGCGAAAGGCAATAGAGCTGGCAGGTGCTTTCAACGTGCAGGGCTTTGCAGCATCACACATGTGGCTCAAGCGCTGGAAACAGCGACACACGGTGACAACTCGACGAGGAACCACTACCAGCCAAAGGATTCCTGCTGACTTCGAAGATCAACTTCTTCAGTTCCGTCGAAATATTCTGCGACTTCGTCATCGCCATGACTACCCTCTGTCGCACATCATGAACATGGACCAGACGATGGTGCGGTTTGATATGCTGCCGTCCGACACCAACAGCCTGAAAGGCGTAAAGCAAGTACGTGTCAAAAGCCCCAAGGCGGAAAAACGAGGCTTCACAGTGGCACTCCTAGCAGCAGCAGATGGTACGAAGTTTCCAGCTTTTGTCATATTGTGGGAGAGAGAAGGGCGCATTCCACCTCGCGTCCATCTCCAGTTGAGAGTGCCTGACAATGTGCAGTTGTGTGCCACTGCAAATGGATGGATGACAAGACACACCATTCTCACCTGGATTCATCGTGTTCTCGGACCATCAGATGAGCGTCGCCTCCTTGTTCTGGACTGCTACAACGCTCACAGGACGCCAGAGGTCAGAGGAGCGCTTGATGCACAACAGGTGGACACGGTCTTTGTGCCTGCAGGCTGCACCCCTTTGGCCCAACCAGTCGATGTCAGTCTCAGCAAACCTTTCAAAGATGGCATCAGGGACTGCTGGGTTGAGTGGATGAGACAACCAAGACCCCCCACAGCTGCTGGCAACCTCAGACAGCCTACAAGGCAAGACATCCTCAACTGGGTCAGCACTGCGTGGGAGAACATCCGACCCGACACGATCGTGAAGGCCTTTCTCATGTGCGCCATTTCAAATGCCATGGATGGTTCTCAAGACGACGAAACACTTGAGTGGTTTCCAGATGAAATCGGCGCTTTCCTCCCTCACGACGAAGACAACGGTGAGGTTCCTGAAGACGCTTCGAGTGGGGATGAAAGTGAAGACAACGATGTTGATTTTCAGGGACTTAATTGAACGCTTTGTTCACCCGACTTCCAGACAAGAGATTGTGTGTTCATGTGTCTGAAAATTGGGAGAATCGTTTTGATTGGGTTTTCTCCTTATTCATAGTACAGACAGTTGATTTTTTGTTTCACGAGAAAAAAAAGTTTCCGTTTAGTTGTCACAGTGTATAATTCCTGCAAATCAAACTGTTCTCATGTTTGACTGAGACAATGCGCTTCATGTTGACATACCTAACAATATAACTAAACATATTCAAAAAGACAGACCGTGCATTAACTGTTGGGAAATGGTAGAAATGGAAAGGGAAAGTGGAACAGAAAAGAATAATATTATTATGTTAACATTTGCTTTTGATTTAGATTTTGAAGGACTTAACCGAACGTCTTGTTTGCCAGACTTCCAGACAGATATGTTTGTGTTCATGTGTCCGAGAACTGGAAAAATATTTTATGATTTTTTTCTCTTTAATCATACAGACAGTTGATTTTTAGTTTCACAAGGAAAAGGATTGTTTATTGTTTATTTTTCATAATGTATAATTCCTTCAAAAATCGTTCTCATATTTTATGAGACAATGCGCTTTATGTTGATATACCTTAATGTAGAGCTACCTAAACATATTCAAAAAGACACAACTGTGTATTGTTGGGTATTGGAAAACAGAAAACGCGAAACAGAAAAAAAAATAAAGTCAACTTATTATTATGACAAAAGTTGCATTTGATTTAGATTTGAATGGAAAACATACGCACCCCCCCCCCCTCCCCCGCGCGCACTCTCTCTCTCTCTCTCTCTCTCTATCTATCTCTATCTCTCTCTCTCTCTCCGTCAAACCTCTCTCTTTATTGCCACAGTGTTGCTGTCTCTGTACATCGTATTTATCAAATTTGCGCGTGTGTGTGTGTGTGTGTGTGTGTGTGTGTGTGTGTGTGTGTGTGTGTGTGTGTGTGTGTGTGTGTTTTCGTTCGTATTTCTATTTTTTGCTCGGGCTTCAGCCTCACATGTTTAATATTCTTCTGACGAAAACGCCCAACACAACGACAGAAATCGGGAAAATAAAAAGAAATTCGTACTGCCGAGGACACAAGAAAATTGTGATGTAGAATGGCAACATTTGCGTACGTCAGCATAAAACACCTAGAAGGACAGTCGCTCACCTTTTCCTTTTAACTAAAGTGATAATTATTTTTTGTGCAATGGCTGTCTACCTAGCAAACGCCCACCCCCAATTTTGCCCCAAAACTCTGTGGAGGGGGGGTGGGCGTTTGCTAGGGATATTACGGTATATTCATTTATGAGAGA
>JAPXFY010000027.1:13294905-13352405 GCA_030674185.1 Monoplex corrugatus | reverse complement strand
ATAATATCACTATTGGCAGTAAGACATTTTACTGTTGTTTTTATCACTATTATTGTCATTATTAATATAATTTCAAATAACAAGGTTGGAAACAGTATTCATGTAATTATCTCTGTTATTATCATTATCAATGTAAATGTGAATAACAAGGTTGGAAACAGCCTTCATGTTGTCAAAAATATGTTGTTTTGATGACTTTTCCCATCTTTTGTTTGAAGGAGTTAGCAGGCCGTATGAGTTGTATTTTTGGTGTTTATGAAATATTGCTGTTCTTTTTCAGCCTCAAGCCTTACAGGAAACAAAGATTCCATTTACAGCCTGGCCATGAACCCACCAGGTACTGTCATAGTCTCTGGGTCCACTGAGAAAGTCCTGCGAGTCTGGGACCCCCGCACTTGTCACAAATTGATGAAGTTGAAAGGTCACACTGACAACGTCAAAGCGCTTGTGTTGAACCGAGATGGCACGCAGGTTGGTTGTGTTGATAACGGTAATGGTGATGGTAGTGATGATGATGGTAATAATGTTCACCTTTGGTATGTCTGATTTTAGAACTGTCAGCCCTAAACACTTAGAGACATATGTTGTTCCATTTTCTTGTGGCTTATATTGGAAGGAGTGAAAAGTGAAATTGTCAGAGTGTTAGAATAATCACGTTAGTCAAACAGTTAAGTGTCATATTTTCAATCAGAAGGTTCTGGGTTGGATATTGCTTGGGATACCTTGGCCTAATGGGTAAAGGTTGGAGAATTTTTCAGTGTCTCAGGTTAATATGCATGCAGACCTGCTGGTGCCTAATCTGCTTATGTGTATATAGGCATGCAGAACATGAGGTCATCATCATTATCATCATGTGCCCCGTTGCATGACATTGGCGATCTTGGACTTCCATATGAGTCTATCCCATTTCTCTGCAAGTACATCTCCCACCCTGTTTGTCTTCAGCCACCCTGCAAGTCTGTCCAGTATTTTCTCCTGGGTCTATCTGGTGTTCTCTTTTCCTCCAGCTTTCCTGTTGTGACCAGGTGCTCTAATTCCCCTTTCCTCATAATATGTCCTATAAATGTTGCATGAGGTACACGTGTTTTAAGATCTTGTAAGTCATATCACTATCTGGTGGTTGATGGAAACAGGCAGTGTACACACCCACCAAAGATGGAGTATGCAGACTGGGCAGTGTAGGCAAAAACAGTGTGCATATGTGCAGCCAGAAAAATCTGAACACACTATAACAATGATAACAGTCAGAGTGTTATGAATCTGTACAGAATAATTTCTAGTTTTCAGTAGTCTACAATAATAAGAATGACAGTGTTGTGGGGTTTAGTGTGGATAAAAAAATAAAAGGTGCACCTGATTGTACTACCGTAAAGTTCGGGCTACAAGCCGCGACTTTTTCCCCCAGCTTTAACCCCTGCGGCTTAAAAAATGATGCGGCTTATTTGTGGATTTTCCCGGATCCTAGGGGCGTCACGTTCTCGTATATTTTTAGCTTCTCTTTAACTCACCAAAATCGTGTTTACCAACTGTTAACTGGTCACGTTTTTAAATCAAATCCACACACATTGAAGCATTTGGATCGGTATTCAGATCTGCTCACTCAAGCGTACACCCTCATCACGCTGAAAACGCGACGTAATGCCTACGAAGCAGCCTTCAAGTTGAAGGCGATCAACCTGGCCATTGAAAAAGTGCGGCTTATAAACCAGTGCGGCTTATGTGTGAATATAGTTCAGATTTTTCTGATATTTAGTGGGTGCGCCTTACATACTGGTGCACCCAATAGCCCGAACTTTACGGTAATATTAAGTTGATTCCATGTGTAGTTGTGCTGACATGAACATTGCTTTCATGTATGGCGGTGCATTTGGTCAAGCTGTTCAGGGTTCTCAGTCGTCTGATGGTCAAACATGATGGTAAATTAGTGTTTATAGACGGAAGATAATGTGTCTGTGAGTGTGTGGATAAAAAGGTTGTGTTTCGTGCTGGAAGTATGTTGCTTTTGTGTGGCAGTGTTCATTGGATAGTTCAGTGGTCTCCAGTTGTCTCCTGGCCTTGTGTTCATTTCAGCAGAATGACTGATCTTTTGATAGACCCATGAACTCAAGATCTGTCTCAAGTTCCATTCCTGCCTGTGACATAAAAACTGGTCTGTTTGGTACCATAAAAAAAACACGAAAAAAGAATCAGAATGCGTATTTAATACAACCAGACAAGACAGGCACAAATTTTCGGCCAACTGGTCTTTGTCAAGCATAAAATTTGCGCCTATTTTGTCTGGTTGTATGAAATTCACGCTCTGATTCTTTTTTTGTGCTTTTTCTGGTTCCTGTTTCATGAACGTGGGCAGTCACACTTGTTTTGGATTTGGCCTGTTTGGTGCCCATCTGAATGCTCCAGTTATTCTAAGGATGTCATTGTGTCATAATAGGTCCCTTCCATCTCCTTCCTGTTTCAAGACCATGTCACTTCATGGGGTTTTGGCAGGCTGAAGATGTCTGCTAGATAACTAGTGGCAATTTGGGTGGAGTGTATTTGAAATTGTCCAGTGGCAGTGATAAGTCCCTATTGAACGAACGTGAACTCCAAACTCAAGGTGTCTGCTAGATAACTAGTGGCAGATTTGGGTGGAGTGTATTTGAAATTGTCCAGTGGCAGTGATAAGTCCCTATTGAACGAACGTGAACTCCAAACTCAAGGTGTCTGCTAGATAATTAGTGGCAGATTTGGGTGGAGTGTATTTGAAATTGTCCAGTGGCAGCGATAAGTCCCTCTTGAACAAATTTTAACTCCAAAAATGTTGACAAAACTGACAGTCATTATAGTTGGAAAATAATGTGTTTGTGGGGGTAAAAAGTTTTGGTGTGTTATTGTGATAGTAATATTTCTTTTTGTTTTGTGTGGCAGTGTTTATCAGGCAGTTCAGATGGCACGATACGATTGTGGTCACTGGGACAACAGAGATGTGTTGCTACGATTCAGAGTCCACGATGAAGGAGTCTGGGCACTTCAGGTGAGAAGAATTGAAACTTTTGTTTGTGTGTGTGCGATAAAAGAATTAATGAAAGTGTGCTGAAAGAACTTGATACCACCAGAAAACTACTTGCTAACATCAACAAGAGAAGACTAAAGTACATTGGCCATGTGTCATGCTGCAAGAATACGGATCTCATGGCAACCATCTTTCAAGGAAAAACAGTGGCAAAATGGAAGAAAGGCAGACCTCCAGTCATATACAGAGAACATAACCAACATAAGTGGCCTAAATGTTCAATGAATTGTCCACAAGAGTCAAAGACAGAGCAGCCTCAAGGGAGATGGTGGTGTCAAAAAGTGCAGTGGCCAACAATAAACCTAGTGACGTTGACAGGTGTGTTTGTGTGTGTGTGTGTGTGTGTGTGTGTGTGTGTGTGTGTGTGGTGTGGCGTGTGTGTGTGTGTGTGTGTGTGTGTGTGTGTGTGTGTGTGTGTGTGTGTGTGTGTGTGTTTTTGGAATGATAGTTATGTATTTTAGAAAAATATTTATCTACAAATCTGTATTCAGTGTTTTAATGTCACAGAGTGTTGCCATTGAATATTATATATTTGTTTATTCAGCATATGTGAATTATGACCACTGTGTAATTCTTCATTGAGAAACCAGAAAAACACAAACATAGAATCAGAAGGCATATTTAATACAACAAGACAAGACAGGTACAAATTTTCGGCCAACTGGCTTTTGTCAAGCGTAAGATTACAAACACCAGATACAAAAATTACTGAAACTTCCCTGTTGCTTCGTCCAGTTGCATTTTTAGCTCTAGGGAAATGAGGTATGTGAAAGCAATTTTAGGTAATTAAGGCCTGTTTTTATATATGTTTTAGTGTTCTTAGTTATATTTAAATTTGTATTTAGGTATGTTTTTTTAAAATCTTTTGTGTGATAAATTGGATGGAGTGGTCAACACCAGGGCATCTCCTTAGATTATGTGCACGAATGCATTGATATGTGTACTTAATTTTCTTTTTCGTCTTTTCCTGTTGAAGTACTGTGTGTGTTTCGAAATGGGTTGTAGCCCTGATATGGCTCTATGCAGTCGGCTGGGCTTTGAACTAAAATATATACTATAACAATATATATATGAATGCAGAACATCAAATGTGCATGTTAAAGATCCTGTAAGTCAGCAAATTTCCACTATCTTATGAAAACATAAAACACCCAACATGCACATCCACAAATCAACGTACATGTATGCATCCGAGAAAAATCAGGACATTAGAAATGAGGTGAATGTTAGTATAGTGATCAGCTGACAGATTTGACATTGTGAATAACCTTTTGCAGGCCAATGACTCATTCTCCACCCTCTACTCAGGGGGCCGGGACCACCAGGTGTGGGCAACTGACATCAGAAACCCTGACAACCGTGAGCTCATCTGTGAGGAAAAAGCACCTGTGTTAAAGGTAGGCCGTTAGTTTTCATGAAACAATGACCTGTGTTTAAAACAGTATGGTATTTGAGGTAAAGTCACTGGTTTAACTCATTCAGGACTTTGCTTCCTGAGGCAAACAGCATTTCATTTTGAGGTTGTCCATTTCCTTGCTCTGATGTTTCAACACCTTCAGCACAGAAGCTCAAAGAAGACTCTCAAAAGCAGTTCCCACATAGACTGGAAGACTGGTAAAAGGAAGTACTAGATAAAGATCATCTGGATTAAACAATAATGGACATGGACAAGTTTTCAACTGTGGTTTGCTATTCCTGAGTATACTCAGAATTCAGCACTGAGAGATGAATTGCCATTTGAATTATCTCAGAATTGCTCACAGCGAGTTAAGGTTTTTGACTGGTTTTAAACGGTTAAAGTTATTAATTGATTTCAAAGGGTTATGGTTGTTGAATGAATTTATTTGCCCTAAGCTTGCCGTAGAAACTTTGGGACATTAGGTACGTGTCAGTTTTGTTAAATGGCATCTCTCATTACCGATAGAATTAAAAGAAAATTTACATACTTGCGATAAAATGATTAGAGAATTCGAATCTGTCAAAATAAAATTTGTATATTGAAGTATTTTTGTAATGTTAGTGGTTTCTTGGCTTTTTTAGTAATTTTTTTTCAAATTAATGCAATTACCTTATCCATCACTGATTCAGTAACACTTGTTGAAGGCACTACCACATCCGTTTCACCCTCTTCTGAATCACTTTCTTCCTCAGAAACTTCATTTTGACCATCGCCAGGATCGTTGTCTTCAAGGTCGAACAGTCGCATGATTTTCTCATGATGAGACCATGATTGCTTGCCTTTTTTTTTGTTCTCAGATTGGCTAAAATGTTGTTCTGACAGCTTGTAAAACATTACCAAGCATTAACTGTAATAAGCATACATGGGAGATAAACTCCCATCTTAGTGAGGGAAGAATTAGACACAGTTTTGTCCTTTAATTAGCATACTTATGATTGGTGCGTTCTGCCCACAGAGGTTGCTATTGTGAAACAACTATCGATGCTTCCCTTCACGAGTGTGAGTTAAATGGCTGATTGATCAATGATCCACCAGCCCAACCCACCAGTTGATTTATTAACTGCATGATAGGACACATTATGAGGAAAGGGGAATTAGTGCACCTGGTCACAGTAAGAAAGCTGGTGGAAAAGAGAACACCAGGTAGACCCAGGAGAAAATATTGGACGGACTTGGAGGGTGGCTGAAGACAAAGAGGGTGGGAGGTGTACTTGCAGCGACAGGGATAAATTCATGGGGACAGCCATGATCGCCAACGCCATGTGGCGGGGCACATGATGATGATGATGATTGACTGACTGACTGACTGATTGATTGGTTGATCTGATTGATTGATTGCTTTCTGTCTCAGTTGGAGTTGACACCGACAGATCCTCCCACACTCTGGGTGGCAACAACCGATTCCTGCATAAAAAATTGGGTGAGATGTGGTCATATGTGTGGTAACTAAATGTGGCCGTGTGTTTAGTACCTGTCTGTCTGTCTGTGTCACTTTCTTTTTTCATGATAGATTCAGCTTGTATAATTCAGTCTGCTGTCTCGGAGGAGAACTGTCATTTCACTGTAACACCACCCATTTCAAAAAAAAAAATTGCTTGTATCTAAGTGTGTATTTCTGTGTAACTATGAAAGAAAAATTTTCTACATATTATTTCCAGACAACTCTTTTGTTGCCATGGGTTCTTTTACATGAGCTCTGTGTGTGCTGCATGCAGGACCTCAATTTATCATTTCATCCAAAAGACTAGCACTGTGATGTAGTGGAGGCAGCAGAAAAATTCCTGTCCAATCCATGATTCGAACCCTGGTTCTCATGTCTAGGCAGGTGTTTTAACTGTTAGGCATGTGTGCATATGAGTGTGTATGTGCATGCATTTGTGAATGTATGAGTATACGTCCATGACTGAATAAGTTGCAAGTTCTTCAATGTATTATCTTTTTCTGACTTTTCCTTCGCATTTACATTTTCATTGCATGCTCCATGTGTATACCAGACCGTGATTTTGGGACTTGATGGCAGTGTTTAGCCATTGTTCTTGATCCTGTCGCCGTCTAGACCAAAGCACCTTAGACCGTAATTTTGGGACTTGATGGCAATGTTTAGCCATTCTTGATCCTGCTGCCATCTAGACCAAAGCACCATAGACCGTAATTTTGGGACTTGATGGCAATGTTTAGCCGTTTGTTCTTGATCCTGTTGCCATCTAGACCAAAGCACCGTAGAAAGTAATTTTGGGACTTGATGGCAATGTTTAGCCATTTGTTCTTGATCCTGTTGCCATCTAGACCAAAGCACCTTAGACCGTAATCTTGGGACTTGATGATAGTGTTTACCCATGGTTCTTGATCCTGCTGCCATCTAGACCAAAGCACCTTAGACCGTAATCTTGGGACTTGATGATAGTGTTTACCCATGGTTCTTGATCATGCTGCCATCTAGACCAAAGCACCTTAGACCGTAATCTTGGGACTTGATGATAGTGTTTACCCATGGTTCTTGATCCTGCTGCCATCTAGACCAAAGCACCTTAGACCGTAATCTTGGGACTTGATGGCAGTGTTTAGCATGTGTTCTTGAGGTACTGCTGCCATGTAGACCATAACGCCTTAGACCGTAATTGTGGTCTTCATGATAGTTTTACCTGTTTCTTTGATTGCTTTTCATTCATGCCATGTATACCAGACCGTAATTTTGAGACTTGATCATAGTGTTTAGCCATTGTTCTTGATCCTGTGCATCTAGACCAAAGCACCTTAGACCTTAATTTTGGGATTGATGGCAGTGTTTAGACCATTGTTCTTGATCCTGTTTCATCTAGACCAAATCACCTAGACCGTAATCTTGGGATTGATGGTCAGTTTTAGCCATTGTTTTTGATCCTGATTGCCATCTAGACCAAAGCACTTAGACCGTAATTTTGGGACTTGATGCAATGTTTAGCCATTGTTTTGATCCTGTTGCCATCTAGACCAAAGCATCCTTAGATCCGTAATCTTGGGACTTGATGGCAATGTTTAGCCATTGTTTTTGATCCTGTTGCCATCTCGACCAAAAGCACCTTAGATCCGTAATTTTGGGACTTGATGACAGTGTTTAGCCATTGTTCTTGATCCTGTTGCCATCTGGACCAAAGCACCGTAGACCGTAATTTGGGACTTGATGGTAATACCATTGTTCTTGGTCCTGTTGCCATCTAGACCAAAGCACCTAGACGTAATTTTGGGACTTGATGCATGTTTAGCCATGTATGATCCTATTGCCATCTAGACCAAAGCACCTAAGACCATAATTTTGGGACTTGATGGCAATGTTTAACCATTGTTCTTGATCCTGTTGCTGTTTGGAACCAGAGCAAACTTATTCCTGGTAAATGTTGAAAATTGATAAAATGAACATGCTGGGGATTTCTTTGTTCATGTTATGAAATAACAAAGAGTTTCTTAAAGATCTGCTTCAATGAAAAATAGTGTGTTCATTCAAAAATTGACAGCGCTTGTTCAGCAAGTGAATTTAGAATCAGTTGAAAAGTTAAGATAATTTACTGCTAGAATAAAGCAAAAATGCTTTGCAATTGTTGTAAAATCTGTCAAAATTGTTTTTTTTAAGCAACCTGTATTTAGTAACTTACTCTTTGCACATGTGTGTATACATATTGTTTTCTGGTGTTGTGGGGTGTGTGTGCATGTGTGTGTGTGTGTCTGTGTGTTTGCTCATTTTTTTGTTTGTTTGTTTTTTTGGGGGGTGGAGGATGGATTGGAGGAACTGTGATAATGGAGATAATATTTTAATATTAGATAATAACATGTTGGTGAGCAGATGAGGCTCTGTATTATATTGAATAATAGTGGTTTCTGGGATGTGGATAATATAGGATGTTGGAGATAGGATGTTGGAGAGATAAGTTTATACAAAAGATTGGTTGTGTTCCTTGTCCGTTTCCTCTTTCTTGTTTGCTTTTTTCCCAACATTACAGATTTAGATACACATGGCATTACAAGGTTGCCAAGATTGTTCCAGTGACATACTGATGCAAACAGAAAATATAAAACCCAAACCCTGGGTAGGATCTCAAGACTGCCATTCCTTAGGGCTCATGTGCAGGATTAACTCTCTACTACGAGCGTCGGGATGTCCTGACCATGTCTCAACAACGCTTGTCTACGAGCGTTGGAGAAATCCAACTTGAGTTTTGAAAATTCACGGGGCTTTCAGTAGTTCCGTTAACCGAAACTAATAGCCAGAAATAGGTTGTCTGGTCATTCTTAGCCTCGTTTCAGGCCATGAGGTCGCTGTACTACGCAGTTGGTGAGTGGTCATTGCAAAGTTCATGACCCACTATCTCTGCAGCGAAGCAGACGACGGAAAAGCAAACGGCTGAATAATACTCAGCAACTTGGCTCTGTTAAACACGATTTCCTTCAGTGCACATGGAGTGTGTGTGTGTTGAATTGTATCAAATTTCATTCAAAATGTGACTGTAGGAACTGATGTATTGACCTGACTGTGTATTTTGTAAGGCATTTTTCACCTGAAAATATCTCTAGTTTTACTTGTACCATTATTCAGCAACCATGAGGGTTAGACAGTTGAAATTTCAGCATGTTGTACACCAATCTTTTAATATATGACCCGCCAAATTTCAAAACTCACTGTTTCCATTCATTTGTATGAGAATTTTTCTCATGACCTATACAAATGGTGTGTATCAGGGGAACGGCAAGGGGCATAATCGTATGTAATGAGTGAGTTAAGACTTATGCCATGATCTTTTGTTGGTCTTCTCCATCACATAGCACCAGTAGTGTCAGTGTTTGTGGAATTCATCCCAGGTGTGGAGACGTTATATTGAGAAACTAAAACTGAAACTGCACATGTGAAAATAACTGTCAGTGGAGTTTGCTTAGAGGCTCGTTCACCTCAGTTTTGACGTCACCCAATACACTGATTTTTATTTCAAAGTTGGGCAGTGGGAGGAGCCTTGTATATACTGAAGGATATGTAGCCCTGAAATTACAGTTATTGTTTGTGGTGTTGTTATTTTAATGTTTGTTTGTTACCTCACAGCCTGTCAAGTTGCCGAACCCCAGAGTTTCTGGTGAATACGATAATGATCGGATACGTCCTGCCGCCACGCAGCCTGATTTCATCATTAAAGGTGAGATATTTGGACGGGGAAGAAAAGGGTTATGAGTGTGCATGCTGTGAGATGGGTTGTGGGTGGTGGATAGAGGGGGATAGTGAGTCTGGAATGATCTGCCTATTTCTCTTCGCTGTTCATCATCTCTCTCCTCTTTCAAGGCGGGCCTCGAAACTCATCTTTTTTGATAAAAACTACTAGTAATGAAACATGATTTTTGATCTTTCTGTTTCAGTAATGTATACATTAGTACTTAATTGCAATAGATGTGCTACTGTGTGTGTTGGGGAGGGGGGGGACTAGGAGTGGGAGTTAGCGTAATTGACCACTAAGCATAGGGCTGATTGGGACAAATGAACTAATTAATGTAAAGCGCAGTGAGTCTTTATATATGTGTAAGAGAATAGTGCTATATAAAAGTGATTTATTATTATTATTATTATTATTATTATTATTATTATTATATTATTATTATTATTATTATTATTATTGTTGTGTTGTTGTTGTTGTTGTTGTTGTTATAATTATTACAAGGGATGGGGAATGACAAGTTGTATGTCAATTGTGTGGTGTGTGAGTGGTGAAGATGTCGGAGTTAAGAGAGCTTGTGTGTGTGTGTGTGTGTGTGTGTGTGTGTGTGTGTGTGTGTGTGTGTGTGTGTGTGTGTGTGTACACATATCTGTGTTTGTGTGCCTAACTGCTTGTATTTGTGTGATGAAAGTGAGGGAGCTAATCTCTTTATGTTTTGTGTGTGTTTGTGTGTGTGTGTGTGTGTGTGTGTGTGTGTGTGTGTGTGTGTGTGTATGTGTGTGTGTGTGTGTGTGTGTGTATCTCTGTGTGTGTGTGCACTTGTATGCATGAATTACACATCAGTCTTATAGACATTTCAGCCTTTAACTGTACAACAAAATACCGCCATTGATATATAACAGAAAACTAGCATGGAATTTTGAATTCTTTCACACAGACACTCATGCTTTTCTTTTCATGATCTCTTCCCAGGAGGCCCTAGCATCCGTCAGTACAGTGTGCTCAATGACAAGCGACACATTCTCACCAAAGACACTGACAGTAGCGTGGCATTATGGGATGTTTTGACGGTGAGATTACCTATTTTTATAGTTTGTGAATTATGTTTGAAAATGTGTTTTTTTGTATTGCACCTAAGGTTCTTTTTCAGAATTTACAGACTTTTTTCCTAAATGTTCCTCAGCTTAAGTAACTTTACCTAAAAAAAAAAGGGATTGTATGTACACATGTACATATGTAACCCCCAACCCCACCCCTGGTATAGGGTATTATTCTGTAGAAGACTTCTCATGTTTCCTATTTATTTGTGGCATGTTTCTCTTAAACCATTCATTTCCTCACCCTCATCAGTGATATCCTGAAGTAAGCTGGTGAATAGGATGAGGAAGTGAAAAGACTGAGGACTTTTAACCCTTTGACTCCCATACTCTGTCCATCAATAACTTAACCCTTTAATTCCCTCACCCTATCCACCAGCTTCCTGCAGGTAGCTGGTGGATAGGGTGAGGGAATCAAAGGATTAAGATTTTGCTTTGCTGGCATGGTTGACAATGCAGGATGCTGGCGGCCAGGGTGCAGGTGTCAAAGGGTTAAGTAATTCTATGACTGACCTTGCAGGCTACATAAGCTGATATTATTTTAAAATCCATATCTGATGTAAATCCAGATGTGATGAATTAACCTTTTCGCGACGAACCGGCAATCGGAAGCCAGTGCCAAGAAAGTTCCCTCCTGAAGTACTGTGCCCATGTTGTTGGTAAGGCATCTGTTCTTTCAGATGCACTGGCTGCATAGTGCCGGTCAAGTTTTTAAAAATTCTGGCAGCTTTCACTGTGAAGAATATCAGGAACAACCATGAGCACTGTTTAGCAGAAGGTTTTAGCTAAGGGACAGAGTCTGTGTAGTTGCTGTAGCTTTACACTTGATGCTCTGACAGATAACAACATAAAGTGACCCCCTGACCAGGAAATTCCAATGCCATGTGTTAGATCTGCACTTTTCTTCCTTGGCAAACTGTCTGCTACGTGCTAGGCATGGGATTGTGCCTCATCACAAGTTATTAGAAACCATCTGTGTTGACTGCAGCTGGGAACTTGCTGCGTTGCACTCTGGCTGTTGTGAAAGACTTGAGCAGAACAGTTGTATGGTTGAATGTCTCACTGATGGAATGATGCATGTTCAGTGTCTGAAAGGATTAGTGTTATAATGAGGGACAATCCTGTCTTTCAGGCATTATGTATTTACACTTTTGAAGTTCAGGCCTAGTTGGTATAGAGGCAGAGCGTCCAAATTCCAGTCCAGTTGAACGAGTTTGACCTTGATTCAGGGAAATGTTTGTACAGTGGCCTTCAGTCCATTCATTCATGAATAGGTACCTGAATCTTTATTGGGTCAGGGAAGTAGGTACTTGAGTCTTTACAGGGTTAGGGAAGTAGGTACCTGAATCTTTATTGGGTCAGGGAAGTAGGTACTTGAGTCTTTACAGGGTCAGGGAAGTAGGTACCTGAGTCTTTACAGGGTCAGGGAAGTAGGTACCTGAGTCTTTACAGGGTTAGGGAAGTAGGTACCTGAGTCTTTACAGGGTCAGGGAAGTAGGTACCTGAGCCTTTACAGGGTTAGGGAAGTAGGTACCTGAGTCTTTACATTATTAGAGAAGGAGGTTCCTGAGTCTTTACAGGGTTAGGGAAGTAGGTCCCTGAACCTTCATAAGGCTAGGGAAGTAGGTAGCTGGGTCTTTAGAGGGTTAGGGAAGTAGGTACCTGGGTCTTTAGAGGGTTAGGGAAGTAGGTACCTGAGCCTTTACAGGGTTAGGGAAGTAGGTAGCTGAGCCTTTACAGGGTTAGGGAAGTAGGTAGCTGAGCTTTTATAGGGTTAGGGAAGTAGGTAGCTGAGCCTTTACAGGGTTAGGGAAGTAGGTAGCTGAGCTTTTATAGGGTTAGGGAAGTAGGTAGCTGAGCCTTTGCGGGGTTAGGGAAGTAGGTACCTGAGCCTCTACAGGGTTAGGGAAGTAGGTAGCTGAGCCTTTACAGGGTTAGGGAAGTAGGTAGCTGAGTCTTTACAGGGTTAGGGAAGTAGGTACCTGAGTCTTTACAGGGTTAGGGAAGTATGTACCTGAGCCTTTACAGGGTTAGGGAAGTAGGTACCTGAGCCTCTACAGGGTTAGGGAAATAGGTAGCTGAGCCTTTACAGGGTTAGGAAGTAGGTACCTGAGTCTTTACAGGGTTAGGGAAGTAGGTACCTGAGTCTTTACAGGGTTAGGGAAGTAGGTAGCTGAGCCTTTACAGGGTTAGGGAAGTAGGTAGCTGAGCCTTTACAGGGTTAGGGAAGTAGGTACCTGAGTCTTTACAGGGTTAGAGAAGTACGTAACTGAGCCTTTACAGGGTTAGGGAAGTAGATACCTGATAATTTTTTTCTTCTGCAAAATATTTGGCTGTTTGTCAGTCTGTTGATCTCTCATTGCGGAAAATTATTTTCCACTAAAGTCACATCCTGTTTTTTTAGTTTGTCAGGCGTGGCTTGTTTTCAGAAATGATTGAAAAACGTTTGAAGGGTATGACCATGTCTCAAGCCAGTATTCTGGAGAGAGGGTCTGCCACAGCAAAAACGGTTGACAAAGACTGCAAACATAGTGATGTTGGGGGTGGATTTTACGAAAATTGATGTCATGGAAATGAGCACATGGCTTTCAAAAATAGCACAGGCTGGCATAGCCTACTGTGTTTGTGCGGCTGTGAAGTCAATTAAAATAACTATGTTGAGCAGGCACCCACAAACTTTCAGACCATTTCAAGTCACAGAAGCACCAGATGAGGCAGAAAACTGCAAAGAACCTTGAAGCTGTTCAGTGCAGGTTGTTGTTTAATGTTTGTTGGAGCATACATTAAATAACACCTAATTATTTTTCTTGAAATCCAACGCCAGTGTGTATAAATTGTTTGCTTCAGTACAAAGGATCATAAACAAGCGCAAAATTGTACCAGCTAGCGTCAGATTGCACTCTTTTGCATCTGTATTCAAAAATATTTTCAGGGGAGCATGCCCCCGGACCCCTTTTTTTCATTGGGAGGCCTGCATGCATGCAAAAATCTGCTCCCTCTGCTAGGTAGATAGGTTTGCATGAATTTACATGCTTAGATACGGAGTGCTTTCAGGAACTCTAGCCTACATAAGGAGAAGAAGAAGAAGGAGAAGACGAAGAAGCAGAAGAAGACAAAGAAGCAGAAGAAGAAAAACAAACGCAAGTTGAAGATCCTGTAAGTCATGTCATTGTTTGATAGCTAATAAAAACATGAAACACCACAGAAGTATGCAGTCTGTACAGCAACGTGTTCCATCTGCGCAGTTGTGGACAAAACACCATGCACATATACATGCATTAAAGAGAAATCAGATCGCTAAGAAAGAAAAAGAAACAAACAAAATGTGGACTTGCATAACGTGCTTTTACTGTATGTCTGACAGGCAAAGAAGGTGGAGGACAGGGGACAGGTGGACTTTGATGAAGAAATCAAACGTCATTTCAAGATGGTGTATGTTCCAAACTGGTTCTCTGTGGATCTGAAAACAGGGGTATGTATGGCTCACTGGTTGTGTGTGTTTGTGGTATTGGGGGGGAGGGGAATTAAGGGAAGGTGGTTTGTGGAGGTGCGAGTGGTGATGGTCTTTGGTTTAATGTCTGTTCACTTAAGTGATTTTAGACCAAGAAAAAATGAAAGAAAGAAGAAAATTTTTTTAATGGGGATGGGTGGTGATGGAGGAAATGATGTGTATAATCAGTCTTTGAAAAAGAACGAAGGTAAAGGCAACTGGAAGAGGGAAGGAAAAACTGACAAATGAAATAATTTACCGTGTGCGTATTATATTGTTGACTTAGGAAATGTTGTAGCGGATGGTTTTTCTATGTTTTGCCCCTTTTCTGTTTCATTTTGTACTTCTTGTTCCTTGTTTTGCAGATGTTGGTTTTCCCTTGGATTGAAATGTGTTTGATGTTATACTGTTGATGTTATACTGTAAACAACATTATGCATTGTAAAAAAAAATAAAGAGAGAAAGAAAAAGAAGTTCAGAAGAAAAAAAAAAAGAAGTAACTTACCATAACTGACTTATTTCAACAGTGAATTGGCCAAATGTAACAGTGAACACAAATTAAACGAATTATAAGTATTTTGCTGTTTAAGTCATGTGCGCGCATGTGTGCGTGCGTGTGCGTATGTGTGTGTGCGTGCGTGGGTGCGTGCGTGCATGTGTGCGCGTGTGTGTGCGTGTAAAAGAGAGAGAAAGTACTGTATGTTTGTGTGTGGTGTGTTTTTGGTTTTTTTTGTTTTGTGGAGGGGTTTGCAGATGTGTAAGTCTGTGATTGAGCTTATGGGGATGTGTGTGTGAATGTGCAGTTGTGTGAACGTGGTTTGCATGTGCAGTACGTTGTATATGTGTTTGTGTACAGGAGTGTGTAAGTGTATAAGTGCATGCATGTATTTGTGCAGAGGTGCATGTTTGTATATGTGTATTATTGCAACCTATTTCTCTTGTATGTGTTATGTTATTTAATGTATTCAAGTTTTTTACTTCATCTTGTTTCCCCATGGGGATGCGGGGGGCTCTTTCAGTATGAATAGTATCCCCACCTTCTGGAAATTCTGTGCTAGAAATTACCTCTTTTCTGTCACTCTCTTTGTTTCTTTCTTCCTCCTTTGCTTCTCTGTCATTTCTTTCTATCAGTTTTTTGCCTTGCTGGTCCATTCACCTGATTGTGTTCGATAAAGTCTTACATTCTTTCTCTTAGGATTGATAATTGGGTATATGTATAAAGTGCCTTTTTGGCTGTAGGGAAATGAGATACGTAGATGTGAGTTTAGGTAATTTAGGCCCATTTTTTTTATATGTGTTAGTGTCCTTGCTTATGTTTCTGTCTGTATTCAGGTATGTTTTTAAATCCCCTGTGCAATAAATTGGACAGAGTGGTCAGCACCAGGGGAATGTGTACTTAATTTTCTTTTCCTTTTTTCTTCCTGTTGAAGTATTGTGTATGTTTTGAAAGGGCTGTAGCCCAGAGATGGCTCTATGCAGTCGGCTGGGCTTTAAGCAACAAGAATAATAACAATAACAATAATTTTTAATGTATTTAGGTTTGTTGCTTTATCTTATAATCTTTTATGTGCCAGTTGCTGACCATTCATCTGGATGATTCGGATTGCTTTGCCGCCTTGGATGTCCACTCGGGATCTTGGTCTGGACATCCCCCCTGAGGCCCCTGAAACCAAAAGTCAGTGAAGAAGATCTCTCTCTTCTCTCTCTCTCCTCTCTCTCTCTCTCTCTCTCTTTCTCTCACTCTTTCTCTTTCTCTTCTGTCCTCTCTCTTTCTCTTTCTCTTTCGTCCTCTTCTTTCTCTTTCATCTCTCTCTTTCTCTTTCTCCTCTCTTCTCTCTCTCTCTTCTCTCTCTTTCTCTCTCTTCTCTCTCGTTCTTTCTCTTCTCTCTCTCTCTTTTCTTTCTCTTCTCTTTCTCACTCTTTCTCTTTCTGTCTCTTTCTCTTTCTCTCTTCTTTCTCTCTCTTTCTCTCTCTCTCGCTTCTGTCTCTTTCTCTTTGTCTCTCTCTCTCTCTTTCTTTTCTCTCTGTCTCTCTCTCTTTTCTCTCTTTCTTTCTCTGTCTCTTCTCTCTCTCTGTCTCTCCTCTGTCTTCTCTCTCTGCTCTTCTGCTGTCTGTCTCTCTTTTTTCTTTCTCTTTCTTTCTCTCTCTCTCTCCTCTTTTTCTCTCTTCTCTTCTCTCTCTCTTCTCTCTCTCTCCTCTCTCTCTCCTCTCCTCTCTCTCTCGTTGCTTTTTCTATTTCTTTCTCTCTCTTTCTTCTCTCTTTGTCACTCTCATTCTCTCTGTCTTACGTAAATAATTTAAAATTCCTTTCTTGTTGATGGATAAGTGTTTTGAATAGTGAACTGTGTTTATTGTCTGTATGTGTAATCCCCTTCAGTTAGGGGTCTAGACCTGTATTGAGTAAATTATTTCATGTCTGTATATTCATATTTCCTCTCTCTGTCTTTTCTTCTGTCTCTCTTTATCAGGTCTCTCTTGCCTCCCTTGTGGGAACACCAATGGCTTTTTCAGTATAAATATTATCTTCCTCCCCTTTCTGGAAAAGCTATGGTAAAAATTTCCAGAAATTTCCTTTCTGTCACTCTCTTTGTTTCTGCCCCTCGGCTGCATTGTCCCAGCCATTCTGACACCCTTTAGTTGCGAGCCAGCATCGCCTACGAGTGCTGTTTTTAGCCCGGCAGGGTCGACCAAAGTCTTATTTCTGTAGCGCTTCTTTGTGCTCAAGCAACAGGACGGGTGAAAAGGGTGTGGGGAGTGGACGGGAAGGGGAAAGATGTGCGCTATTAATAGCCAGCAGGGCAGAGCCAACTAAAGTATCTCGGATTTTATGCGCCTTGGCCCTGCTTCTTTGCTTTCTGTCATCTCTTCTATCATTTTCTGCCTTGTTTGTCCACTCACTTGTATGTTTTGTGTGAAGCTTTACATACTTTCTGTTAGGATTGATAGTATATATGTATTAACTACATTTTTGGCTGTAAGGAAATGTGATGTGCAGAAGCCATTTTAGATAATTTTGGCCAGTTCTTATGTGTGTTTTAGTGTACTTAGTTTTGTTATGTATTCAGTTTTTTTAAAACACTGGTGATAAATCAGGTGGATTTTTTTTACACAAAGGCATAGCATCATCATCATCATCATCATCATGTCAAGCTTGCTCGGCTATCCATGACACGTTTCTTCCATCCTTCTCTGTCAGACATTGCAGTAGGTAGTTCATCATACTGACAGCCCGTATCATCCGTCAGTTGGTCGATGAAGGTCTTCTTTGGACGTCCTGGTCTTTGTTTGCCATGGCTGGGTCTCCACAGTAGAACATCCCCCACCAGTTCTTCTTTGCTATGCCAGCAGTGTCATGCGAAGCGCAGTCTTTGTTGACGTATTGATTTACTGATTGGTGGGATCTTACCATATAACTCTTTGTTAGTTGGATGCTCTCTCCAGGATTTGTTCAGGGCTGCACGCAGCATTCGTGTATATGCTCCATCAATCTTCTTCTCCAATGTCGTTGTTAGGGTCCAAGAGATTGAGCCATATGTAAGAACAGACTCTACTGGCATATCAAATTGCATGAATGCATTGATATGTGTACTGTAGTGTCTTTTCCAGCTGTGGTTTTTTTTTTTTTTTAGTTTAGTTTCTACAAGGTGCTGTGTGTGTTTTGAGATAGTTGTAGCCCAGATATGGCTTTGCCAGTCAGTTGGACTTTAAACAATAAGAAAATGATTATTTCTTCTTGGCATCTGTCATTTTTTCTTCTTCTTCTTTTGCTGTGTTTGACCATGGTCATACTTGTAATGGTCAGTTTAGTGGTCTGGATGAAAGATGTGATTTGTAAAATGTCATCTTGACTGTCCTAATGCTATTCCTTCATAGTTGCCCTGTTAGGCCACCGCTCAAGTTTTGTCAATTTGAAAGAGACGGCAAAACTGATTCATAGGGGAAATGTTGACATGTGTTAAATCTTAATGTTCATTTTGATATCATTTTTAAACTTCCGTTGTGAAAAATGTCATTGTGTACGTCCTGTATATTGTGTGGAGTTCATATGTCAACATTTTCTTTTCATTTTGTGTAAAGAAAATTTCTTTGTTTGTTTGTTTTGTTTTGCTGTCACTCTTCATGGCCACATTGTATGTTAGATGTCTGTTTGTTGTGAATAATAAAAAAGTTATAAAAAAATCCAAATACACTGCAGAAAGTGCTGTGGAGGCTGTGGTCCTGTGTAATATGGACATTCATTGGCCCTGGTTTGTTTGTATTGTCTACAAGACTCGCATCAAGACGCAACTCTGGGGAGAAAAGGGAGAGGTGAATCTTCCATATTTTTATGTTTTACATTTCAGGCAACATTGGTACCAATCTTATATTGTTATGTTTTACATTTCAGGCAACATTGGTACCAGTCTTGTATTTTTATGTTTTACATTTCAGGCAACATTGTACCAATCTTATATTGTTATGTTTTATATTTCAGGCAACATTGGTACCAGTCTTGTATTTTTATGTTTTACATTTCAGGCAACATTGGTACCAGTCTTGTATTTTTATGTTTTACATTTCAGGCAACATTGGTACCAGTCTTGTATTTTTATGTTTTACATTTCAGGCAACATTGGTACCAGTCTTGTATTTTTATGTTTTACATTTCAGGCAACATTGGTACCAGTCTTGTATTTTTATGTTTTACATTTCAGGCAACATTGGTACCAATCTTATATTGTTATGTTTAACATTTCAGGCAACATTGGTACCAATCTTATATTTTTATGTTTAACATTTCAGGCAACATTGGTACCAGTCTTGTATTTTTATGTTTTACATTTCAGGCAACATTGGTACCAATCTTATATTTTTATGTTTAACATTTCAGGCAACATTGGTACCAGTCTTATATTTTTATGTTTTACATTTCAGGCAACATTGGTACCAATCTTATATTTTTATGTTTTACATTTCAGGCAACATTGGTACCAATCTTATATTGTTATGTTTAACATTTCAGGCAACATTGGTACCAATCTTATATTTTTATGTTTTACATTTCAGGCAACATTGGTACCAATCTTATATTTTTATGTTTAACATTTCAGGCAACATTGGTACCAGTCTTATATTTTTATGTTTTACATTTCAGGCAGCGTTGGTACCAGTCTTATATTTTTATGTTTTATATTTCAGGCAACATTGGTACCAGTCTTATATTTTTATGTTTTACATTTCAGGCAACATTGGTACCAGTCTTGTATTTTTATGTTTTACATTTCAGGCAACATTGGTACCAGTCTTATATTTTTATGTTTTATATTTCAGGCAACATTGGTACCAGTCTTATATTTTTATGTTTTACATTTCAGGCAACATTGGTACCACCTTGCTACAGGCCTTACTGGAACACTGGCCTAAAGCCCAGCTGGAGGATGTTACAGGTCTCTTTATATCAGTTGTTTTGTTTGTTTTTTGTTCACTGATGTGTGTGTGTTGGTGTGTGAGTGTGTGTGTTTGTGAGGATGTGTGTGTTTGTGAGGATGTGTGTGTTTGTGAGTGTGTGTGTGTGTGTGTGTGTATGTGCGCATGTGTTTGTGTATGTGTGTGTGTGTGTGTGTGCGCATGTGCGTGCGTGCGTGTGTGTGTGTGTATATGTGTATGTGTGTGTGTATATGTGTGTGTGTGTGTATGCGCGCGCATGTGTGTGCATGCGTGCGTGGAGTGTGCATGTGTGTGTGTGTGTGTGTGTGTTGCCTGCATGTTTGCGTGTGTTTCACCTTGTTTTCTTGGATATGTATAGGGTGCGCATGTGTGTGTGTGTGTGTGTGTGTTTGATTGTTTGTTTGTTTCAACCTGTGTTTGTGGATATGTGTATGGATGTTGTTTGGTCCATGCTATGCAGGTACTATTGCCATACAATTTGTATACTCATTCATTCGGTGTGCATGCTGGGTGTGTTCATGTTTTCGTAAAACACTGATGTAGTTGGTGGGGTTTTTGATGTTGCATATTTGATGTTCTACTAGTATGCTGACTGAGGAGATCAGTAAAATCTCCACCCTTTACCCACCAGATGGTTTTCCAGCAGGTTTGGAATGAGATCTTCCAAATGGAAGTATGGATTTCATGAAAATTGTATGTTAATTCTGTTAAATATTTTATTGAGTCTTCTCTTGTTTTATTTGTTTGTGTCTCTCTGTATATATTTATTCATTTGATTGTTTTGTGTCTTTGCTATTCAGAAATGGAGGGAGGAGAGAGAGGATCACCCTCCACAATATTTTCTGTTCCTGGTCATACACCAGTCATTTTCAGGTCAGTATCGAGAATTCATTGTCTTCTGGCCAGCCCCTCCCCCTCCCCACTCCACTACTATATATTTCTCTTAAATTTTCTCCTTTTTTTTCTTTAGCAGAATGAAATATAGAGATAGGATTTGATTTTAACTGACACAAAATACATCTGTTTGTGATTGTATGTGGAGAGTGGTGCCTGCACAAGATGTGAGAAAATGGATTCGATTCTCAATCAGACAGGGATTTTTCTTTCCCCTTGTCTACATCTTGAGCGGGTGCTGGTGTTTTGAATGAAATGATGTCCCTTGTGCAGTATGCATTTAGCATACAGTAAATATCCCATGGCAAAATTATTTGGAAAAATCCACTTTCATTGGCCAACAAAGATACATGCATATACAGAAGGGAAAAATATATATATGGGTCGCATTGTACTATGATACCATGCTCATCCAGGGACAGCAGTCGTCGTTTGTCAGAAAAATGAATCCGATTCGGTCCAGTCCACTTTATAGTAGGTGCATCTGTTTTTTAACATAGTTAGGGATGGCTGAGAAGGAGAGAGAGAAAGAGGGAAGAATTTTTTTCGAAAGAAAATGATCTTTTCAGAGGAAATTTTAAAAGATGAACATGGAAAAACAAAGAATTCTGCAAGGCCGCCTTGAAACATCTTAAAAGATTTTGCTGACAATTTTTAATGAATTCTTTGAATTTTTTTATGCACTTTATTTTCCTTCAGTGGTCTCTCCCTTTTTTCTGTGTCTCTGTATTGCCGCGTTCCCCCTTTAATGTATGTTTGTGTGTTTATTTATAAGATGAGCTTGTGATTTGGTTATCAAACTTCTTATGAGATGTCCCTCCTGATGCAAATATCCAGTTTTTACAAGAGATCAGTAGATTTCACCTGATATGATTTTATGGCTGTTTTTCTTTAATTGCATTTTAGACTTGCAAGGTTAATTCTATCGTGACTGCGCTCGCCACCGCTGAGCTCTCCTGCTGGCCTAGGGCTGCCACAGTGAAATCACTGAGAACCGGGTGCAAGTGAACTTATCCATCGATTTTAGACAAAGAAACCAGCAAAACGTAGCTGAAGCGTTCGACGGAAGTTCCCTCCACAAGGGAAGCAACTGCCAACTACTAAATCATTAGCACAACAAAAGTAGAGAGAGTTATATACCCTAGACCGTCTGTTACTATGATCGAAGTAGCCTGTCCTCAGTGAGAGCTCAGCTGTTACTTCGATCGAAGTAGCCCGTCGTCAAATAGTTAATGGTGTGCATGGTTTTTAACTGTTGTCTTTTATCTTAACTGGGTTGTCGTTTTTTGACATGGTGTTAGCCCTGATATGTTCCCCATGGGAATGCCGGGAGCTTTTTGAGTATAAATAATATCCCCATCTTCTGGAAATTCTGTGCTAGAAATTTCTTCTTTTCTGTCACTCTCTTTGTTTCTGCATTGTTCCTTTGCTTTCTTTCATTTCTACCTATCATTTTCTGCCTTAATGGTCCATTTATCTGTATGTGTTCGATAAAGTCTTACATACTTTTTCTTTGGATTGATAATTGGGCATATGTATTAAGTGCATTTTTGGCTCTAGGGAGGTGAGATATGCGGAAGCAATTTTAGGTAATTTATGCTTGTTTTTATATGTTTTGGTGTCCTTGGGCACGTTATATTTGTATTCAGATATGTTTTTGAAATCCCCTGTGCGATAAATTGGATGGAGTGGTGAACGCCAGGGGCATCTCCTGAAATTATTTGGCAAATACATTGGCATGTTTACTTAATTTTCTTTTCTTTTTTCCTGTTGAAGTATTGTACATGTTTTGAAATGATTATAGCTCTGATATGGCTCTATGCAGTCGGCTGGGCTTTAAACAACAATAACAACAACAACAAACCCTGACATGGCTCTAGTAGTGGGCTGGGCTATAAGCAGTATGAACTTGAACTCTATGACTGGGAAGGTTAAGCAGTGAGGGAGAGGAGGAGTACAGCCTTAACAGGCTAACCGAAGAGTAGCATGGTTTCTGCAACCTCACTCGCTAGTGATGTTATAGTTGTGGGTTACTGTCTTTGCAGTGTAATTTTTCTGTGTCATTTCTTTGGCGTCAAGTACAGTATGTTTTTTTTAACTTGTGTTCTAATGCAGCGAGGTAGGAGGAAGAACTCTGTTCCGTTTGCTGTGTCGAGACGCTGGCGGGGAGACGGAACAGATGTTGCTTAACGAGACAGTGCCGTCCTGGGTGGTGGATGTGGTGGTGCATGTAAGTGTTTTGTGTGTATGTGTGTTATAATTGTCATTATATCATCTCATCTCCTTATCATCATCATCATCATCATCCTTCTCATCATCTTTGTTATTATCATCATAAGTCACATTATGTAGTTGTAAGTGTTTGTCATTAAATTGGTGGCAGTTTGTATCCCAACATTTCTATTTCAGGACTGGATCCTCATAAATATTTCTGAAGTCTTTGTTTTTTTCTTCCAGGTTATGTCATAATATTAATTTTTCTGTTGCCAGTTTCTGTGGTTTTTCTGCTTCTTGTGTCAGACATAAGCTGAGTTTTGCACGTAACAATGGTTAAACCAAAAATTGTCAATAAACACCTGAAGAAGGCTCTGTGATAAAGAGTTAAAAGCTTGATGAAAACATGGCAGACAGACAGTGGATCGTGTCCTGAGCTCATGCAAAGTGGCACTAACCCAAGGAAGGTACACATGGAGGCACAGTCAAGTGCTTAGAATTTGCACAAGACTCAGTACTGCCAGAGGATAATCCATGCCAGTCGAAGCTCTGGTAACCTTCTACATGGCAGGAGGCAGCAAACTGTGGCCTAAAAAAGCTGTGACATCTGGAGGATGGAAGCAGGGTCCTTTGGACAAAGTGGATGACTGGGAGTGCGCAGCAGATCTTTCAGAATGCTAAAAAGAAACACTCAGAAATTACCAGCAGGAGTGGTATAAGACTGGATCTAATACTCCATTCCTGTTCTTCAAAACAGATGATTCTGATTGAACTCGTTGTGCTGTATAAAGTAGAATGGAGGAAGCTCATTTCTCACCCGTCACCCAGGTTACAAGACTGAAAAGTATACCAGGTTAACCAGCAAATTGAGGAAATCGGCCAGAATCCTTGCCATAGAGGTTGGAGCAAGGGGTTTGATAGGTGCATCTGCGTGTGACCACATGAACAGCTCTCAGTTGCTGGAGAAAAGGACCAATGTCCTAGAGCACTAACAGAAACAGCTGCCAAGGTTTCCAAATGGATCTGGTGAAGGAGGAATAAATGTGATATATGTGAACTTATAAGGCTTCAAGTTTCGCTACATACAGCAGGTATCTGATAGCTAAGTGGTTAAGACACCTAACACAAGAGTGACATGGCCTTGAGATGCACTGGAAGTGCGGGTTCAAACCAGATGGAGGAGGAAAAGGCGACAGCAGAAGGGTATCTAGTAGTCATAACCTGGATGCTGCCCAGACTTTTAGAGCGTAAGCAGGGAGGGGCTTGAAGGAGGGGCAGGGGCTTCTCCTCTGAGGACCTTCTGCTGTTCATCTCTTTCCAGAGTTTCTTGCTACTACTATAATAATTTTTGTGTTGCTAGTTTCTGTAGTCTTCTGCTGCTTCAGTTAGGTACCAGCTGGTTTTTCACATGCATCAGTGACTAAATCAGAAATGTCAAAGAACACCTGAAGAAGGTCTGTGATAAAGAGTTAATGGTTTAATTAAAAACAACACTGATTTTTTTAGATAATTTGATTTTTTCATGGTTTGTCTGAATGATTCAGGTCTGTCAGAATCCTTGAATAGAAAATTTCAATTTTTTTAAATGTTTTGTGTAATTAACTTCGATGGTTTTATTCCTGGCACATGTTTTGATTTTGAGTTGATATGAATGTAGGTGTATATTGTATGTGCAACATTTACAGCCAGTTTTGTGGTGAAGTAGAGCATGAATGTGTGTGTGTGTGTGATGCGTGTGTGTGTGTGTGTGTGTGTGTGTGTGTGTGTGTGTGTGTATGGTGTGTGTGTGTGTGTGTGTGTGTGTGTTGTTGCAGAAAAACATGCCCAAATTCACCAAGATTCCGTTTTTCCTTCAACCTCACCCCAGTACTGGCATCAAGCCTATCAAAAAGTGAGTCATGTGTTGAACTACCGTGTTTTTCAGTCTGCTTGTTTTGTTGAGGTTCTGTATGAATTGCACTGACTTTAAATGGTTAACAATTGCTTTATGTACATGACCATCTATCACAGAATGAGTTGCACATACCACCTTCCATTGGAGCTAAAGTGAAAGCAAATCCAGAGCTTCTAATGTGGTTTTTGAAATTTTTTGTCACATTTGATTTAGATTTATCGTTGTTGCTGTTTCAGTTGTTGTTGTTAATATATTTGAAATTTTGTATCTGCATACTTTGCCTTAGTTTAACCCTTTGACTCCCGTACCCAGTCCACCAGCCTCTTGTATTGTCAACCATGATAGCAAAGCAAAAATTTAACCCTTTGACTCCCTCACCCTATCCACTGGCTTCCCGTAGGAAGCTGGTAAACAGGGTTAGGGAGTCAAAGGGTCAAGTTTTTGCAGTTGGTGGATAGGGTGCGGGAGTCAAAGTGTTAAGAATACAATTCTCTGTCAGTATTTTTGTCATTTTAAAGGGTTTATGTACTGCTTTGAAAAAATGCCAATAATATTATAAACCCAAATGTGACATTAAAACAATTTAAAGATGGAAAGCTACAGCTGCATCATCTGTATGTTTTATGTTTCAGTCTTTTCTGAGACAGACATAATTTTTTTGAGCCGTTGCAGTGATGGAATATCACTAACATGGTATATGAATCATGAAGCTATGTTTGAATGAGTTAGCAGTTGTAAGTATTATATACATTGGCGTCTCAACCAAAGGATCATCTATCTTATTGAGATATATTTTGATTACTTAAGCTGTTTTTCCAGGGACCGACTATCGGCCAGTGACATGATCCAAGTGCGCAAGGTTATTGAACATGTCTACGAGAAAGTGCTGGGTCAGGGGTCAGATGCTGGTTCCCAGGCGGCGGCCAGCAATGCCAGTCAGGAGAAGGAGACGGAGAAGGATGAAGATCTGTCCACGGTGGCTGAGGAACGGGTAGAGCTCTTGTGTAGTGATCAGGTATGGGATTTTTTTAAATATTCATTTTTCTGAGAAATCTGTTTTCGAATTTTCCTGTTTGCTGTAATGGAAGATGAAAAATGACAAACTGGCAAACCAGACACAGATATTTTGAGAGCGTAGACAGGTCAGTCACAAGAATTGTCTTCAGTTTCTTTCTGTGCACCAGCTGGCTCTCTGTTTCCTCTGGCTGCCTTTGTCTGGCTATGATCAGGGCTTAAAACGTTCCACGTCAGGGCGAAATTCCGCGATTTCAGTTTGTCAAAAAAACAAAAACAAAAAACAAAAAAAACAACAACAAAAAGGAGCAAGGCATCCGTGATCGGCTTGCAAGCGTTCATAGCAACAGTGCGCAAGTTATGGCCCCTGATTTGCCCCCGAACCCTCCTAATTTCAGTGTTTTTTTCCACCTCCTGTTTTAAGCCCTGTATGATGTAGTGTTAGAATATGTTTGCTGATAGCAGGAAGTTTATATACGATCGTGGGCAGGAAATAAAGAGTCTGTGCCAGCTGTGTGAAAGATGAATAGTAGAAGAGGTGAGAAAATTTGTTTGGTTGGCCGTCACAGTTTGCATGATACTATGAACTTCCATCATTCCACAGATTTCACGCAATTAAAGTGAAGTTGAACAGAATATAAAATAACTTGGTGTTGAAGTCAGTCATGCTTCTTGACAAATGAGTCAGTCATGCGTGGAGGCACTGCATTTGAGCATTGCATGTATCAGTATGCATTTTTATTTCATTGATTTTTTTATGTGTATTGTAATTGTGGCAGCAGTTAATTGAAGTCTGATTACTGATTCTCCATGATGTAGAATGCCTCCCTAGAAAATCACTCTTTAAGACACAAAATTTAGAGAAATACATGAAATCCCGGAGTATCAACCAGGTTAAGTCTTGTGTTCTGTAATTAATGTGATGGTTTAAAGAATCAGGAAAACGCGAAAATAAAATCAGAACATGTATTTAATATAACCAGACAAGATGCGTTTTGATTCTGTTTCCATGTTTTTTCTGGTTCCAGTTTGCTTGAATGCGGGCGGTCGCACTTGTTTTGGATGATGGTTTCAGGTTTACAGCTTATGCCAGGATTGTTTCGGATCTCATTTGTCATGTCACTGGTGGTGTCAGCACATATGGAACTTATATTGAGCTCAGAGACACCATTTGAGAAACAAACTAAAACTGATGGCCCAAGCTAAGAATTCATACAGGTACATCCATTAGAATGAGGGTTGGGAAAAGTCAGTGACGTGTGTATAACCTGAATCACGTATCCTTTTTTCTCTCTCAAGGTGCTGGACCCTAACATGGACCTGCGGACGGTGCGGCATTTCATCTGGAAGCAGCCCGGTGACCTGACCCTGCACTACCGCCCCCTGTCCAAGAAAGACTTCCATAGCTTCTCCAAGTACAGCGCCATGAACTCTGGGGACTCATAGAACGGGGCAATGATTTTTGTGTCTGTCCCTATTTAGTATTGTTTTTTGTTGTTGTTTGTGTGATGGGTTGATTTGGTGGGGCTGGGGGAATGAGGCTATGTGTGTGTTGATCAAGAAGCACTGCCGTCACTCCTCTTCTGAGTCTCCTTAGTGGCTGTTGAGTCTGGGCATTTTTTCATAATGCTACGATGATACAAGAGAACAAGGAATATAATGATGATACTGTGGAATTCCAGTCTGGATGGAGACTGCGTAACAGGACTGTCCTTCCACAGATATCCCCATGTCAACAATGCATAACAGGACTGTCCTTCCACAGATATCCCCATGTCAACAATGCATAACAGGACTGTCCTTCCACAGATATCCCATGTCAACAATGCATAACAGGACTGTCCTTCCACAGATATCCCCATGTCAACAATGCATAACAGGACTGTCCTTCCACAGATATCCTCATGTCAACAATGCATAACAGGACTGTCTTCCACAGATATCCTCATGTCAACAATGCATAACAGGACTGTCCTTCCACAGATATCCCCATGTCAACATGGCATAACAGGACTGTCCTTCCACAGATATCCTGACGTCAGCTACGCCTGAGAGATACAGACAACTGCAGTTTTGATCAGGGAATTTGAGCAATACCCTCAGTGACTCGTACCCGTGAAGTGGATGAGACTTGATTGCGTTGTCTCAGCTTTCCCAGTGAGCACACAGCACGCTTGATCTGGGCAGGAGCTGGTAGTGAGGGGTGGGAGTGAAAAGTCCCACAGTAATTTTGATAGGACTGATGGGGTTAATCCGTTGCACCACCCACTTCACCATGACAGCTCGTGTGTATGTGTTAGGCAGTTGAATATGTGGTTTATGTTTGTGCGTGGTGGTTTGCGTGTTTTGCGCTCATTGGTTGTTATCAACATTTGTGGGTTTTTTTAATGTTTGTGTGTGTGTACGTCTTTTCTGTGATTTTGTCTTTCTTTTCTTTCTCACAACAATTGTGAGATGATCTTGTAATTTGAAGCCAATGTGGTATTAACAGTTGAACAGTGTCTCTCTCTTTGTCCTCTCTCTCTCTCTGTCTCTCTTTCTTTCTCTGTCTCTGTCTCTCTCTCTGTCCCCCCTTCTATGTGTCTTTTCCTTGTGATTATGTATATCTGTTTGTTGGCTAACATTAGGGCATGATACTGTTGTACAGTTTGTCAGAGCAATCCTGCTCCACGTGAATGCCGCTTCTTTACCCATTTGCTGGTGTGTCTGCAGATGTAAATGTGTGTGTGTGTGTGTGTGTGTGTGTGTGTGTGCGTGCGTGCGTGCGTGCGTGCGTGTGTGCGTGCGTGATATGTTTATGTGTTATGGAATAATGATGTATGATCTATTCTCTCATGTTCTCATTCCTAGTGTCAACTTCATCCTCTTAAATAACATTTGCATACATTCACCATGGAGCTTTGGAAATCTTGAAGTTTCTCTTCGGGTGTGTTGATGAGAAAAAGAGAAGAATGTTATAGGTATTATAGGTCATGTTTTGATAAGTACATTGTCTGTTTTGTTGACACTGTGCGAATGAAAGGCAATTAATTTTTTGGAATCTGTGTCATCTCTCCCTGTCATTTTCTGCCTTGCTGGTCCTTTCACCTGTATGTGTCCTTTAATGTTTTATGTACTTTCTGCTTGGATTGATAATTGGGTACATGTAATAACTGCATTTTTGGCTGTAAGGATATGTTAATGTGCACAAGCAATTTTAGGTGATTTAATCCAGTTTTTATATGTTTAATTGTCCTTAGTTATGTTTACGTTTGTGTTCAGGTTTTTCTTGAACTTCTGGTGATAAATTGGACAGACTGGTCAGTTTCAGAGGCTTATCCTTAGATCATGTATACGAATGCATTGTTATGTAGACTTAATTTTCTTTTACAGTTTTTTCGTGAGTCTTTGAGGTGTAGTGTGCGGTTTGTGAAGGTTGTAGCCCTGATACGGCTCTACACAGCTGGCTGGGCTTTAACCCCATAAGTGCCGTCAACGTAAAATTCATGGAGCTCTCAGAGCCTTCTGTGGTGCATACAAACGTAAAATTGATGTAGGTAGTTTGACACATGTTTCAACCTAATGGAAGTGGGAAAGAAGCACTGACTTTCAGACTGGTCTTTTTGGGAAGAGCGGCTTGTCGTAATGCAACTCAAGCACGTTTTTCTTTCTCTGCCTGTTTTTGATTGCATGTTAAGGATAGACTTCTTGAAATTGTAAACCACAGAATATGTCTGCTACTACTGTTACTTGTACTAATACTACTGTTTTTACTGCACTACACCCTGCTGCTAAAGAGGATAATCACCGGAAGACTGTGATTTATGAACAGAGATTTTCAAGCAGTCAGGGTAGTGTTAAGAAACCAGGTATCGTACATTGAAAACTGCACATACTATTGTATTTTCCCCCACCAAAAAGTAGGGGATTGGGCAGTTTCAGTAAGCCACTCAGTAAGAAAAACTATATGCTTTCCTTTCTCATAAGGTTTTCCAGTTTGTTTTTTCTTTTTCTTTTACTCGGCTAAGTGAAGGTATTAACAGACTTCTAATAGTAATTCTTGCCCCCCCCCCCCCCATCTAACTGGTACTTTTCCGCCATTAACACTGTTTATGCCAGTGCCAGGACAGAAAGCAGACAGATAACAAAACAACAAGAAGAAACAACAACAACAACAACGACGACAAACGAAAAAAAAGTCTGAAATATGCCAGTGGGGTAGCTCTGCAGATTTCTTCGTTCCCCTTCCCTTTACTTTTTTATTATGTATTTATGTCATGATGTGATTACATATGCTCAGTCTCTTTTCTCTTCGCTTTTTATCGTTACATTCTGTTAAGCATTGCAGTATTTGTGTTTTTTGTTTTCAAGTACTTCTGTATATTCTTTTCACTTACGTACCTATAAAGAGTTTCATTTGTTTCTTCTCATTTGCTGTGTGTGTGTGTGTGTGTGTGTGTGTGTGTGTGTGTGTGT
This sequence comes from Monoplex corrugatus, assembly GCA_030674185.1. Lineage (NCBI taxonomy): Eukaryota > Metazoa > Mollusca > Gastropoda > Littorinimorpha > Ranellidae > Monoplex > Monoplex corrugatus. Next base: position 13,322,241 of record JAPXFY010000027.1, on the reverse strand, counting down.
GTTGTTGTGTATGTGTGTGTGTGTGTGTGTGTGTGTGTTTTTATTCTAGCAAAGAATGCTAAATTCTTTGATATTGTTAATTTGACAGAGAATTTGTATTTCTTTGATGCCTGTACGTATAAACTAGACATATAAAGAGTCATGCACTTTTTGTATTGCACCACTGATGTATGATATTGGCTGTGTTGATGTCTTGGTTGTCGTTTTGTTTTGTTGTTACTGATAGATGTATGTATTTCATCTTGTTTTTCCCATGTTGATGGGAATCAGTCGGGTCTACAGTCACATGCACTGCAATATTATCTGGGTCACTTGCGTGTGTATTCTTTCGTGGGAAAGAATGTTGTAATTGTTGCATTGTGTTCTTTTGAAGAAATGTTGAAAAAGAGGGTTCAGCTCTGTCTGGTTGTGTGCGCAATCGCAAAATAATAAGGTACATGAATGAAATAATAAAAAAGGAAAAGTAATCGCTTACAGCATCACAAAGCCCTCACGGCAATAGCTTCAGTAAGTGTCGGGGCAATCTTGACATTTGCCATCAAACAGGGACTTTCCTTCCCCTCAGCCAGACTGTAACCCTTTGACTCCCTCACCCTATCTACCAGCTTCCTGCAACTCTCTCACTCTATCCACCAGCTTCCTGCAGGAAGCTAGTGGATAGGGTGAGAGAATCAAAGGGTTGAGTTTTCGCTTTGTTGGCATGGTTGACAATACAGGATGCTGGTGGAACGGGTGCGGGAGTCAAAGGGTTAAGTGGTGGTCTGTTGCACTTGTCTTTCAGATGAGAGGGTAAACCAATGTCCCTTGCGTAGCATGCACTTAGTGCATGGTAAAGATCCTACAGCAACAAAGAGTTGTCTCCAGGCAGCATTCTTCAGAAAACCCCACTTTCATAGGTAAAACGAAAATACAGAAAACAAAACAAGCAACAACAACAACAAAAAAAAGAAAGGCAGAAGGGGGGTGGAGAGGCTTTTTTGCTAAGGTGATACGCTTTCTCTGGCTGAGCAACCTGCATTTCATGCCGAAAAATTCTATTGCAACAGGAAAATAAATACAACCCAAGACAATCTTATGATTATTTTGAATCTATCATGCCCATTATATTATATTATGTGTCATGTAATGAACCAGAATCATCCGCAGTATAATGCCTGTTTGAGCAGACTGTAACATTGGTAAAACAAAACAAAACAAATACCCAGAGTAGTCTGACTTGTGGGGAAGATCTGAAAACTGACCAAAAAAAAACATTTCAATTGTTTGGAGTAGAGTGTAGGTTTGTGTGTGTATGTCATATGTGTGTGCATGCATGTGGGTGTGCAGCTTTGGGAGCTTGTGCGCATGCTTACTCGACAACTTGTGTGTATGTGTTTGTGCATCTTTGCTGTCCGTTTTCAGGTGGCGATTCTGGTATGATCGCAGTCAGAGAAACCGAATGCAGCCAGAAGCAGTGGCAAGCTCACTTAGTATATAGAAATTGGGTTTGAAACGTGTGTCATGTACAACTGGAAAAGCGAAAGTGACGTGGGTCTTTATCTGTGCATTACCAGTCTGTTGATTTTGTCCGGAACTTTTTAAATGTATGTCTGTCTCTTGATTGAATGGCAGGTTATTGAATCAAGACTTGTTAAACAACTCTTCATGGACACTTCATTGAACAATACTTAATTGAAACCAGAAATATTCATTTCAAGTTTGTGTGGGAAAGGGCTGACAGAAGTCAGTATGAATAATGTGCATGTAGGCCTACACAGCCTGTGTTCAAAACATCTTTATGAAAAGAAAGGTACAGGACTGTCAAGAATGCATTGCCGATAGGACTGAAGACATCCAATACTATTTTCATTGATTCACCATTATCATGCATCATTTTTACTGAAACAGTAATTAGCACTTGACTCCTGCTCTACTTCTCTCGTTTGTTTAGTTGTATGCGACGTAGTTAATTTTACCATAAAGAAGAAATGGAAAAAACACTTTGAAAGACCCCCTCCGAAAAAAAAATGCAGCTTTGGACATCCCAATTTCAAGCTGCTGATATTTTGTGCAAGAGGTACCTTTCAAACAAGGCACAAATCCATAGCAACCTCGATCATCATGGCAGATCACTGTCTACGCCTGTATCATTTCAGTGAATTGCTCTATTATATCAGAGTTAGCGATCTTGCTTCTTTCAATCATAGTATTGTTTGATCAAGTGTTGCACACTTTTTCAAGTTTGCATATGCAAGCAAAGAATGGTTTTGACGGACTGGTATTTAAAGATAATGGCCTACCCTTTGAAAAGGAGTTTGAATCTGTGTGTTACAGTTTCATTTTGGAAAGGATTTGAGTCGAGGTATGCATTTCAAAAGAGACTTGAATCAAGTGAATTATCTGCATTGTGCATCAAAAAGATTTGTCACAGAACAGTTTTGAGATGTACAGCATGCACTGTGTGAAAGGAGAGTGTATGGAATGATACTGGTTGTTTTGTACATTTGATTGTAATGGCTTGTGATAATAAAGTGTATCTTTATTATTTTTCTTTTTTGACGATGATCACTTGGAATGTTGTCAATAAACAGTAGAAATGACACCACTCTTTGGATGATATTTTGTTAGAATGACATGAATTTTTCAGTAACGGTGAGTTTTTATTTATGTTTTCCTTTTACATTTATTTTATTTTGTTTTCCTTTTATGTGTATATGTTTGACAGGCTCTGTCACTATGGCATAGTGATTAGTGAGTCCAACCATGGTTGTAGATTTTGCCTGAGCAGGACATGTTATGCATTGACGACAGTTTAATTTGGTTATGCATTGACAACGCCACAACCATTTGGCGGGGCACTTGATGATGATGATGCATTGACAACAATTTAACGTCAAATTCTAGATGTAAGGATTGTGATTTTTTGGAGGGGGTGGGGGTGGGTGGTTCAGTCTGTAATATTAACCCTTTGACTCCCTCACCCTGTCTACCAGCATCCGGGACTGTCAACCACGCTAGCAAAACGAAAACTTAACAATTTGATTCCCTCACGCTACCCACCAGCTTCGTGCAGGAAGCTGACGAACAGGGTGAAGGAGTCAAAGAGTTATGTTTTTGCAGCTGGTGGGTAGGGGGTGCAGGAGCCAAAGGGTTAATACGGTGTGTGTGTTTTCATGATTTTGTTGAGAACATTGTTAACATCTTTGATGATTAAGAAAATACTTGCAACAGCATCATCATTCCTTGTGGATTACCGTTGGTCACAGATTGCGCAATATTTGTTTTTCTTTTCTTTTTTTTTTTCTTTCTTCTTTTTTTTCTCATTTTTTCTTTCTTTCTTTCTTTCTTTCTTCTTTTTTTTTTTCCGTCAAGCACATGATCTGATCATATTGTAGGCCTACTGGATTTGTTTGATTTGTTTATTCCACCATGTAGCCTGCTTGAAAAATGTGATATTGCTTCTGCTCTTGCCATTAGTTTAGTCATTTGAATCATGCTCCAGTTTGAACAGCTACTTCGAAGTTGCTGTTTACTGTTTCTTTGCAGTAGATTTTCTGTCATCGATTTCCTTTCGATCAAAACACTCAGTGAAGGGCAAATATAAATTTTACCACCCTGTTCTCGTCTCGCGCATCTTTCCCACGATATGGCTGTTCCATATAACTCCCACCACAACATTTTCAAAGATGAATCTGGAACACAGACCTGAAAGGGTGAGGATTACGGGTAAGGTTAGTATACTACTCTAATCAATCCGTGTATGTGTTGAGGTAGAAAGGCAGAACAGTCTGATTCCTGATGCGCAGAAAAAGGGGGTGGTATAGATCTTGTTTACATCTCTGCCATCGGCCCTATTATTATGTCTGATTGGACCTTTTCGTGAATCAGTCGATCGTTGGGTCACAAATTAGATCTAGGCCTAGTAATTACATTAGTTACGTATTCTTCCAGTTGGTTGTAGAAATATGTTTTTCATCTCATTTCATTTAAACAGCTTCAGACAACAGTGATATGTGCTCTTCTTTATAAACAAAACAAATAAATAAAATGAAACAGGATTGTTTGAGTGTGCCATCCACAGGCGTAACAGCAAAGTACCTCTGTGCTGCTGCTCAAGGCTGAATGTTTCAAAACGAGGCTAGTGTCGTCTGCTGCGTAGTGAGTAGAAGTAGGCTACTCCGGGGGGGGGGGGGGGGGGGGGGGGGGGGGAATATTTACGAACAAATTTCATTTAGATTCCACTCTCATGTATGAACATTTTTGTTTACTGACGATGGTATGAGAAGCAGGTGAGAAAATCTTTAGGCCTTTTTTCCGATTTCTTATTGTTAACGGGTCACTAGTTTCCGTTTTTGTTGGTTAGTAATGTTAATAATTATATCGAGTCAGTGGCCATTTCAGACAGTTCTGTCAGAGGCTTAGAGTTAGATCTACATCTAGATTTAGTTGTTACTTACAACTGTTGATGTATATGGCTCAGTGCATTAATTAGTCAAAGTCAAGATTTCTCACGTCTTCGTTTTTTTTTTTTTTTTTCAATTTTGTGACTTTGTCACTTTTTGATGTTGTTTTTAGTAAATTTTAACCACTGAGAGGCTAATTGCAAAAAAATTTTCAATTGTATGTAGATCTAGATCCTGTTATCATTTATATATATAAATCATCGATAACTACTTGATTTTTTTATGCTTTCTTCCGTAATTTTTTTTTGATCTCTCATTTTTATGGCGTAGTCACAAGTACGTACACACACACGCGCATACGCTCACACACACACACACACACACACACACACACACACACACACACACACACACACACACACACACACACACACACACTTCGACAGGGACAGACTGACAAACATACTTACATGCACACACTCACACACTATACTCTTCTACCTATTTGTATTTTTGTTTTTTGTTTTTGTTGGTGAAATCCGTTACTTGTTGGTTCCCCCTCCCCTACTCTCTCTCTCTCATCACTATTACTTCAAATGACCAGTAATTATTCGATATTTTCATTTATATATATATAGCAGAAAGGTCCTTGTCAAAATAATACAGACTACGCTTTACAAGAATGTAATATAATTCAACTTTTAATGAAGTAACAACAGACATTCACAAAACATGAATTGGAAATAAGTATTACTGTCAGAAACCGTATAGCAAATGTAAAAAAAAAAGTGAAAGTACATATATCAATCAAGTATTCCAGGCGCCTGCGCGCGCACACACATACATATACAGGATGGTGAACTGGAGCACACTCATCCTCTTAGGCGTGTAACCCTTTACACAAGTTGTAATCCTCTCATTGTCTCACACACGCGCGCGCGCGCACACACACACACACACATACACACACACACACACACACACACACACACACACACACACACACACACCACAAACAAACAAACACGTACACACAAACCCCTATAGGATGCTGGGCTAGAGTATACTCAGCCAGTTAAGCATGTGACTTTTTACCCAAGTTGTTATCCCCTCCTACCTCTCTCTCTCTCTCTCTCTCTCTCTCTCTCTCTCACGCACACACACACGCGCGCGCGCGCACACACACACACACACACACAAACAGATACACATACATGCACACAGATGCACAGACGCTCGCGTGCGCACGCACACGCACACACAGAGAAAAGATGCTGAGGTATTGTACACTCAGCCTGTTAGGTATGTGTCCCTTGACTCTTTTCGTGTCATCTACACACACACACACACACACACACACACATACACACACACATGCACATGCACACACACACACACACACACACACACACAACACACACACACTGCTACACAACACACACACAGAGGATGCTGAACTAAGATACACTCAGCCTTTCAGGCGTGTGACCCTTGACACAAACATTTAAACATTCAAAGTACACAAATTATGACAAAAGCATCCAAACATACAAGCAAACAAGTACACAGGTTCACGAGTGTCAAGTAAGCATGATTAGGTAGGCCTACATGTTATTAGTGAAATATTGTGGCATAAACAGACACGCAGGCACACAGTCTAAGCCACATAAATCTAATGTTATTGAACTTACAATTCGGTGGGGAAAGGGGGGGGGGGTTAGTTTTCTTTGTTTTTGTTTGATTTCTGTGTACAAAGAAACCATTAGACATATTGAAAATGCTTCAAATAAAACAAAATCACGCAAGCACACAAACGTACAAACTATTACAAGCAAGGAGGTAAAACAAAATATGACTGCTGGATCTTGAGGGTAAAAACAAAATATTACAAAAATACCTTGTTTGTAAAAGATCCTTTGGAGTCCTCTGGAGTATAAAACACGACGTTTTCGAGCCCAGGCCCTCTGGCTTGACAAGCAGTGAGACAAGCGAACCAACAACCCCACACAACGTACAACCCACAATAATACAACAACTAACGAAGCAAGCTTGCAAGTCAACAAATTATCATAAAAATATAGAATTTGCAAACTTACATGGAACATTGCAAACATTCAAGCCTGCGAAGAGTCAGGCGAGCCTCCAGCGTGTATGCAATCATGCAGTCACAGAAACGTACAGCAATCACACAAAGCAAGAAACAACCACAAGTTGTAATAATCATAAAATAACCACGTAAACATAAAAATTACAAGCATACAAACAACAAAAGAAGCATGCAAATCAACAGATAATTGCAACTTGTAAACAATTCACATGTATAAAAGCAACGAATCTTCCATCCTTGTAACGTCGGATTCACATGCTAATGGTTGTGGGTTCGAATCCCGGGGTTCGCTACATTAAAACTGCCCTTCTCACTGTCCCATCTTAACATCATTGTTGTTCTGGTGGAGTCAGTATAGGATTGGATAAGTCCCCTTCCCCCACTTCCCTGGAATGGTTATCCCCGTCGGCCATATCACCTGAGGTTGGTGTCGACATAAAAACTGAACCAAACCAAACGAAACCTTGTAACCTGATAGTCTTAAAACTATTTATGTGTAGACAATCACAGAAGTATACATACATACAAGAAAGTAATTACGTAAACGAAGAAGCCTGCAAGCAATTTACACAAGCATCCGAGTACACGCTTAAACAATGACACAACAATACAAACAATTACGCATGACAACAAGCACATAAACAAAACGGTTGTGCAAGCATAAATGTATATATATAAACACAAAACGGTTGTGCAAGCATATGTATATCTATAAACAATCACGTATGGACGATCCTCTTATGCTTGTTGAAATGGCTACCGCTTGGCATATGGCGTTGGGGAGTGGAAAGTGACTGGCTGGCTGATGGTGAGGCATTATGGCTTTGGGTCCCACCTAGCACACGACTGGGGGACAGGAGATAGGCAACACAACCTCATAATACACTGTTCCCGACAAAAGTTGACTTCTCTACCACCTCAGTCACAACCCATCGACTTCAGTAGTATGGAACAACTTTTATTTTTTGTTCAGGTAACTGGGGTTTTGTTTTTGTTTGTTTGTTTGTTGTTGTCTGTCTGTCTGTTTGTGACCTGAGTGGGTCGTCCTGGAAACAAGGTTTAGAGATCTTGACTTTTCTACGAGCTAGCATGACAAGAGTGGTGCCCATTTCCTTTTCCTCGCTGCTTTATCATCCCCAACTTACAGGGAGGTAGTTGCCCTTTAACATTAAGGTGTTCTGGGGGGAAATCGGGGGGGGGGGGGGGGGGGGACTTCAAGCCAAGGCACGAAGTTGGACACCCATCCATTCTGTGGGGTGAGTGCAGTAACCTTTTCTTCATATACTTTTTGCCCCCACTTCCCAATGCCCCCCCCCCTTCCTCCATCACACACATGGTCCATCATAACGCTCAAGTATGCACGAAGTCGATCTTTTTTTAATTTTTTTTTTACTCTTCGTTTCTGAAATAATAAAAGCTGCCTTTGTTGAACAGTACTGAATCACACCACAAATACAAAACATATAGCCTAAGTAGAATTAACCTTCTCATCGGGGGTAGGGGGGGGGGGGGGAGGTACCTTTGCAGTGAAGGTTTCTTTTCAAAGCAATCATACATTTGCGATGAAAATTTCTTTTCAAAGGAAGACATACATTATAACACCGTAGTACGTACTGCATAATGAGTGCGAGCGTGAGTTTTTCTCCAGCTGAAGCTGTGTAAGGAGTTTGGAATATGGAGTTTGTTCAAGGACCAATCAGCCCGCGTGAGATGAAATACACTGACAAGAAGACCGAAGCAACACATATTGGATGAAAGCTGTACATCGATGCGTTGATCTGAGCAAGAATTCCAGTTCTGTACAGAAGTAATTGTATTTTATTCCAAATTAACAACTTAACAGACTGTTCATATGAACTACTGCGCTTGTGCATATTTTCATCCCCACCACATCCCCGGAATTAAATTACCCAACACATTACGAAACAATATTCAATGAATGTTAAAAACAAAGAAGAACAAAGGCGTATCATACACTACTTTGCTATTCGCCTCGCCTGCATGCGCTTGAAAAGTACGGAGAGTGTTTTAATGTGAAGAAGGGGCATGCAATCCCTTTCCCCGCTAAATAATAACAAAGCATTAGAAATAAGGGGGGGGGGGGGGGTGTCTTAACAAACAAACAAAAAGAATAAAAAAGAAAAAGACACCTAAAACGTTAATGCCAAGACATTGGAATTTTATATAAAAGAAATAACGAACATATAATAACAGTTAAAGCACATTATTACGTTATATTGATAACAAAGTTTAAGGCACGATTTGAATCTGCTTTATAACACTAACAGGACATTATATTAATAATGCAGAAAAATACATGCCTATAAGCTTATCAAATTATATAATAATAAAATTGATGCAAGATTGCGTATATTATTAATTATTATATCATTCAGTTGACAATTCTAGTAAAACAAAACAAATCAAAACAAAACGAAACAAAACAAACAAACAGACAAACAACAACAACACCAATAACACAAACGTGTGCGAATTACACAGAACCTGGAGTCGATTCTAGTGCGTTCCAACTTTTAAACAAATTGTGCCTTTTCTCTGACAGACGATTATGTTTTATGTTATATGGAGATTATTTTCAGCCATGACAAGCTTTTGACATAACGATCTTATTTTCCTGCTTCACAGGCAGATTAAGACCAAAAAGATGCTGACTTTGTTTTATACTTTCAAATTGCGAGACATATAGTACATAGTTCTGTAGGCAAATTGCAGGACGTATACTACCTAGTGCTGTAGGTCGTTTTCTTTCTATTTTGTTTATTTTGTTTTTATTCATTTTCAAATACATAACGTTTGCAAGCATCTTGAAATGTATACAATGCACAATCAACAGACATAACACAGTGTAGAAAAAAAGAATTCATTGTAATACACACACACACGCGCGCACGCGCACACACACACACACACACACACACACACACACACACACACACTGCAGGAAGCTGGTGGGAAGGGTGAGGAAGTCAAAGGGTTAAGTTTTTGCTTTGCTGGCTTGATTGACAATGCAGGATGCTACTGGACAGGGTACTGGAGTCAAAGGGTTAATAGGTAAACACAAATACAGACGTTGAGAAATATCGAAGGGACGGGGGTGGGGGTGGGTGGAAGGAAGGCGCTGCATTGTAACAATATGTTCTTCCAAGAGAGCACAGCCAGAAGTTTCATGTATAAAATCATTTTGTCAAGAGCTAAATATAAATCAACACAGTAATGAGTACAGAGTAGATTTTAGGTTTTACAATCTGTGATAATGCGTCAATATAGAGTAGATTTTAGGTTTTACAATCTGTGATAATGCGTCAGTATAGAGTAGATTTTAGGTTTTACAATCTGTGATAATGCGTCAATATAGAGTAGATTTTAGGTTTTACAATCTGTGATAATGCGTCAGTATAGAGTAGATTTTAGGTTTTACAATCTTGATAATGCGTCAATATAGAGTAGATTTAGGTTTTACAATCTGTGATAATGCGTCAGTATAGAGTAGATTTTAGGTTTTACAATCTGATTATGCGTCAATATAGAGTAGATTTTAGGTTTTACAGACTGTGATAATGCGTCAGTATATAGAAAATTTTAGGTTTTACAATCTGTGATAATGCGTCAGTATAGAGTAGATTTTAGGTTTTACAGACTGTGATAATGCGTCAGTATAGAGTAGATTTTAGGTTTTACAGACTGTGATAATGCGTCAGTATAGAGTAGATTTCTAGGTTTTTACAATCGTGATTAAGTGATCTAGGGTTTTCAATTTTATCGACTGAGTAGATTTTAGGTTTTACAATCTGATTATGCGTCAGTATAGAGTAGATTTTAGGTTTTACAGACTGTGATAATGCGTCAATATAGAGTAGATTTTAGATTTTACAATCTGATTATGCGTCAATATAGAGTAGATTTTAGGTTTTACAGACTGTGATAATGCGTCAGTATAGAGTAGATTTTAGGTTTTACAGACTGTGATAATGCGTCAATATAGAGTAGATTTTAGGTTTTACAGACTGTGATAATGCGTCAGTATAGAGTGGATTTTAGGTTTTATAATCTGCCATAATGCGTCATTCAAGTTTTACGTCTGCAATATTTTTTCCTCAACATATTTAGAAATTCGCCGCATTAATATTATCCACCCATGCCTGACCACTCACGTAGCAAAAACGCTGGTCTATGATTTCGTCCGGTCCAACTTATCACAATTCTGTCCTTTCTCGCTGTCCATAACACATTCTCGGCAAACGAAAAAAAATTGGGGGTGGGGGAGGGGGGGCTGTAAGACTAGTTTTGAAGGCTTGCAAATATGATTGTGCTCAGCCCCTTCTTTACAAACCATCATTAGCACAGAATGCGACAGATGGTTTGCAATACAATATGGTACAGTACAATGCAATACAACACAATACAACACAACAATACATTAAATTGAAAAAAAAAATTCTTCATGTTATAATTTGTTCGTGCAGCACAACACAATACAACAATACATTTAATTGAAAAATATCTCCACATTATGATTTGTTTGTGCAGCACAGCACAATACAACAATACATTTAATTGAAGAAATCTTCATGTTATAATTTGTTTGTGCAGCACAACACAATACAACAATACATTTAATTGAAAAATATCTTCATGATATAATTTGTTTGTGCATCACAACACAATACAACAATACATTTAATTGAAAAATATCTTCATGATATAATTTGTTTGTGCATCACAACACAATACAACATACATGTAATTGGGAAAAAAAAACCTTCATGATATAATTTGTTTATGTAGCACAACACAAAATCTTTACGTTATGATTTGTATAATTGTTGTTGTCTTGTCCAGCCACATACCATGATGTTTATGGTTTAGAGATGCAGGAGAACTCTGTAGAAGTGGAAGGCATGCAAAAGGGCAGATCTTGCGAGTATCTGTAGCGTTCCACTTGTTCAAAAGCACTGCCTGTACTAGAGGAAATGGCTTCATGCTCACCTCCAGACCTTGACCCCTCAAAGTGTGGAACGATGACAGGCAGACTGTGCTGCCAGCTGGGAAGCAGAAGTCCCGATTCCACGGGAAAATCTCTGTCCTCAACGGCGCTTTTTCTGTGGTTGGACCATGACAGAAAACCAGACTGCCAAGTCGCGGGCCCGTGTTGCCCTGGCAACAAAGCATGACCGTGACCTTGTGAGGAGCCAAAGGAAATGTTTTTCCTCGCCTGCTTGTGTAAAGGAGCTTTATTGTTAAAATGCGGGGACTGGGGAGGGTCTGGGTGTAAGGCAGAAGTTGAGGATGAGATGGGAGTCAAATCAGGCACTGGCAGTTTTCTGTCCATGGCTGTCCACGACTGACAGAGTTCATGTTGTACTGCTGCATCTTTTCTTTCATACTTAAACACCTCCGCACACTCCACAGCCCTCTTAATCTCTCTGCACCTCACTTTGGGTTTGTGCATAACAGACTTCTTCTGAGTTATGTAATCGGTACAGCATTCAACCTTCCGACGCACGGTCGTCGTACTTTCCGAAGACAGTTTGGTTTCCGAAGACATCAACGAAAGCCGCTTCTGCTGATACTTTTCTTTTTGCCGTTGATTTTTCCACCACATTTTGATTTTCCGAACAGAGATTTTTGGCCTGCCTTGCCGAATGTGTCCCTTGTTGAGGGTTCGGGCGAACATATTGAACTTACTGTCGGCAGGTGTAGGGAAAGAGCGGAACCAGTTTCTCAGCAGCGGTATTTCGTATTTGGGGTGAAAGGTCGTGCGAGAGATTTGGTGTTGGCGATGTTGTTTTTTCAGCGTGTGATCTGTTGACAGATAGATATGTGTTAAAAATGGATATTTGTGAGAATTTGAGTATATGTGTATTGTTCTAGATAATAGTAGTGAATGAACAGCAATCGAGGTATGACCAGCAAATCTTTCTCTGTCTCTCCCCCCCCCCTCTCTCTCTCTCTCACACACATACAAACACACAATCACACACACACACATACACACACAAACACACACACACACACACACACACACACACACACAACACACACACACACACACACAAACACACAAACACACACACACGAACACAAATACACACACACACACAGATGCTACATACACATAGGGTACGCAACAACGACAACGACAACAACGAGGACAACAACAACAACAATAACCACACACAAATACTTCAGTTATCTGTTGACAGAGAGGAGTTATATTAAAGATGGAAACGGATTTTACATTGCCCACTAACCAATTCCAGTTTTTCTCTAGTTAAGGAAGTATCGCACGCTTTAACTTCATGTTTCACTCTGACATATTCGGCCCACTTGATTTGACAATTTCTATCAAATCATCGTTTATTGTTTTCTTTATAACTGTGATTTAGTTAATCTTTTCACACCTAAAATCATTTTAAGTAGACTATAAAATGGAAGCCTTTCACTGATTTTTCAACGGACGACTCTTCATGATTACATATAGAATTTAGTATCAATATCACATTTTTCTTAGTTTTCAGTGAAGACATCATAAGCTTACACACCACTACCATCACCATCACCACCACTGCTACCACCGTTACCATAGTCACCAGACCAAACACACACACACACTAACACACACATACATGTACACACTAACACGAACCCTAACACTAACACACACACATACACACTAACGCACACACACGGATACACACATACGCTCGCGCGAACACACATACAGACACATACGCACACACACACACACACACACACACACACACACACACACACACACACACACACACACACACACACCACACACACATTAACACACACATTAACACACACATACTAACACACACACACATACATATACACGCTCGCGCGAACACATATACAGACACAGACACACTAACACACACACATACTAACACACACTAACATACACATACTAACACACACATACACACACACACACAAACGTACGAACGCACACACACAAACACACATCGCCACCACCACCACCACCATCACCAGACCAAGCACTCACACACACACACACCCTCCTCAGCACTAACCTAGGGTCATGTCGTTCATGTATGAGGAGTACCATCGTCCAAACTGCCGACATTTTGCCATACTCAGACGATTTTTGTACTGCCTGTTGGCAATGGTGGATATTGTAGACTGAAACAGAATATAGTAAATATGCACGTTAAAGATCCCCGTACGTTATGTCAGTGGCTGGTTCATGGAAACATGAAAGTACTCGGCATGCCTGCTCATCAAATATGTAGACTGTGCAGACGATTTTTGTACTGCCTGTTGGCAATGGTGGATATTGTGGATTGAAACAGAATACAGTAAATGTGCACATTAAAGATCCCTCACATCATGTCAGTGGCTGGCTTGTGGAAACTTGACAGTACTCAGCATGCATGCTTTTCAAATATGTAGACTGTGCAGACGATTTTTATACTGCCTGTTAGCAATGGTGGATATTGTGGATTGAAACAGAATATAGTAAACGTGCACGTTAAAGATCCCAGTACGTCATGTCAGTAGCTGGCTTATGGAAACATGAAAATACTCAGCGTATATACTCATCAAATATGTAGTCTGTGCAGAAGATTTTTGTACCGTCTGTTGGCAATGGTGGATAATTGTAGACTTAAACAGAATATAGTAAATATGCACGTTAAAGATCCCTCACGTCATGTCAGTGGCTGGCTTATGAAAACATGAAAATGTTCAGCGTGCATGCTCATCAGATATGTAGACTGTGCAACAAGGTGAAACGTGGTCAGCTCGCTTCACTGATAGAGTTCTTTGTCCTCCACCCAAACGTCTGACGATGAGTGATGCGCAGTGAGTCCAAAATGAGTTTAGAGAAGAGGACTATACAAGAATTATATGTGGTAACTAATGATAATGATGGTGATGATTACAACAACAATATCAACAACAATAACAACAGCAATGATCATAATAATGATAATAATAACAAAAATAACAACAATAATAATAATAATAACATAACAACAACAACAATAATAATAGTAATATAAAGAAGAACAGTGTTAGTATTAGTAGTAATAGTAGTAGTAGTGACAATAATACTGTTCTTTTTTTATTAACAGGCAAGCCACGGCAGAACTGGAGTTTCGAGTTTATTCAAGAGTAATTCATCAAACTCGGACAATTCCACATGCGCTCCATCCAAATCTATCAGCTGTTATCTGCAACTGAAACGCCTTAAGTCAGTACAAACCCCTATGCGCTGGCATGGCCTTGGACTGGAGGAAATGGGTAAACAGTAAGCTGACACCACAAGAAAGCTTGGAACATAATGATGTCCAGCGAAAGGCCAGTTTTTTAACGTTGCAGGCTGGGATCGCGGTCAAGATATCAGATCGTGACTGCATGGCACCACTATAGAAAAAAAACTGTGATATTGTTGTCTTTGAAACTCCACAGCAAGACAAAGATAAGGGAAAGAGAAGAAAGAAAGAAATGAAAAATCATTCAGATATACGTCGAAAAGGTCACAGAAGAATGCTTGATGGATTAGAATAGTCCAAAGACGTTACAAATAGAATGTCTTTGGAATAGTCTAAAAATATGTAAGAATTGATTTGAACGGAGTGCATGTTCATCATCTTGTAGACTGTAGAGCTTATCTCTCTCTCTCTCCTCCCTCCTCCTCATCCCGGATGGAGAAAGTTTTACTGACTGTATGATTAATATGCAAAAATTGTGAACTGAAATATACGTTATTTTGAATCATTTATTTTATTTGTAATCAACAAAGAAACCACCAAGTATCCGATAAACTATTTTTTAGCTCTTGAGAGTCACGGAGTTATCTATCATGTAGAATTTCTCATATCCAATCAAGAGTTATGTTGCTTAGTTAATATTTAAAATTCTCCCTGCTTCCCTCTTATTTCCTTTTATTTTTTAGCTGTGTATGTAAAAGCATCTTTTAGTACGTGTGTCTTGCAGTAATCATTGCATGCAAAATTCAGTGTTCTGTATATTTTGAAAAGAAATGAGAAAAATGTTGCTATCCTTTCGTTGCCAGACAAACTTACAATCATTAATTTATTGTGCCTCAAAAAAAGCAAACAACGTGGTAAGCAACTGCAGCATCACAGTAGCAATTTATTCCACTGAAAGTTGCTTCCCCTGGCAAACACTGGCATCAGCCCGTTTTCTTGCGAGAAGTTTTATGTTAAATGTTGGAGTTTTAAAAATCCTACAAAACTTTCTTCTTGCGACCAAATTTTCGGTCAGAAGCACTGAAAAGATTTTAAAACAGCTTTTTTTAATATGATGGCAAATTATTAAAAAAAACGTTCAAGAAGTATACTGGCAAACACTACAGCTACCGAGATATAGGTATTTAATAGAACTTTGATCACGCAAAAAAAAAATCACTAAATACTGTCCATTTTACGGAACACACACACACACACACACACACACACACACACACACACACACACACACACACACACACACACACACACACACACACACAAACGATACATAGGTTACATACTTGACTAAGAGGAGATAACTTGGCCAACTTTGCCTGGGAATGATTCTTCAGCAGGGAAAGAACAGCACAGCGCACAGAGTTGTCTGCCCAATCTTCATGTAATTCCTTTCCCCTGGAAAATAAATATAAGTAAGTAGTTTGTAAATGAATGAATAAATCGGAAAAATAACAGCACAATATACAGTGTTATCTCTTCAGTTTTCTCTTATTTTCAATTGCTCTGAACATAGATGGATAAACAAATAACCAATCAATCAATCAATCAATCAACAAATAAATGAATGAATAAATAATAGAATAAAACGGCTTACCCAGTTGTGTGTTAGGTTGCTCATAGATAATGTATATATGTATATGTGTGTGTGTGTGTGTGTGTGTGTGTGTGTGTGTGTGTGTGTGTGTGTGTGTGTGTGTGTGTGTGTGTGTGTGTGTTCGTTCTTTGATTTAACGTCTTTTCACATATATATGTGTGTGTGTGTGTGTTACAAGAATTGACACAGGAAACATTCTAACTAGGGCCCCAAGACCTTGTCAACACGTAGATCTTATGCCATGATTAATATGGATCTTATCCATCACTTGGTAGCCTATCTGTGGCGTCAGTCATATGGACTTTATTCCAAACCTGGAGATGCCAGGTTGAGAAACTGCATGCAGTTGTTCCCCCCAATGTTTGCTTATTTCCCTTCTTTTGAAAAGAAAGAAAGAAACACAGAATAAATGATAAATAAACAAATAATAAATAAATAAATACATACATAAATACATGAATTAGTAAAGTAGTAGGACAAGCACAGCGCTGAAGTCAGACAACTGCCTCATCCAATCACCACGTGTTTTCTTTTAACCCTTTGACTCCTGCACCCTCTCCCTCCGCATCCTGCATTGTCAACTACGCTGGTTAAGCAAAATTTTAACCCTTTGAATCTCTCACCCTATCCATCAGCTTCCTGCAGTAAGGTGGTGGATAGGGTTAGAGTGGCAAAGGGTTAAGTTTTTGCAGTTGGTGGCTAGGGTTCGGGAGTCAAAGGGTTAAGTAGCTTACATCAGTGACTGTTTTCTTTTGTGTATATACACATTGTGCAATCGCTGTGGCTGCAGCATCAGATGCACAGCTACATGCTTCGTCTTCAGTAGTGAATAGTGGAGAAACAAAGATCGATTATTGTTACATCTGTGTATGCATGTATTTTCTTTGTTCCTACCAAAGTGCGTTCTTTTACGTATGTGGCGGCTGAGTGCATGCTGCACGTGAAATGGTATATCCCTTCGAATCTTCTTATGAAAGACTAGCACCCAGACCACTGTTTGTGGAAGGGGGCGAAAAGTCTCTGTCTGAATGGGAACTGAACCCGGGGGTTCTCTTACACATGGATTTATCATGCTAGACGTATGGTTTGTAATACCTTGCATTATGATAGATAAGATACAAAAAATTGCATGTTTTTTCCCAATTTATTATACGTTCAATCAACAATTTTAATGAGAGAGAAAAAGAAGAAGAACTCAGAACTAATATTGATAGCCACCAGTGAAATACACACACACACAGACACACACAGAACACACACACACACAACACAACACACACCACACACACACACACACACACACACACACACACACGCACGCACGCACGCACGCACGCACGCATGCACAGACACCTACATACGGACCTTACCTTGATATCCGAATATGAAGCATGTAATCTTTCACGTCATGCAAGATATCGTAGATGGTCGCTGTCTTCTCGTCCGTGATGACATCAAATGGCAATGGCTTCCAGTTCTTCAGCTGAATGGCTCCTGCAAGTTCACAAACAGAAGTAGACATAAGAAATAGTGTCTCAGTGATTATTCTTGGGTAACTATCTTATCTTCCTTTTTTGCCTTCGATTATTCTTTGGTAATTATCTAATCTTCCTGTTTGGCCTTCGATTATTCTTTGGTAATTATCTATTCTTTCTTTTTTGTAATTATCTACTCTTCCTTTTTTGCCTTCGATTATTCTATGGTAATTATCTAATCTTCCTTTTTGGCCTTCGATTCTTCAATTATTCTTTGGTAATTATCTAATCTTCCTTTTTTGTAATTATCTAATCTTCGTTTTTTTGCCTTCGATTATTCTATGATAATTATCTAATCTTCCTTTCGTTTTGGCCTTCGATTATTCTTTGGCAATTATCTACTCTTCCTTTTTGTCTTTGATTATTTTATGGTAATTATCTAATCTTCCTTTTTTGCCTTCGATTATTTTATGGTAATTATCTAATCTTCCTGTCTTTTTGGCCTTCGATTATTTCATGGTAATTATCTAATCTTCCTTTTTTTTGCCTTTGATTTTTCTGTGGTAATTATCTAAACTTTCTTTTTTGCCTTCGATTCTTCTATAGTAATTAACTAATCTTCCTTTTTTGCCTTCGATTATTCTGTGGTGATTATCTATCTTCCCTTCTTTGCCTGTGAGCATGACAGCACCTTATATTTCAAATGATGCAACTGTTAGACGAAACTTTTTCATCTTTCGTTCGCCGTCTATATCATTATATTAGGATGACTCCATATTTAGCGTTGAATGTAGTCGCCATTGGCGAGCGCCGCTCTCGTCTGATCTAGATAAACACGCAGACATTCCCGTCATATTACATGGTACCATGATTTCTTAGATGGCATCTGCAGGCCTCCCCCCTCCCCCCGCCCACCACTACCAACCGTCCCCCTTGGGGATGCTGGTGGCTCTTTCAGTATAAACAGTATCCCCACCTTAGTAGACATTCGCGTTAAATTACATGGTACCATGATTTGTTAGAAGGCATCTGCAGGCCTCCAGCCCACCCCCACCCCCCGCTGTGGGGATGCCATAAACAGCATCCCCAGAGGAAATTATGTGCTAGATATTTCCTGTTTTCTGTCACTCTGTTTGTTTCTGCCTTGTTCCGTTGCTTTCTGTCATTTCTTCCTATCATTTTCTGCCTTGCTGGTCCATTCACCTGTAGCCTACGTGTTCGATAAAGTCTTACGTACTTTCTCTTTGGACTGATTATTGGGTACATGCAGTAAGTGCATTTCTGGCTCTAGGGAGGGGAGATATGTGGAAGCAATTTTAGGTAATTTATGCCCGTGTTTAGATATGTTTTAGTGTCCTTAGGTATGCTTAAATTTGTATTCAGGTGTGTTTTTTAAAATCCTCTTTGCGATAAATTGGACAGAGTGTCAACGCCAGGGGCATGTCCTTAGATTATGTGCGCGAATGCATCGATAGGTGTACTTAATTTTGTTTTCCTTTTTGTCCTGTTGAAGTTTTGCATGTTTTGAAGCGGATATGGCCCTGATATGGCTCTACGCAGCCGGCTGGGCTTTAAACAAAAATAACAATAACAATAACAATCTGTAGGCATGGTTCCTCTGGTTTCAGTCCTCTGGGTTTTCTGTTGAGGGTATCCCGACCACTAGTAGCCCATGGCTAAGAGGCCTACCTTGCAAGTGCAAGGAGCTATGGCTTTAGGCTGCCTTTATCCACCTCACAAGTCTGTCATAGAACGTATAGGGTATTTTCAAGGTGCAGCCTTACCACTTGCCACCCCACCACATTCTGATAGAAGCCGCATTGCCAGTCAGTCTGGGGTTGTTCATTTATCGAAACAAGCTTGGCTTACTTCGCAGCTAACTTCCATAACAGAATGCCATCCACCACCTGGCTTACTTTGCAACTAACTTCCATAACAGAATGCCATCCACCATCCACCACCTGGCTTACTTTGCAACTAACTTCCATAACAGAATGCCATCCACCATCCACCACCTGGCTTACTTTGCAACTAACTTCCATAACAGAATGCCATCCACCATCTGGCTTACTTTGCAGCTAACTTCCATAACAGAATGCCATCCACCATCCACCACCTGGCTTACTTTGCAGCTAACTTCCATAACAGAATGCCATCCACCATCCACCACCTGGCTTACTTTGCAACTAACTTCCATAACAGAATGCCATCCACCATCCACCACCTGGCTTACTTTGCAGCTAACTTCCATATCAGAATGCCATCCACCATCCACCACCTGGCTTACTTTGCAGCTAACTTCCATATCAGAATGCCATCCACCATCCACCACCCGGCTTACTTTGCAGCTAACTTCCATATCAGAATGCCATCCACCATCCACCACCCGGCTTACTTTGCAGCTAACTTCCATAACAGAATGCCATCCACCATCCACCACCCGGCTTACTTTGCAGCTAACTTCCATAACAGAATGCCATCCACCATCCACCACCCGGCTTACTTTGCAGCTAACTTCCATAACAGAATGCCATCCACCATCCACCACCCGGCTTACTTTGCAGCTAACTTCCATAACAGAATGCCATCCACCATCCACCACCTGGCTTACTTTGCAGCTAACTTCCATAACAGAATGCCATCCACCATCCACCACCCGGCTTACTTTGCAGCTAACTTCCATAACAGAATGCCATCCACCATCCACCACCCGGCTTACTTTGCAGCTAACTTCCATAACAGAATGCCATCCACCATCCACCATCCACCACCCGGCTTACTTTGCAGCTAACTTCCATATCAGAATGCCATCCACCACCTGGCTTACTTTGCAGCTAACTTCCATATCAGCCATCCGTCATCCACCACCTGGCTTACTTTGCAGCTAACTTCCATATCAGCCATCCGTCATCCACCACCTGGCTTACTTTGCATCTAACTTCCATATCAGCCATCCGTCATCCATCACCTGGCTTACTTTGCATCTAACTTCCAAATCAGAATACTATCCACCATCTGGCTTACTTTGCAGCTAACTTCCATATCAGAATGCCATCCACCATCCACCACCTGGCTTACTTTGCAGCTAACTTCCATATCAGAATGCCATCCGCCATCCACCACCTGGCTTACTTTGCAGCTAACTTCCATATCAGAATACTATCCACCATTGGGGATAGTCGCCCCAATACCAAATAGATAGATGTAAATTTTCTCAGGCTATTAGATCCAGTGGTCTGGACGGAAGACGTGGGGTTTTTTTTTGTTTTTTATGGATGGACACTTTCAAGGCTGAGCGTAATGCAGTGTATTCATTTGGCTCAGAGCCATATCAGGGCTATAACCATCTCAGAAAAGACACAATATCTCAGTTTGAAGAAAAAGAAAGGAAAAAAAAAGCATTACACATATCAATGCATTCGTGCACATAATCTCAGGAGATGGCCCTGACGCTGACCTCTCCGTCCAATTTATTACAAGACGGTTTAGAAAACATACCTGAATGAAAATTCAAACATTATTAAGGACACTAAAGCATATATAAAAAACGGGCCTTAATTACCTAAAATTGTATCTGCACATTTCCTTAAAGCCAAAAAACTGCACATAAAATATGTAGATCTACCCAATTATCAGTCCTAAGAGAAAGCATGTAAGGCTTAATAGAACACATACAGATGAGTGAACCAGCAAGGCATAAAATGATAGGAAGAGATGACAGAAAGCATGGAAGCAAGGCAGAAACAAAGAGAGTGACAGAAAAGAGGACATTTCTGGCACAGAATTTCCAGAAGCTGAGGATACTATTTTATACTGAAAGAACCTCTGGCATCCCAACAGGGGATTACCACTTGAGTGGTGTTGTGGGTACTACTACTAGTGTTCAGGAGTGGACGATACAGTGAAGACCGCCGAACACCATGCTCTTAACACGTGTAAAAAAACCCACAGCAACAAAGGAATTGTCCCACGTAAATATACGTAGTTAGATTTATAACTTTAATGGGTTACTTGTACAGAGAGAGAGGGAGAGGGGGGGGGGGGAATCAAAGAGAAACAGAGACACAGAGAGAGAGGAGAGAAAGAGACAGACAGAGAAACAGACAGACAGACAGACCGACAGAGACACAGAGAGACAGACAGACGGAGAGATAGGAGAGTGATACCTCTGTATAGTGATTTGTTGACAAAACCACCCACATATTTGAGTAGCGAAGTTTATATCACTCAATTGACTTTTAAAGTAGTAAAGTGTTTATCGCAAAATTTCACAATACCCTTCGCTTATGGAATAAATTTCACTTTTTGTTCTATTTTATTCACTTATTCATTCATTCATTTTTCTTGGATATCAGTTGCACGCATCCATGACATACCCATTTTGTTCCCTTTCTTTGTTTTTTTTCTCTTTTATTTATGACAACAACGATAATAATGAAGAAATTAAAACAAAACTTAGAATAAAATGCATGACAGGATGCTATAGATACGATACAAAATCATGCAATCATCAGTCATTATTATCATCCTCATCATCACAATCACCACCAAAACCAGCAACACCATCACCAACACAATCATTACTACTTCAATGCCTTGCCTTTAGCACCAATAGCATCGGAAGGGGGATAACCCAGACAGAACAGGGCGGACTGCACGAGGTTCTCCAGGGGGGTGTCACTGGGAAGAATGACGTGATCATCACGTTCCACTTCTATGACGTCAAAGCTCCTGGTGGAGATGCTGTCAAAATCTAGCGCCCCATTCAATTGTTCCACCACGCATCGAATGGGTAAGAAGACTGCACACAGTTTTTATGCACATATTCATTTATTTGTCTATTTTCTTGATATTTTTCTAGCAAGCCCTAGAACACAATTTTTCAAACTGACAAATTATGACAAAACAAGAAATAATACTGATAAAATATTTATAGAATATTTCAAGACTAACATTAGAAAGTTTTATTTTACAAATAGAATTGCACATGTATGGAATAAATTACCAAACGAAATTAAAAGAGCACAAAACACAAACTCGTATAAAAACCAGCTTGACCATTGGAAACATTACATTGAACTTAAATACGAATATGATGAATGAATCATCAAAAAAAACTGGGCGTACGACAAACCTTGACTACGAGTGTAAGAAAATAAAAATAAAAATGATGGGACTTGAAATAGCCAAACGGCTAATGTGTTATGTCCCTATTGCTAAACTAAACTAAACTACTCATCTCAATTAGTAAATAAGCTGTAAATTTGTTTTGTTGGGTATATATATGGGTATATAAAAGTAGGAGGAAAAAACTTAGAAACCTGTGCTATGCCGGTGATACTGCGCTATTAGCAGACAACATCACCAGTATGAAAAGAATTCTATACAGGGTGGATGCAGAGGGCAAAATGGCTGGCCTAAACTTGAATGCCAAGAAAACAAAAGTGCTACACATTAAAGGCAAAGACACTGAAAACAATCATGACATCTGAATTAATAAAATTTTCTTTATAAAATGTTACAGATTTTAGATATCTTGATTCTGTAAAAACTGATGATGGAACCTGCTCTAAAGACATCAAAATAAGAACTGGAATGGCAAAGCAAAACATGGTCCAACTCAACAATATCTGGAAAGACAGAGGCATACCAAATGGCCTGAAAATTAAACTTTAAAAATGCTTGATCTGACCAATCATGATTTATGACTGCGAAGCATGGACTTTCAAAAACAAAAAACAAAACAAAACCAAAAATACAACAACCCCTGATTGCATAAGAATTGAGGCAGCAGAGATGTGGTTTTTATCGGAGACTTATTACGTGTCACATGGACAGGCAGAAGAACTAATGAAAGTGTCCTAGAAGAACTTGATAAACCAGAAAATTACTAGCAGACATCAACAAGAGAAGACTAAAACACACTGGCCATGTGTCAAGCAACAAAAACACGGACCTCATGGCAACCAGTTTTCAAGGAAAACCCGAGGGAAAAAGGAAGAAAGGCAGACTTTCAGTCTCACACATTGAGAACATAACCAACATCAGTGGCCTAAATACTCAAGAAGTTGTCCACAAAAGTCAAGACAGAGCCGTTTGGAGGAGGGTCACGATGTCAAGGAGTGTAGCGGCCAACACTGAACCCGGTGACACCGACAGGTGAGGTGTGTGTGGATTTGTCCTTCTGTCTGTCTGTCTGTCTGCCTGTCTGCCTGCCTGTCTGTCTCTGTGTCTGTCTGTCTGTCTGTCTGTATGTATGTATGTCTCTCTCTCTCTCTCTGTTCTTTGTCGCACACAACCTTTCATCCTCTCTCCTATCTCACTCCCTCTCTCTGCATGTGTCAGGCTATGGATGTGCATCCTTACGTGTATGTGTACGCGCATGTGTGTATGCATGTTTGTATACAAGTATAAAGGTGTATGAGTGTGTGTGAGTGTGTGGGTCTCTGTCAGTCAGTTTGTCTCTCTGTCTATCTGTCTGTCTCTCTGTCTGTCTGTCTGTCTCTCTGTCTGTCTGTATATGTCTGTCGATATGTCTATCTGTCTGTCTGTTTATCTGTCTGTCTATATGTCTGTCTATGTATCTGCCTATATGTCTATCTATCTGTCTGTCTATCTATATGTCTATCTGTCTGTCTGTTTATCTGTCTGTCTATATGTCTATGTATCTGCCTATATGTCTATCTGTCTGTCTATCTGCCTGTCTATCTGTATATCTTTCTGTCTGTCTATCTATCTGTCTATCTATCTGTCTGTCTATCTATCTGTCTGTATGTCTATTTGTCTATATATCTATCTGTCTGTCTATATGTCTATCTATCTGTCTATATGTATGTCTGTCTGTCTATCTGTTTGCCTGTCTGTATGTCTGTCTATATATCTGTCTGTCTGTCTGCCCGCCGGTCTGTCTCGAACATGACACCTGCAGAGTCGCTAGGCCAAGATCAATAGCCATTGTTTTCTTACGAAACGTCCGTCAGTGAACGCTGACAGTTTTACATGTACACTGGGATCATTTTCCAGCTTATCACCATGTACACACAAGGTCTTCATTATATTAGCGCGGGGCAAGTTGCGTAAGAAATCAATAGAGAATCATCCATCCTCCCCCCCCCCCCCCCCACCATATGTGAAGGAGTGCGTGAGACAGAGACAAAGAGAGGGAGAGACAGAGACACAGAGACAGAGGGAGAAACAGACAGACAGAGACAGAAAGATACATATACATACATGTACATACATATACACATACGTGTATATATGTATGTATGTATACATATATATATATATATATATATATATATATTATATATATATATATACATATATATATAAATATATAAATACATGTATATATATATATACATATATATATACAATTATATATATACACATATATATATACATGTGTGTGTTTGTGTTTGCGTGCGTGCGTGCGTGCGTGTGTGTGTGTGTTGTGTGTGTGTGTGTGTGTGTGAAAAGAGAGGGATACAGACAGGGAAATTTACACAGCGAGGAGCATGAAAGTTCGCGGTACACGTGTTCCTTTCCACGTTTATCGGAGCACACCCATACATATGGGCCTACATGTATACTAATGCGCTTACTTAGAGAGGGTTGAATCAAAGTGGGAAGTTTTATAAAACTGAGAGAAAGATACAAGCTATGCACTGCAGTGTCGACGTAACCCCAACCCCTGTAACAATAAATCAATTCTTTGTTTGTGATGTCCTCAGCTAGCTTGTTTTCTTTCTTTTTCTTTTTTCTTTTTTTCCAGACAACGGGTTCTTGTATTTATGCTTCTCTCTCTCTCTCTCTCTCTCTCTCTCTCTCTCTCTCTCTCTCTCTCTCTCTCTCTCTCTCTATCTATCTCTCTCTCTATCTATCTATCTATCTATCTATCTACCTATCTATC
Source organism: Monoplex corrugatus (assembly GCA_030674185.1). Lineage (NCBI taxonomy): Eukaryota > Metazoa > Mollusca > Gastropoda > Littorinimorpha > Ranellidae > Monoplex > Monoplex corrugatus. The sequence continues at coordinate 13,296,483 of JAPXFY010000027.1, read as the reverse complement.
TCTCTCTCTGTCTCTCTCTCTCTCTCTCTCTGTGTGCCTCTGTCTCTCTCTGTCATTCTCTCCCCCACAACCCCCGCCGCATGAGCTCGCAAACACTCAAACAAACGCAGATACATATATACAGATACATATATACATACTACTTAGGCTATCTGCAATATTTTTTTTTTGCACAATGTTCTGACGATACATGAGAATCAGGATGATGATAGTGATGCTGCGGTTTCATCGTGGATTAATGCAAGATCGCACTCAACGCTTATGATAGTGATGCTACAGTTTCATCGTGGATTAATACAAGATCGCACTCAACGCTTAATTTCGTAACGTATGTTGGCATCAGCAAACTTTGAAAAACCCCATTGATACATCCGCAACGTGGATGAGACTGTGGTCATTCGGATTTGCCTATTCCCGATTTGCCTATCCTCGATTCGCCTATCCCTAACTTGGTCATCCCGATCCGCCTGTTCCCTGTTCGCCTATGTCCTCGGTAAAAACCACTCGATAACACATCTTGCATAGAGAGAGAGAGAGAGAGGCAGACAGACAGGCAGGTAGGCCGGCAGACAGACAGAGACAGACAGACAGTGACAGAGAGAGAGAGTAAACACAAACACACACACACACACACACACACCACACAACACACACACACACACACACACACACACACACACACACACACACACACACACACACACACACATCTAGATAGATAGACAGACAGATGGACAAATAGATACATAGATAGAGAAATACGCTTGTAGGTCTACATGCATTCAGATGCACACATTAGAGGGGCTAGGGTTTACTGTGTCAATACAGAAAAACAGCACACAAGAGATAATATACTACTTCTAGTACTAGTAGCCAAAACAGTATTCAAGAAGATGGAAAGGATTCTTACCAACAAATGCCTATCAATTAGCATCAGAAAGAGAGTCCTTGAATGTTATATAGAACCAATACTGTTGTACGGATGCGAGACGTGGACAGTCAGCAAGCAAAGCCAGAGCAAGATTGAGGCAGCCGAGATGTGGTTTCTAAGAAGAATGTTGAGAGTTCCATGGACAGCAAAGAAAACAAACGAGACAGTTTTGATGGAGGCAGACACAAGTCGATCACTGATAAGGAAGATTAGGAAAAGACAGGCAACATTTATAGGCCATTTTATGAGGAAGGGGGATTTGGAGCACCTGGTCACAACAGGAAAGCTGGAGGGAAAGAGAGCACCAGGTAGACCCATGGAGAGAATGCTGGACGGACTTGCAGAGTGGCTGGGGACGAGGAGGGTGGGGAGAGATGCTAGGGGCAACAAGAGATAGAGATAGATGGAAGTCCATGGTCGCCAACGCCATGCGGCAGGGCACCTGATGATGATGATGATGAGTACTGGTACGAAGGGTGTACAAAGAATAAAAATACAAGCAAGTAATGCTTAATTACATCACAGCTCAGAAACGACTCACTGACAAACTACCTTCATCAGGCTGCATCGACTTCACTCTCTGAGCAATGGTGGACGCTCTACGGCTGCAATCTTCGTCGTTGGAATTCGGCGTTAAAGGGGTCAAG
>JAPXFY010000027.1:13214905-13289905 GCA_030674185.1 Monoplex corrugatus | reverse complement strand
TCTATCTATCTATGTATCTATCTATCATCCATCTATCTATCTATCTATCTATATGTCTGTCTGTCTGTCTATCTTTCTATCTATTTATCTGTCTGTCTATCTATCTATCGATCCATCTATCTATATATATCTGTCTGTCTGTCCGTCTATCTATCTATGTATCTACGAGTATCTATCTATCTATCTATCTATCTGTCTGTCTGTTTGTCTGTCTATCTACCAATATGTTCGTGTGTGTGTGTTGTGTGTGTGTGAGTGTGTATGTGTGTGCGTGTGTGTTTGGGGGGGGGGGGTGTAACATCCTTTTGCCAGTAATCTTTACTACTGAAAAACAGAAAATTGAAACATCACTGTCGTTGTCATTGCAGAGTCATACCATGGTTATAACCGTCTCCAACATACAGGAAACCTCGTTGTCTTTGAAAAGTACACAGAAAAGAAAATGAAATACTCAAATCAATGCATTCGCGCACATAAGCTAAGGATATGGCCCTGACGTTGGTGTTGACCATTCCGTCCAATTTATCACCAGGATGGGGTTAAAAAACCCCCACCTGAATACATATGTAGAAACGTAACTAAGTACACTAACACGTTTCTAGAAACTGGTGTGAATTATTTAAAATTACTTATGCACATCACATTTCTTAAGAGCCAAAAATGCAGTTTATACATGTGCCAGTTATCAGTCCTTTGAATGCTAATAAAACACAAGCAGTCTGGTTAGGAAGCAAAAATTGTTCGAAATTCAAATATATATAGCATCTGAATATAAACTGGAACCCTCAAACTTAAAACGTTTTTTAAAACTTGTTTTTTATTCGTTTTATACATACGTATATATACAAACATATTGACATGCAAACGCAAAACTCCATTATTTCAATCATGAAGACAAGCATAATAATTATCTCACGCACATTAGAGACCATCGTTCCATAGAATTTTTTTCCTGATCACCCTCAGCAATATCAAAGTGTACAATGATTAAAACAAGTTGACAATTCACATTACAAAATATGAAGCCTGTCATATTTTCCAGTCAGAGTACATCTTGGTCCCCGTCGGGTCTCAAACTTAAAATGTTAGGTGTCTGGTTTAAACAAGATGTAACGGGATGTGAAGAAATAAAACTGTGCTGAAAAATTATCGGAGGTAAGAGCTTCTTTCAGAATTTGGATAAAGAGAAATAAAATTCCACTGGGAAGAGTCGCTGTGCTTAAATCGCTAATTCTGTGTAAACTAATCCATCTCTAATCCATCTGCTCCAAGATACCCGGGATGATTTTGTCAGTGATCTTCAGAAGATATGTTTGTTGTTTGCCTGGAATAGTAAACGCGACCGAAGTAACAAAACAAAACACACACACACAAAAAAACTAGCACCATACGGATAATACAAAGGTACATTGAAGCTTTATAAAACTTGCCTGGCTGAGAAAATTTTGCAACACGCTCACAAAAATGAATAATAGGTAACTGAATAAATTTTTTTAAAAAGAACCGGCGAACTATACCCCCTTTTTATTTTTATTATTTTTTTTTTTATTTTTTTTTTTTACAGATTTTGATAATTATGGCCCAATCTATGATTTACATAAAGCCAAGAACAGTTTGTTTGTTCCTGAAGCATATCTTTAAGGCATATAATCAATTTTTGCAATCATGTAGAACCAGTAACACCAACTGATTTAATTTCAGAACAGTCTTCCATCGTGAAAAAAATATATTGGGGATATTTTTTGAACGATGATGGGTCATTTCTGAAACATCGGGAATTCAACAGAAAATAGGAATTAAATGCAAATTGCCTCATCTTTAACGGATGAAAACAGTTTATTAAAGCATAGACACAGAAAACAAAGCTAAACACATCACGTAATATTTCTACAGCACCGAAAACAATTTACATAATGCCGAAAGAGTATGGTCGTACTTTAAAATAATTGACAACAGACGACAAACTTTCAAAATCTTGTTCTAAGTGGTCAGAAAAATTGGGAACAGAGGTTTCTATGAAAAAAAGCAAGTTCATAAAACACAAGAAGTTAAACTGAAATGGTTATAGATGTGTATTATATATATACAGAATTAGTGCAACTAATGTCATCTGGAAAGAATGCGATCTGTTAGCAACTTTTGCTGTAAATTTTGTTTGGAAACGAAAGATAATACCGATCAGAAAGTTTGGAACTGTTTACATAAGAAACGATTCTGGCAAAGGAATGAAGGATTCTTCAAATCAGAACATATCAGATGTGCAAATATTACACAGACTGAGAACTTGCTATTATCTAGTATCGACAAAAGTATAGACACAGATTCAGTATTTGACTAAATTATCCTTTTCGAAATTTTTTTTATTTGTAAATGCAAATTTGAAAAGATTCTATCGAAATGAACTCTTTTAAAAGATATCTTGTTGCAAGATATCATGCACAAAATACAATGCAAAACTGACATGGAACTTGCACATCTATAGATCAAAATGGCTGCTATATTTACCATTAATAACAATCTAGAATTTATATTTTTATTCTGTTTATGGTACACATACTGTCAATATGATTGCGAATCTGAATTTTTGATAATCTGCCCGGATATGATGACAAGTTTCTCTTTTTGTTTGTTTGTTTATTTGTTTGTTTGTTTTTTGTTCATGTTGAATATTGTTAATTATGCTCCGAGAAATGTGTACATACTTGTGGATATTTTGCATGAATTGAAATTTTTGTTATGATGCGATTATATTTATGCTTTGCTTTGCTTTGCATTTGTCTGTATTACGTTTTTAAAATGAATTAAACAAAAGCTTTGAAAGAGAGAGAGGGGGGTGGAGGGGGAGGGGGAGGAGAGAGAGAGAGAGAGAGAGAGAAAATTTCTGGCACAGATTTCCCAGAAGGTGGGGATATTATTTATACTGAAAGAGGTCTCGGCATCAGAAATTGATGCCCTGTGTGCAGAATGCATTAATATAGAATAAAATAAAATAAAATAAAAATAAAATAAAACTAAATTAAACTAAATTAAATTAAATTAAACAAATTAAATTGAAATAAATAAATAAATAAAATAGAATAAATATAAATAAAAAAGAACAAAACAAAATAAATAAAACGAAATAAAATAAAACGAAATAAAATAAAACGAAATAAAATAAATAGATTAAAGAAGAAAAAGAACAAAGAAACACGGCAAGGAAAACGATATTCTTTGCAAATCACAATCATAGAAAAATCCACCTTAGTAAGTGAACAAACGCATAAAAAGATCAGGACAACAACAAGAGTTTTAAGCATAACGCACTCTACCCATGGACAGCTTACTTATTGGCCATAATGCCACTGGCATGCAAGGCAGCAACGAAGATTCTCTACTCCTGTCTGTTCTGGGCAAGCCTCTAGTATGATACCCCAGATGTGTTCCAGGTTTTGAGGTCTCTTTCTATCGTTCCTCGCCATGTGTTGTCTGGTCTTCCTCTCCTACCTCTTCCTTCTGGTGTAAGGTCCAGGGCAGTCCGCCTTCTGTTATCCGGCTCTCTTCCGATGACGTGTGATGGGGACAGCGGCCCGATATTTTTCGTGTAGTTACGAAACCCTTCTTGATAATTGATTTTTGTATCATATGAACAAAGATACAAAGCAAGCATACATAATGACAACATTTTCACGTCAGCATATCATGCGCTCATGTGCATTTCATGCGACATAATGATAGTTCATAATGCTGACATGACCAACGAGGAAAAAAAATCGAGAAATGACACATTCACAGGAACACTTCACATGACATTGCATATGTACGAACGACAAACCATGCATGATTAGTTCATCAAGTCTACATATGCTATTAAAGTTTTTTAATCCATAAGTTTGTTTGTTTGTGTTTCTTTTTCTTTTTTTTCTGTTCTTTTCTTTTCTTCTTCTTCCTTTTTTTTTTTTTTTTTTTTTTGCATGAAACTAGCCACTTTGAATTTTATTAGATGTTGTAATTCTTAATGATTGTGATTTTCTTTATCAAATACTGTTCTAAGTTCATTAATCCATAAGTTTGTTTGTTTGTGTTTCCTTTTCTTTTTCTTTCTTTTCTTTTTCTTTTTCTTCTTCTTCTTTTTTTTTTTTGCATAAAACTAGCCACTTCAAAATCTATTAGATGTCATATTCGAGAATGATGTGTGCTTTTCTTTATCAAATACTGTTCTAAGTCTTTTAATCCGTCAAGTTTGTTTGTTTGTTTGTTTGTTTGTTTGTTGTTTGTTTTTTTTGTTCTTGTATTTTTTTTTTTTATTATTTTTTTGTTGTGTTGTTGCCTGAAATTAGCAACTTTATACTTTATTAGATGTTATATTTGTGAATGACGTGTGATTTTCTTTATCAAATACTGTTCTTAGGTACCTTTTGAAGCAATTCATCAGTGTTGTGCTTTCTTTATATGCACTTTTGTGGACATAGAATAGTGCGTGGAACATCATTGGGTCTAAAATATTACCTTATTTGAAATCATCATCATACTCAAACAAAGCAATCGTTTCAGTAATCTTTATAGACGTAACATTATGGCAGACATTACTTAGTACCTCCTGAGACCATTGCCAAAATTCATGGGCACTGCTCAAAGCAAGCATATGTCGCAAACCTTCCACTTTTACCAAAAAAAAATCACCATTTTTCATACCTGTTTTTTTTTTCTTTTTCTTTCATTCTTTCTTTTTTCTTTCTTTCTTTCTTAGTTTTTTCTTTCTTCCTTTCTTTCTTTCTTTTTTTTTTTGTTGTCAAGAAAACATTTTTTGCAGGTGTAAATCGCGTTTATCTTATCAGACATCCTTTTCATTATTTTTATTTTCTTTACACGCAGCCCGATATTTGTACATGGCAAATTTGTTGTGATAAGTTATAAACACAATGCAACTCGGCACAGCACAGGACAGTAAGTACAATAAAGTATAGTATAACCCAACACAACCCACCACAATGTTCTCTCACCGCACCACTAACCGGGAAACACCAGCGGTTTTGAAAAAGAACCGACAGACAAAAAGAACGAACGCCCACATGAGGGCTTGAAGCTACTATACTAAAGCGATTAACACACCCACCGTAACAGCGAAAATAACATAGGCCTACCTAAATGTATACAACCACGAACAAAACCTCCGTCACAAACCATGCACAGCAAAGGTAAATTAAAACCTTTAAATGCACGCCCTAACGTATGAGAAGAACAATTAACCCTCACTTTGCCCATCAGATTACTGCAGAAACTGGAGAACAGGGCGAGAGTGGAAGGGTTAATTAACGCACAATAGCATCAGTTCACGAGAAAACTGCCCGAGGAACAATGACACCGTCACAGCAGTTTGCCAACGAGAAAATGACAGTCCTAAGAACACGAGTATCGATTTTCTGAGGAACAGAAGAAAGACCACCCGCTGAGTTAGAAGCGAAACTAGAGAAGCCGATGGGTGGGTTTCATGTGGGTTTGAATAACAACGTTGTCATTTACATGACTGAAATGCTGGTGGGACACTGCGTTCATGAAAAACTTGGGAGTATTTTGATCTCATGAGAAGTTGTATAGCTTGAAAACAGAGCCAGCCTACAAATTTTTTCAAAGAAATGATTTTTATAGGTAACCGAAGTGCTGGTACGTAACGGTTATTATTGTTATTGTTGTCGTTTAAATCCCCAGCCAACTGCGTAGAGCCACATCAGGGTTATAACCGCCTCAAAACATACTAAACTTCAACATGAAAACAAAAGAAAAAAGAAATGAAAAGTAAGTACACTACCAATGCATCCGACTACATAATCTAAAACATGCCCCTGGCGTTGACCACTCTGTCCAATTTATTGCTCAGGGGATTTAAAAAACACACTTGAATACAAACATTTAAGCATACCTAAGGACACCAAAACATATATAAAAACGGGCCTAATTTACCTGAAATTGCTTCCGCATAGCTCACCTCCCTAGAGCCAAAAATGCACTTAATACATGTACCCAATTATCAATCCTAAGAAAAAGTATGTAAAACTTATCAAACACATACAGGTGAATGGACCAGCAAGGCAGAAAATGATAGGAAGAAATGACAGAAAGCAAAGGAGGAATAAAGAAACAAAGAGAGTGACAAAAAAGAGGAAATTCCTAGCACAGAATGTCCAGAAGGTGGGGATACTATTTACACTGAAAGAGCCCCCCGGCATCCCCATGGAGGAAATGCAATGGTTAGTTCGTGAAGAGTGTGTGTAATAGTGACGTCAGTCACACAGGCCTACTGAGATGCTGGTGGTAGTTTTAATTCCAGTTTTCTCAGGATAGCGTTTCTGCGCTCGAAATAAATTCCATCTGCAACGCTGCCGACAAAGATCAACTAAAATAATAAACAAATATTAATATGATATTAAAAATAATGGAAAAGTATACCGAATAATCAAGACATAAGCCATAAAACAGCACATAGAACCTATGCATTGGTAAAATCTTGCAGTTCTATTAAGCTTATATGTATTGTATTTGTCTGTCAGTGTTATGTGTATTGTATTGGCCTGTTAGTGTTATGTGTATTTTATGGGCCTGTTAGTGTTATGTGTATTGTATTTGTCTGTTAGTGTTATGAGTATTGTATGGGCCTGTTAGTGTTATGTGTATTGTATATGTTGTTAGTGTTATATGTATTGTATTTGTCTGTTAGTGTTATATGTATTGTATGGGCCTGTTAGTGTTATATGTATTGTATTGGTCTGTTAGTGATATATGTATTGTATGGGCCTGTTAGTGTTATATGTATTGTATTTGTCTGTTAGTGTTATGTGTATTGTATGGGCCTGTTAGTGTTATATGTATTGTATGGGTCTGTTAGTGTTATGTGTATTGTATGGGTCTGTTAGTGTTATGTGTATTGTATGGGTCTGTTAGTGTTATGTGTATTGTATGGGTCTGTTAGTGTTATGTGTATTGTATGGGTCTGTTAGTGTTATATGTATTGTATGGGCCTGTTAGTGTTATATGTATTGTATGGGTCTGTTAGTGTTATATGTATTGTATGGGTCTGTTAGTGTTATATGTATTGTATGGGTCTGTTAGTGTTATTGTATTGTATTGGTCTGTTAGTGTTATATGTATTGTATGGGTCTGTTAGTGTTATATGTATTGTATGGGTCCTGTTAGTGTTATATGTATTGTATGGGTCTGTTAGTGTTATGTATTGTATGGCTGTTAGTGTTATTGTATGTATGTGTCTGTATGTGTATATGTATTGTATGTCTGTTAGTGTTATATGTATTGTATTGGTCTGTTAGTGTTATATGTATTGTATGGGTCTGTTAGTGTTATATGTATTGTATGGTCTGTTAGTGTATATGTATTGTATGGTTGTTAGTGTATTGTATTGTATGGGTCTGTTAGTGTTATATGTATTGTATGGGTCTGTTAGTGTTATATGTATTGTATGGGTCTGTTAGTGTTATATGTATTGTATTTGTCTGTTAGTGTTATATGTATTGTATTGGTCTGTTAGTGTTATATGTATTGTATGGGTCTGTTAGTGTTATATGTATTGTATGGGTCTGTTAGTGTTATATGTATTGTATATGTCTGTTAGTGTTATATGTATTGTATTGTCTGTTAGTGTTATATGTATTGTATATGGTCTGTTAGTGTTATATGTATTGTATGGTCTGTTAGTGTTTATATGTATTGTATATGTCTGTTAGTGTTATATGTATTGTATTGTCTGTTAGTGTTATATGTATTGTATATGTCTGTTAGTGTTATATGTATTGTATTGTCTGTTAGTGTTATATGTATTGTATATGTCTGTTAGTGTTATAGTATTGTATGGGTCCTGTTAGTGTTATATGTATTGTATGGGTCTGTTAGTGTTATATGTATTGTATGGTACTGTTAGTGTTATATGTATTGTATGGAGTCTGTTAGTGTTATATGTATTGTATGGTCCTGTTAGTGTTATATGTATTGTATGGGTCTGTTAGTGTTATATGTATTGTATGGGTCTGTTAGTGTTATATGTATTGTATGGTCTGTTAGTGTTATATGTATTGTATGGGTCTGTTAGTGTTATGTGTATTGTATGGTCCTGTTAGTGTTATGTGTATTGTATGGTCTGTTAGTGTTATATGTATTGTATGGGTCTGTTAGTGTTATATGTATTGTATGGGTCTGTTATTAGTGTATGTTATTTATTGTATTTGTATATGTCTGTTAGTGTTATATGTATTGTATATGTCTGTTAGTGTTATATGTATTGTATGGGTCTGTTAGTGTTATATGTATTGTATATGTCTGTTAGTGTTATATGTATTGTATATGTCTGTTAGTGTTATATGTATTGTATGGGTCTGTTAGTGTTATATGTATTGTATATGTCTGTTAGTGTTATATGTATTGTATGGGTCTGTTAGTGTTATATGTATTGTATGGGTCTTAGTGTTATATGTATTGTATAGCTGTGTATTGTTATGTATGTATGGCCTGTTAGTGTTATGTGTATTGTATGGGTCTGTGTTATGTTATATGTATTTGTAGGGTCTGTTAGTGTTATGTGTATTAGTTATGGGTCTGTTGTGTTATATGTATTGTATGGGTCTGTTAGTGTTATGTGTATTGTATGGGTCTGTTAGTGTTATGATGTATTGTATGGGTCTGTTAGTGTTATTGTATTGTATGTGTCTGTTAGTGTTATTGTATTGTATGGGTCTGTTAGTGTTATATGTATTGTATGTGTCTGTTAGTGTTATGTGTATTGTATGGGCCTGTTAGTGTTATATGTATTGTATGGGCCTGTTAGTGTTATATGTATTGTATGGCCTGTTAGTGTTATATGTATTGTATGGGTCTGTTAGTGTTATATGTATTGTATGGGCTGTTAGTGTTATATGTATTGTATGGGTCTGTTAGTGTTATGTGTTTGTATGGGTCTGTTAGTTGTTATATGTATTGTATGGGTCTGTTAGTGTTATATGTATTGTATGGGTCTGTTAGTGTTATGTGTATTGTATGGGCCTGTTAGTGTTATATGTATTGTATGGGTCTGTTAGTGTTATGTGTATTGTATGGGTCCTGTTAGTGTTATGTGTATTGTATGGGTCTAGTTAGTGTTATGTGTATTGTATGGGTCTGTTAGTGTTATGTGTATTGTATGGGTCTGTTAGTGTTTATTGTATTGTATGGGTCTGTTAGTGTTATGTGTGTATTGTATGGGTCTGTTAGTGTTATATGTATTGTATGGGTCTGTTAGTGTTATGTGTATTGTATGTTGGTCTGTTAGTGTTATATAGTATTGTATGGGTCTGTTTAGTGTTATATGTATTGTATTTAGTCTGTTAGTGTTATATGTATTGTATGGGCCTGTTAGTGTTATATGTATTGTTATGGTCTGTTAGTGTTATATGTTATTGTATGGGCCTGTTAGTATTATATGTATTGTATGGGTCTGTTATGTTATTGTATTGTATGGGTCTGTTAGTGTTATGTGTATTGTATTTGTCTGTTAGTGTTATGTGTATTGTATGGGTCTGTTAGTGTTATATGTATTGTATTTGTCTGTTAGTGTTATGTGTATTGTATGGGCCTGTTAGTGTTATATGTATTGTATATGTCTGTTAGTGTTATATGTATTGTATGGGCCTGTTAGTGTTATGTGTATTGTATGGGCCTGTTAGTGTTATATGTATTGTATGGGCCTGTTAGTGTTATGTGTATTGTATGGGTCTGTTAGTGTTATATGTATTGTATGGGCCTGTTAGTGTTATGTGTATTGTATGGGCCTGTTAGTGTTATGTGTATTGTATGGGCCTGTTAGTGTTATGTGTATTGTATGGGCCTGTTAGTGTTATATGTATTGTATGGGCCTGTTAGTGTTATATGTATTGTATGGGCCTGTTAGTGTTATGTGTATTGTATGGGCCTGTTAGTGTTATATGTATTGTATGGGTCTGTTAGTGAAACAGACCCAGGTAATCTGTAATGCACCATGCTCTCTGCTGCAGGAAGCTGATGGATAGGGTGAGGGAGTCAAAGAGTTAAGTTTTTGCAGTTTGTGGATAGGGTGCGGAAGTCAAAGGGTTAATGTCTTGAAAAAAGTTGTCCCTGATTCTGTGACCGTTATTGTGGTGGAGAGAGAGAGAGAGAGACAGAGAGAGATACAGACAGACAGAGACACAGACAGACAGACAGACAGACAGAGACAGACAGACAGAAGCAGACAGAAGCAGACAGAGATAGACAGACTGACCAACTGAGAGAGACAGTCAAACAGAGAGAGGGACAGACAGAAAGAGACAGAGAGAGAGAGAGAAGCCAGCCAGCCAGCCAGTCAGCCAGCCAGACAGACAGAGAGAGACAGACAGAAACAGAGAGAGACAGAGACAGACAGAAACAGACAGAAACAGAGAGACAGAGACAGACAGAAACAGAGAGAGAGAGACAGAGACAGACAGACAGAGAGAGGACTCACCTCTGCCTGCCGATTAACGACAGTAGGCGTGTTAGCAGCCACCCAAGCCTCGGCCAGCGTTTCAAATGTTGTGTGTATATCCATTGTCATAAGCGCGCGCGCTATGAATTAATTTATTCTTTACCGCGCCTTCTGGTTCGATGATGTTGACAACAACACGCGAACCGCACGCACAGAACCCAAGTTGAGTGACATTCATGTAGATAGGCCAGAAATATCAATTCAGTCCGGTCATCTTCGCTCCAGGTGAAGCTTAATAATATTAAGACATATACACAAGTTCCTCCTGCAGTGTACACTGAGATATAATTTATATAGAGAATTTATATCCACGCTTAGTTGTGGATTCTCTATCGTGTTGCCACTGAGGATTTGTATCCGAGCTTATTGTTGCCACTGCTCAAGAATTTATATCCACGCTTAGTTATGGATTGTCTATTGTTGCCACTGAGAATTTGTATTCGAGCTTAATATTGCCACTGTTCAAGAATTGATATCCATGCTTAGTTGCGGATTCTCTATCATTGCCACTGTGAATTTATATCCAGGCTTGTCGTTGCCACTGCTCAAGAATTTATATCCACGCTTAGTTATGGATTCTGTATTGTTGCCACTGACAATTTGTATCCGGGCTTACCGTTGCCACTGCTCAAATTGCAAGTAATTCGACCTGATATAGTCGTTCTTGGGCATTAGTGATTAAACTAGAAATCAAAACCGAGAAATGAAATTTGATTACATGATCTAAACAGTCTCCACAGACTTAATCAAGGCTTGATCTTATCGTCTCCATTGGTCAAATAGCAATGCATATAATTATGATAGCCAGCCTCGGGCATCACCGCTTGCCTATATCTATGGCAATCACTGATTGAATTGAACCAGGCCAGAAATCAAAACCGAGAAATGAAATTTGATAACGTGATCTGAACAGTCTCCACAGACTTAATTATTGCTCGATCTTATCGTTTCCATGGGTCAAATAGCAATACATATATAACAGCCAGCCATGGGGTATCACCGCTTGCCTATATCTATGACAATCACTGACTGAACCGGGAATCAAGATCAAGGGATTTAATGTATTTAAATTACTGTGTCTTAGTGCCTGGTTACAGTTTGTTCTAGGGGGCGTGTTTTTGCTTGCAAGAGTCTCGTCTCTTGGCTCCACCTTCAAGTGCATTCTTTGTCCCCCTGGCTCCACCTCCAGCTTCATCGGACTGCTAATCATGCCAATGAATAAACACGAAACTATAATTGGCAGCTGCTTACACGCTAACAGTAACACGTCATAGGAGGGAAATACGTATGCGCGCGCGCACACACACACACACACACACACCCCACATCGTTTAATATCACTCATAGTGAAAAGACGTTAAACCAAAGAACGAACACACATGCACATACTCACACGTTCAGAAACTGCACCGAAATCATTCAGTCAGTGTTACTGTGATTGCTTTACAGATGATAGGTCTAAAAGCCCAGACCATAATGAATCAACTTACACCTTTTCATGCCCGTTTATGATGAAAGAGAGGAATGTAACAAGATCTAATGGTCCTGACAAATCAATTCTCCGAGGAACTGTTGAAGGAGGGAGACGGATGGGAAGACAGAGGGAAAACCCACACACACAAAAAAAAAAAAAAAAAAACAACAACAACAAAACACCACCACCCAAAACATTGGACTGACACCATTGCAGAATGGACAGAGAAACCATTTGAAGGGACCCAGGCTTTGGCACACAACGGACGTAGCTAGGAGAATTTGGTGAACAGTTGGGGTTTTTTTATTTTTTATTTTTTTATTTTTAGTGTGGCGCCCCAATGACTATTCACAGAGTTAATGGAAAGAAAAGAGAGAATGAGGGGGGGAGGGAGAGACAGAGGAGGGGGGTGTTAACTAGTTAAGGCTGCTGCTGCTTACTTTCGACTTCTTTTCTGCTTGAGGTTGCTGGTGCCGATTTTACCATTGTTCGTCTGTAGGCTGGAGGCGGTTTTGTTTCTTGTTATTTGGAGGGTTCCTTATTTTGTTTTTTCCTTTTCTGATGCTTCTTCCTCTTTCTTTGTCTTTTCCCCTCTCTCTCTCTCTCTCTCTCTCTCTCTCTCTCTCTCTCTCTCTCTCTCTCTCTCTCTCCTCTCTCTCTCCTCTCTCATCTCTTGGAAACTGCCGTTATTTCTAAATTCTTAAGTAGGCAGAATGGTTCAGACGTTTCGCCTGCCAATAACTGAACTAAAGGTTCCAGGGTTCGCTCCCCGTAGATGCCTTCGACTTTTCTCCTCAGTTTGACCGGAAAATCGAACTGAACGTCTAGTCCTTGGAAGGGGATGAAAAACGAGTCGGACCCGTGTGCCTTCTATCTGTGCATGCTAAAGATCCCACGGCAGTTGAAAATCGTGAAGAGCAGGGCATTGTCCGGCTGCCTTGGTATAAATCATTGGAGAGATAGATTGATTTCCCAGATCCCATTCCTTGAAGATCCAATTAGCCTTCTTGCCTTTCTGAAGTCTTGGTAAAAAAAAAAAAAGAATATGAATATGATTTTGAAATGAGGGAGAGGGGATGGACACTGCCCTCGTGGTGCTGGCCCCGTGAAAAATTGAGGTCTCTGCCACTCACTCCCCTACGATCCAAGGGTTATGGAACTATCTAGGTAGGACCTCAGGACCTGGCCAGCTCATGGTTTTATGTGCAGGCTTAGGGCTTGTGCTGTGATCATCTGGATCTTCTCCATCACATGCAAGTGGAGAATTCACTCCGAACGCGGAGACGTCATCTTGAGAAATTGAAACTGAAACTGAAACTCTACTTCTTCTGCTTGAAGCTTATGCTGCTTTTGTTCTGGTTGTTGTTGCTCTAGAGGTTGCTGCTGCTGGTTTTTCTACTTCTTTGTGCTGCTAGTGCGTTTCTTGTTCTGGGGTCCGGTACCGCTGCTTGTTCTTCTTCTGTTTGACCATGTTGCTGTTTTTCTTCCTCCTGGAGGCTGGTGCTGCTTTTCTTCTTCTTCTTCTTCTTCTTCTTCTTCTCTTCATCATCATCTTCTTCTTCTTCTTCTTCTTCTGCTTCACTTCTTCTTCTTCTTCTTCTTCTTCTTCTTCTTCTTCTTCTTCTTTTCTTCTTCTTCTTCTTCTATTCTTCTTCTTTCTTCTTCTTCTCTTTTCTTCTTCTTCTTCTTCTTCTTTTCTTCTTCTTTCTTCTTCTTTCTTCTCTTCTTCTTTTCTTCTCTTCTTCTTCTTCTTCTTCTTCTTCTTTCTTCTTCTTTCTTCTTCTTCTTCTTCTTCTCTTCTTCTTTTTCTTCTTCTCCTCTTCCTCCTTCTCCTCCGTCTCCTCTTTACTTCTTCCTCTTCTTCTTCCTCTTCCTCTTCTTCTTCTTCTTTTTCTTCTTCTTCTGCTTCTTCTTCTTCTGCTGTTGCTTCTTCTTCTTCCTTTTCTTCTTCTTCTTCTTCTTCTTTTTCTTCTTCTTCTTCTTCTTCTTCTTCTTCTTCTTCTTTTCTTCTTTTCTTCTTCTTCTTCTTCTTCTTCTTCTTCTTCTTCTTCTTCTTCTTTTCTTCTTTCTTCTTCTTCTTCTCCTTCTTCTTCTTCTCCTTCTCCTTCTCCGCCTCCTCCTCTACTTCTTCTTCTCCTTCTTTTTCTACTCCTATTACTACTACTGCTACTACTACTACTATTACTTCTTCTTCTTCCTCCTCCTCTTCTTCCTCCTCCTCCTTCTCTTTTTCTTCCTCCTTCTCTGGGTATTGATGTTACATTCTCTTTTTAACTGTATGCAATTATTGTTTCCGCTTCTTCTTTTTCTGGATGTAGTCGTTATAGTTGTAGTTGTATGTTGCTGTCTGAAGGCTGCTGCTGGTTTCTTTTTTCTTCTGACCCTTCTCTCCTCCTCTTTTAGAAGCTGCTACTACTGGTTATGTTTTTTGTACTAAACACTTTTGTTTCTTCTTCTTCACCTTCTGGAGGTTGCTAACACTGGTTTTGTTTCTCCTGTATGGAATGCTGTTGTTTCTTCTTCACCAACAGCATCTGCTGGAGTCTGTTTTTCCTTCTTAAAGGACGCTGTTGATTGTTTTCTTCTTTTCCTTCCAGGAATATTTTCTACTTTGGTCGTTTATTTTTGGTTTTTTTTTGTGTGTATGTTTATTTTGTGATGCGTGTGTGTGTGTGGGGAGCTCGCGAGATTGTCGAAGTGTCTTTTTGGTTATTAATGAGTTTGTTGAAGTAAGCTGTCTTCGTGTTTCTTATACATATAACGGTCTTTATGTCCTTATTTTGTTTCCAGCATCTTTGTCTTCTGTATATCTAATGTGTCTTTTTGAGGTGCAGCCTCCACTATAGACCTACTTTTGTCAGCCAGGGTGACAGTTTGGGGCATTTTACCCATTTATGCCGTTTTGCCAACAAATGCCTATCAATTAACATCAGGAAGAGAGTTCTTGAATGTTATATAGAACCAATACTGTTGTACGGATGTGAGGGGTGGACAGTCAACAAGCAAAGCCAGAACAAGATTGAGGCAGCCGAGATGTGGTTCCTAAGAAGAATGTTGAGAGCTCCATGGACAGCAAAGAAAACAAAATGAGAGGCAGATGGAGGCAGACACAAGTAGATCACTCATAAGGAGGATTAGGAAAAGACAGGCAACATTTATAGGCCATTTTATGATGAAGGGGCATTTGGAGCACCTGGTCACAACGGGAAAGCTGGAGGGAAAGAGAGCACCAGGTAGACCCAGGAAGAAAATGCTGGACGGACTTGCAGAGTGGCTGGGGATGAGGAGGGTGGGGGAGATGCTAGGGGCAACGAGAGATAGAGACAGATGGAAGTCCATGATCGCCAACGCCATGCGGCAGGGCACCTGATGATGATGATGCCGTTTTGGGGTGTGTTTGTGACATGATAAACTATTTGCTAGCGGATTTCTTGGGCTTCATTGGGATGTTTGCATTTGTAGACAGACTGAAGTGGTGCTTGTGATAAATCAAATAGAAACGTGTTTAGGTGTTGAAAAAAGCCAGACAAGTCTGTGATCATTCATATCAGACGAAAAAATGTTAGGAAAGGTAAACAACTGTTTATAATATTGTCATGCAAGCTCGCCACGAAGGCTGAATATTGATTGATATTTTTGTTTTACTGCCTTTGATCTCAGCTTCATCGATTAGTAAGCTGCCACTCGACACATGCATTGCTCTGTTTTATGTGCACATAGGATTTGCATGTGGCCTTTGACCTTTATTTCAATATGTTTTATCAAAATTACAAAATTCTCGCCGTATAGGACGATAATTATTTCCACAACTTTGTGTTACTGATTTTTTTCAGCCTAGGTTCCGCGTCAATGTCAAGTCTCGCAAAATCTCGTGTAAACGTTGTGTCTAAGATGGCGGCGTTGTGGAAAACAGTTGCGTTGGCACTTTCATTTGCGTTTACGTTTGCTGCTAAGTATCAGGATGGGCAAAAGGTATCCATGTTAATGCTTGAACATACTTTTACTATTGTAAGAAGATTTATACAGAGAGAGACAGTAGGCCTATATTTAGATTTGCTGCATAATTCCGCTCGGAGATCTTTTGCCATTAAAACTGACACTGACAGCGAGTCTAATCAGCATGATGATCATGATCCCGGGGATGGATAGTTCAATAGTTCTGTAATGTGTCGACTTGTCGAGCCTGTTCATGCAGTATAGTAGGATAGTAAGTAATGTGTCGACTTGTGGAGCCTGTTCATACAGTATAGTAGGATAGTAACTACATAATGCAAATCTTCAGCATAAGAAATACTTCTATTTTTTTCTTTTTGTAATACTCTGAAGACTGACAACTCCTGTTTGTTATTATTATTTTTTTTTTTACTAATATCACTACCACCTTTCCTACTTTCATGCAATGATCTGTTGTTATTTTTGATGAACTAGGATTTTGCTGCATTGATGTATTAATGTTGCATCTGACTATCTTTAGCCTTATACAAGTTATGACGCCTATGCTATTACCACAGCAATAAATGAATTGACATGGCAACCACCACCACTCACCCCCTGATTTTGTTTGTTTATTGTCGTATGCAGCCTAAAATGCAACAAGCATTCTCTGCCTGATCCATTTACACTATAACTAAGTAAAATTGTTATAATTATCATTAAATTTGACAAGTTTGTGAGTGAGGCTATGGAAATTCATATTGATATTTGAATTATAATACCCTTTGTTGCCTTCCTTGGTTGACTGCCCCAGGCGTTTCCTGTTGTGTAGGTCTCTGCTAGACTATAGATTAGATCTAACACTGTGTAACGCTAACAGTCAAAGTGTTCAACCTTTCCTTGCTTTACCACCTTCATGGTGGGCCTAGGTAGGTATGTTAAGAAAAAAGAAAAAAAGAAGATAGTTTCATTAATCATGAAATTACCACCACTGGAAAGAGAGAGAGAGAGAGAGCACAACCAAACAAAAAAAAAACCCTCCACAATATTATAAACATTCTATGTTTGGTAAATGTGAAATAAAGTTATACTTTATTGTTAATATTTGAATTTTAAGGTTGTACTGCATTTAAAAGAGAACTGTGACCATGTGCCTGTTTTCTTTACAAAAAGAAGCCTAAATTTAGAACGGTTGAACCAGTCAAGAAAGGCTCATTAAGAGATTTTCATTTGCACAAGATTACGAAAGCCATAATGAGATGCTGGACTTTAGCACTAACTTGTAATTGATTATTTGCCATAGCTGGCATAATAATCAATTAACTGCCAAAATTAATATCTGATTTAAAACTTGCAAACAAAGCACAAGATGACAATCATGATAGTATACACATTATATTCATCATTAAAAATTAAAAAAAAAAAAAGAAAAAATTATGCTCAATACTTGAGTCTTTATAATGAAATATTGCCCTCGCAGTTTAAAAACTATTTTAGGTTCATTTTGAAATTTGCTGTACACATACAATTTTGCCACAAGGGTAATGTTAAGTCACTATGAAATCAGCCTGAATGCAGTTACATTTCCAGAGATACAGATAGTGGTGTTTCACTCAAGCATTCATGTTACATTGGTTTCCCTGTCAAGCACCATTTTCACATTCTTTGCTTAATTGCTTAATTCATTGCTTACTGATTAACAGTAACACTAACCTGGAGCACATGTTTTGATTCTTTGAAAAATTCTTTTTCTTCTTTAAGTTTAACTCCATGAAGAGTTAATTGGGGTGTCACATGAAAAAACTGTTCTCTAAGATGTATTCTTCAAGCTCTGTCAGTTACATGCCAAAGCCTGGGTCTGAAGTTCAGTACCTTGCAGTAACACCACATTTCCATGGCATGGATTCGTCTTTGCAAATCCGCTGTTAGGATTTGTATCTCACATCACATGCAATGATGCATGCAGGGAGAGGGAATATTTGAGAATTACTTTGCACTAGATTTTACAGACTAAGAGGAGAGTTTTAAATGTCTCATCTTAATCGTGGTTAAGGTGAAGTAATTTCACATCCAAGTTGGGATGACTTGACGGAGTAAAACTTGTCAGTTGGGCTGTAATAAGCTCAGTGGCCATTTTAACAATGGAACCAACAGCAGACACCATACCATCTGACGATAACTTTGGTTCATAAGATTAAGAGTATTGTGGATTTAATCTGCACCAACTGTTACACATAAATAAAGGAATGTATGTGTTATTGTGTTAATGGTGATAAATTTCAGGCTTCATTCTGGTATGGGGAATATGTCTGTACACCATCTTGGTTTGCAGCCAGCCCATTACAATTCAGCTGAGCGAAAATTAATCATCATGGGAAAAGTTTGAACTTTTGCACAAATATTGATTTGGCATTGATATCGATAATTGTTGGATGCATGACTACATTCACAGCCACAACCAGGATGTTTGTGATCGTGTCCTTGCTGATAGTGACATACATATCTTTTGTGCTTTGAACTGGGACTACATTCACAGCCACAACCAGAATGTTTGTGATCGTGTCCTTGCTGATAGTGACATACATACCTTTTGTGCTTTGAACTGGGACTACATTCACAGCCACAACCAGAATGTTTGTGATCGTGTCCTTGCTGATAGTGACATACATACCTTTTGTGCTTTGAACTGTAGACTAGCTCTGTTACAAAGTTTTCAGCTTCTGCCCAGATTGATCATTAATATTCATGGCTTCAAATAATGAACATAGAAATCTATTAATGTATACATGTATGTCTATAAACTAACAAAGCTCTTTACTGAAGAGAGGTTGCCTTTTTTTAAAGTTAGTTTCTGTAACTGTGAAATTGTTAAATCGATACATACAATTATAATAGTGTTTTGCCTTTTTATGAAGTTAGTTTCTGTATGTGAGATTGTTGAATCAATACATAAAATTATGATGATGCTTTGCCTTGTTTTAAAGTTAGTTTCTGTAAATGTATGATTATTAAATCAGTACATATAATTAATAGATAATGCTAATGCTCTTATAGTTTGTTGAAGAATGACTTTGTGAACTATAGTATATTGTATTCCCATAATGTTTGAATGATTTGTGTGACTTATGTTGTATTCCAATAATGTTTGAAGTATGTGTCATCCGAGAACAACAGTCTAATATATTTCGCGTTTGGATAATGCTTACACTTACAGTGTGTACACACCCCTTCAAACAAGGCTTTAGCCTTAATGAATTCTAATTCTGATTCTGATTCTCTACTGCGTTTGAGCATAATCATGGCTTGGATGAGTGTATACACATGGTTTTTGCACACTGTGCAGGCCAGATAATGTTGCTGCACAATCTGTATACTCTAACTCAGTGGGAATGTCTAGTCTAAATAAACAAGAGACAGCCAGGGATACTGAATGGATGTTTATTATTTAGAATTAGAGGCTTTCATTTGATCTGAGAGGAAGAAAGTGTGCGTGTCCATTCACAGTTGTGCTTACAAGTGTGTGTGTGTGTGTGTGTGTGTGTGTGTGTGTGTGTGTGTGTGTGTGTGTGTGTGTGTGTGTGTGTGTGACTGTATGTGTGTGTGACTGTCGCATGCATGCGTGCGCATGTGTGTGTGTTTGCGTGTGTGTGTGATCCATTTTATGTATGCGTGTGCTGTCACACGTATGGCTATGCATATGTGTGTGTGTGTGTGTGTGTGTGTGGTGTGTGTTAAGGATTGAATTTAGCATGGTCAAATTTGTCCTGAATCTGAAGTATTTATCAGTTTCTAAAGGAAATTATACAATGTGTACTTGTCTTGACATGGACAGGTGGAAGTGTATGTGAACAAGGTGGGTCCTTACTTCAATCCCCATGAGACCTACCACTACTACCAACTGCCTGTCTGCAGACCTGAGAAGGTAAGGGTGGAGGAGGATGGGGTAGGGAGATACAGTGACTCCCTTTTCATTGAATGAAGCTCACCTTAAATTAAGATATTTCATCTGTGCAACATTTCATCTATCTTTGTGTGTGTGTGTGTGTGTTTATGTGTGCGTACGGGGTGTGTGTTTGTGTGCAGTGTTGTTCGACTAAATATTATGGACCAGATTTTTTTTTCATGAATGATGTTTGGTTGAAATGAGTGTTTGGATGGATTTCCACAGATAAATGAGTCTTTCCCAGAGTTTAACCGTTTGACTCCTGCACCCTCTCCACCAATTACAAAAACTTAACCCTTTGAGTCCCTCATC
Source organism: Monoplex corrugatus (assembly GCA_030674185.1). Classification (NCBI taxonomy): domain Eukaryota; kingdom Metazoa; phylum Mollusca; class Gastropoda; order Littorinimorpha; family Ranellidae; genus Monoplex; species Monoplex corrugatus. The sequence goes on along the minus strand of JAPXFY010000027.1, from coordinate 13,269,745 downwards.
CTATCCACTAAGCTGATGGATAGGGTGAGGGAATCAAAGGGTTATGTTTTTGCTTTACTACCGTGGTTGGCAATGCATGATGCTGATGGACATGGTGCGGGAGTCAAAGGATTGAAAAAAGGAAAGGAAAGCAAAATGAAGCATACCAAAGCCAAAAAAAAATTGTGTTGTTATGCTTTGTGTATAATGTATTTTGATGTACAGTATTATTTGAAATATCATCTTCTCTTTTTTTGTTTGTTCTTGTGCTCTTGCTTATTTCACTTTTTAGTTCTAGTATGGTCAGTGGTGTGTACATTACTGAACTCGTGTGCAGGTTGAACACAAAAGCCTTACGCTTGGAGAGGTTCTGGATGGGGATCGCATGGCCCTCTCTCTGTACCAGATAGGATTCAGAAGTAAGTCACTGCTGGCTCCTTGTGTGTGTAAATTGATATACATCATTATTTTGTAATAAGTAGTTTTGTCACTTCAAAATCACATAGGTTAGTAAACACGCACCATCAAGAAATGACTGCTGAATGAACACACATGCGCGCGCGCACACACACGCACGCACGCACGCACGCACGCACGCGCACACACACACACACACACACACACACACACACACACACACACACACCACACACATATGCATGCACATACACTTGCACGCACATACACGCACATGCACACACACACACACACACACACACACACACACATGCACACACGTACACATACATACATGCACACGCATGCATGCAAGTACTCTTGCATGCATGCACGAACATGCATGCACGAACATGCATGCACATACACTTGCACACACTTACACACACATGCACACATACACGCACACACACACATGCACACACACATGTATGTGCACATGCACACACAGGCGTACGTATGCGCACATACACGCACGCATGCACGCACACAGACACACACACACAGACACACACACACAGACACACACGCACACACCCACATGCACAACGCACGCACGCGCACACACAGACACACACAGACACACACAGACACACACACACACACACACACACACACACACACACACACACACACACACACACACACACACACACACTTGAAAAAAATCTCACCATGTTGATATGAAACTGTTAGTCAGTGCAGTCAGAATATGTTTGCTTACTTTCGTTGAAAAGAACGTGATGTACTGTTACATTGAATGCTTTGTATGTTTATGCTGCATGTTGCAGAGGATTTAGTGAGACAAGAGCTGTGTCGTGTAACGTACTCTGACACCGACTTGGAACTTCTGCGCAGTGCCATAGAGGACCTGTACTATTTTGAGTTTGTTATCGGTCAGTATATCATGCTTTTGGTCTGTAAATGTTGCCCATGACTTTATCATGAACCGTTTGACTCATGAAATTGACTCCGCAGGAAAGTGTTGGATAGAGTAAGGAAGTGAAAGGGTTAAAAGCTATCAGCATTGTCCTAAGCATCTACGTTTCTCATGTCCCCCCCCCCTACCCCTCTCTCCTCGACCTTTTAACCTCCCACCCCTGTTTTTTTTTTTTATTTACCCCTTTTGTATGTAGATGTATATGTGTGTTGTTGTGTGTGTGTGTGTGTGTGTGTGTGTGTGTGTGTGTGTGTGTGTGTTGTGTGTGTGTGTGTGTGTGTGTGTGTGTTGTGTGTGAAAAGGAAATTGTTAGAGTAGGTTAATCATCTTGTTCTTCTCTTTTTTTTTTTTAAAGCACTTTGCACCCTGCATAAGTGAAGTCTGGTTTATGTAGAGGAAAACATCTAGTCCTCATCATGATTGAACAAGCTCTGGCTTGGGATTGTGAAACATTGGGCTTGTGCCCTGTGGCCTGAAGTCCACCTAGTTCTGAATGGGTCAATACATGACTTGCTTCAGTATTGGCACTGATGGAAAAGAGTGGGAGCCTTTCTGGAGAATGCTGACTGGAAAGTAATGTGGTTGTACCAGTACCACTTCATTTCCTGAAAGACCACAAGCTTTTATAAAAAAATGGAACAGACTTTACTTTTATGCATTTACCATGTGTTCAACACACATTTTATCCAAGATTGTTGAAATTTCCTGAAGTATAGAGATAGAGCTTCCATCTTCTCTGATCTGACTATGGGTTCCAGTCTGGCTCAGGGAAAAAATGTACATGTGGCTACCAGTCGCACACTTGAGAATGGGTAACTGACCCTGTTCACACAATAAGGGGAAGTAAAGCTGTGAGAGAAAGGAAATGGTCAAGCACTCATGATGCTAGCCTGAAAAAAGCCGGTCTCTAACTTCACTCCCATATGACTCCAGGGTTATGGGACCTACTTTTGTTTTCCATATTTTAATGTGGGATGTTTTTTTTGTATTAGTTTTTGTTTTTTTCTGAAAGATAACTGGGTCTTCCTTTTCGTTTTAAAAGACAGCAGCCTTACATATGATTATGTTGATATTTCAGAAGACGTTGTCAGACTTGTGTATGATTATGGTGATGTTTTAGATGACATACCAATACGGGGGTTTATTGGTCATCTGGAGGAGGGGGGATTCTTGCCTCACAACCACAAGGTGTACTTGTGGGCCCACCTGCATTTCAACATTGAGTGGAATGGAGAACACGTGAGTACAGTTGCATACACAAGTACTATACGATTAGTAATATAACAACAAACACAACACAAACACACAATACCAGACATAATTATTTTTTAATTATGTCGCAGGTTTTAAACCATTCAACTTAGGAAACAACTTCAGCTTCATCTCAGCTTCGTCTTGCTTTGTTCTTTTTCTCCCATAACTCTGTGGAGAGTCATAGGGATGTCACACCAAAAAAACTGATCAATAGATTCCTTGAACTGTGCTGGTTGTGTGCTCAAGCCTGTTCCTGCAAATGGTTTCTTTGTTTATTGCACAATTTTAACAGTCCATCGTTTTTGTTCAGCCCCTCTGTCTTCCCGTCTCTCGCCTAGCAGTTCCCTGGGAGGACCAATTTACCAAGGCTTTGGATCTTGTTACATGGCCATACCAACCTAGTTTTTTTTTCCTAACTGATGTAATCAGGTCTTCAAATAGTCCAGTGTGCTTGCTCATCAATGATATGATCAGTGTATGTGTGATTTAGTATCTTGCGATAACATCTCATTTCCATGGCTTGGGCTTTCCGTATCTACTGTGAGGGTCCATGTCTCACATGCCTACAGGAAGATGGGGCACATAAAGCCTGATCTTGTGTTTCATGGAGGTGTTCTTGTCCTTCCATACAGGTTTCAGCCTGGACAGTGCTGTTGTTATCTTTTCTGCTCTTGAGAGGATTTCCAGCTTAGATCCCTCCTTGTTAATGATGGATCCCAGGTAAGTAGTTGTTGAACATTCTTAGCTTCAGTTTGTGGACATTTACACCAGCAGTGTTGGTGGTTTGTGGGTGGCCACCCATTTGGTCTTCTCAGCGCTGATTGCCATGCCATATCTTACTGATGTTTCATTTTGGCTTTTAGTGAGCTCACTGTCTTCCAGGCTGTCAATGTCATCTGGAAGCAAAGATTTGTGACTGTTTTTCCTTCAGTGTTTTTCCTCCAGTGTTGATTGTGCTGATGTGATCTTCGAATATGTCAGTCCTGGTGCGTTCCAGGAATTCGTTGAAAAGCGTGGGCGACAAAAGGCAGCCCTGATGAACTCCAAATCAGAGTATGGTACCACACCCAGTAGCAAGTGTGTAAAGTACTACACTGGTTGCGTTAGAGTATAGTTGCTGGATGGTATTGATTAGCTTTTGTCCAATGTTAAATTTCTTCATTGTGGCCATAGCGCCTTGTACCAGACGCTGTTAGATGCCTTGTTGAAGATAATTTAAGATATGGCAGGACTGCTTCTGGTGTTAGAGGTGTTTTTGCAAAGGGCACACAGCTGAAGACCTGTTTGATAATACTTCTTCCATTGCAGAATCTGGCTTGTTCTTCAGCAATACTAGTTTGTATCTGCTTGCGGATATCTTCTGTTCAGAATTATTTTGATCACTACTTTGCTAGCCTGAATGATGAAACCTACAGTGCAGTAGTTTTGGCAGTGTTGGAGATCTTTCCTTGGCAGGATGACGATCAGTGATCAAGTTCCTTACATGGGCACTCGCCTGTGTGCCAGATTTTGTTACAGATGGCGGTTAGAATATCAGGTACTGCCTGTCCACCATATTTCAAGACTTTAGCAGGGATGTCCTCAGTACCTGCTGCCTTACCACATTTCAATTGCTTCACTGCTGCTGTAGCTTTCTTAAGAATATTTGTAATTTTTATGCATTATGGATGGATGGTTTTGTGTTTGAATTGTTATTATGGGTTTCTCTTTCAACTGTGTTCTTGTTTCTTAAAAAGAGGTAACTTTAGAAAGTAGAAAGCAGTCAACACCAAAACCAGATTAACAGAAAAATAGCATGCACAGATACGACCCATTCCACAGAATGTTAGACCTTATCTCATTAGCAAACAGCAAACAAAAAAGGTCATATATGTGTGTATTTATTTCAGATCATCTACGCTAACGTGTCCACTAAAGAACAGATGCCTGTAAGTCTAGATGGAGTAACGACCCCTGTTGAGGTGGCCTTCACATACAGTGTCAAATGGATCCCCTCAGAGTGAGTTCCCAGTTTCTGTATACTGCCCCCTCCCCCTTCCAACCAGTGTTTTCTTCGGAAGTGTGTACACAGGTGTTTTTGTGTGTATGGCCCACATTGTACAGGTATCATGGTGGTGTGTATACTTATCTTCAACGGATGTTTATGCAGATATTCTCATGTGTATATGGCCTACACTATGCAGGTATCATGTTGGTACACAGTGCCCATACTCATCTTCAGCAGATGTTTATGCAGGTGTTCTCATGTGTATATGGCCTACACTATGCAGGTATCATGTTGGTACACAGTGCCCATACTCATCTTCAACAGATGTTTATGCAGGTGTTCTCATGTGTATATGGCCTACACTATGCAGGTATCATGTTGGTACACAGTGCCCATACTCATCTTCAACAGATGTTTATGCAGGTGTTCTCATGTGTATATGGCCTACACTATGCAGGTATCATGTTGGTACACAGTGCCCATACTCATCTTCAACAGATGTTTATGCAGGTGTTCTCATGTGTATATGGCCTACACTATGCAGGTATCATGTTGGTACACAGTGCCCATACTCATCTTCAACAGATGTTTATGCAGGTGTTCTCATGTGTATATGGCCTACACTATGCAGGTATCATGTTGGTACACAGTGCCCATACTCATCTTCAACAGACTTTTATGCAGGTGTTCTCGTGTGTACGGCCCACACTGTTGGTACCAGTGCGCATACTCATCTTCGACAGATGTGCTTGAAGGTGTGTTTGTGTATCTACAGGCCACTGAATGACATGGCTTTCAGGATCTTTTATGTGTTTGATAATCTGCATTTATATTGATATGAAAGATGTTCAGGCATCAGCAGGTCTGTACAGATGTTGATCTGGGAGATGGAGAAACATTTCCAGTTTTTACCTTTCCACCCTCGTCAGGTGGTACCTGGAAGAGTTGAACTTTGACTTTCCCATTGGAAATCTAATGTCTTGGCCACTTGGCTGCTGTGCCCATGCTTCTATTAATTATACTTGAATGATCAGATTTTTTTGTGTTTTTATTTTTGTGTACACCATATTCTTTTACTGTAAGGCGCTAGTATGTTAAAAGCTTACATGCAAGCATGTGTGCATGTTCATATTTGTATACACACACACACACACACATGCACGCCTGTGTACATATCCATGCAAGCTCATGTTCACACATACTTATACACATAATAATAATAATAATAATAATAATGTTTATTTGTATAGCGCATATTCCATATAAAAACATGCTCACCAGCGCTTTACATTTCGCAAGAAAGGCAAAAGGTGATAAAAAATGTTCACAATTACATACACAATAAGATAACAACAAACATTAAAGCTATACAAGTAAGAAGACACATAAGAAACCACAGAATATTAAAATTTAAACACTGACTTATGTAATGAAGAAAGATTAACAGATTTTTCATATGAATAAAGAGGCATACTGTGTTTATATATTGCTGCGTGTGTGTGCTTGCGTACGTGTGTGTGTACATGTGTGTGTGCGTGCGTGTGCGTTGCTGTGCGCGTGTGTTTGAAAGAATGTGTGTGTGTGTGTGTGTGTGTGTGTGTGAGAGAGAGAGAGAGAGTGTGTGTGTGTGTGCGTGTGCTATGTTTGCATGCGTGTGTGTGTGTTTATGCATGCAATAGTTGTACATAAAATTATAATCAATATTTTGAATGAAGATAAAAACAGAAAAATTCTAATCCATATACAGGAAAAACATTACAACTTCAGTATTACAGCATTAATACCTTGACAATCAAAATTCCTCACAAATTATGAACTATTCGCATATCATACATCACAATTTACATACAAACAAAGATTTGAATATGCATATATGTATACACACATGCATGCACAAGTACACACACATGCGCACAACACACACACAACACACACACACAACACACACACACAACACAACACAACACACACACACACACACACACACACACGCACGCACGCACGCACGCACGCACGCACACACGCACGCACGCACACACACACACACACACACACACACACACACACACACACACACACACACACACACATATGAAGTGTGCTTGTTATTTACCTTGTTGTACCTATAAGTTTCTGTTTTTTTCTAGTTTGAAGTACGAAGAACGGGGCAAGAGGATGAGAGACAACTACTTTTTCCCTAAAACTTTGGAGGTAAATGTAAATGAACATTTTACTTTTTGTTCAGGATGACTTGTGACTGATATTTTTTTTGTTTATTTTTTAGTGTTTATTTTTTGTAAAAAAAAAAAAAGGTTGAATATGTTGATATCTTCAGATTAAACAAATAAAATAGAACTGTAGTTTTTGTATGTCAAAGGTAGATCTTTTTTATCACCATTTGTGCTGTTAATGGTAACTTCCTATATTTTTTTTTATTCTGTTGTTGTGATTAAATAGGTAGTGTTGGTTAATGTGGTGTTATGGTTGTGGTGCGAATACATATTAAGATTATAAGGATGGTACCCTTTAGTATGTAATGCTTGATGATAAGATTTCCTTTGATGTCATCCTATAATGATTATATGTTCCACTGTAAGACCTCAGTGAATATTTAGGTTTCAGATTAAAGTGTTATATTGGTTGATGCATTCAAACAGGACCAAGTGATATGTCTGTTTAAATTACAGCATGTTCTGGCATCTTGTATATTTTGTTGTTTAAATTACAACTGGTTCTGGCATCTTGTATGTTTTGTTGTTTAAATTACAACTGGTTCTGGCATCTTGTATATTTTGTTGTTTAAATTACAACTGGTTCTGGCATCTTGTATATTTTGTTGTTTAAATTACAACTGGTTCTGGCATCTTGTATATTTGTTTGTTAAATTACAACTGGTTCTGGCATCTTGTATATTTTGTTGTTTAAATTACAACTGGTTCTGGCGTCTTGTATATTTTTGTTGTTTAAATTACAACTGGTTCTGGCATATGTTTGTGGGTTGTTTTTTTTTCAGATCCATTGGCTGTCGATCATCAATTCCATGGTGTTGGTGTTTCTGCTTATTGGCTTCGTCGTCATCATTCTGGTAAGTTATTTCACTGTCACATGCTCTTCTACTTACTTCTTTAAATCATATGAAACAGACTTAAGATGTCTGTTATTACTATAACCCCAATCTGCAACATCAGGGTTTGTGTCTTAAGTGGCTTGATAGTTTGTGTTTATCCATAAGCTACTGAACACTGACAGTGACTTGCAAGATCTTTTGGGTGTGTATTTCAGTTCTACATGTATGTACACATCAAGGGGGTTCAAGGACTAGCAGGTCTGCATTTATGTGGATTGGAAAAATCTCCAGCCTTAACCACCAAGCAGTTGTTCAAACTCAGACCTTGCAGTTGTGAGACCAGTGTCCCAGCCACATGACTGTCCTGCCCATCTTACTGCTGGTCTTAATGTGTCTGTCAGTGTTGATTACTTATGTAGCTTCAAGTCCTGTTTTCCTTTAACCCTTTGACTCCCACACCCTGTCCACCAGTATACTGCATTGCCAACCATGCTAGCAAAGCAAAAGCTTAACCCTTTGACTCCCTCATGCTGTCCACCAGCTCCCCGCAGAGTGAGGGAGTCAAAGGCTTAATTTTTGCAGTTGGTGGGTAGGGCACGAGAGTCAAAGGGTTAATCATTACATTTTACTGATTAGCTTGTCAGCACATAGAGTTAATGTGCAAATGTATGGCTTATGCCATATTCATTTTGGTGTTCTCTGTCACACGGCATTTGTGGATAGGTGCATATGGAATTTATTCTGAGCATGAAGATGCCATCATGAGAAACTGAAACTGACTACAGTTGCAATGTCTGTGTCTTCTTTCTGTAGTTAGATATATTTGTTGTTCTTTTTTCATGTGTTTCTGTGTCTTAAGACAAATCAAGAAAGAACTTTTTTTGGTATGTTTAATGTGACTGTTGGTGGTGGTGATAGTGATGATAATGATGGGGGATGTGTGTGTGTGGGGGGGGGGGGGTGTTTATTTGCAGGCAATGGATCTGTGTGCATGTTCCTCTTGTTGACTTTTGAGAATTTGTGATTGTATGCATGTGTAAGAAAGAGAGAGAGAGAGATTATATAATTTGAATCAATTCCTCTCCATCTTGCAGACACGAGTTTTGAAGAGTGACTTTGCACGCTACAATCTGGGTGAAGAGGATGACAGTGAGGATTTGGAGCAGGATGACAATGGCTGGAAAATCATTCAGACTGATGTTTTCAGGTTCCCTCCTGCCAAAAATCTCTTCTGTGCCATATTGGGTAAGCAGATAACCTCTTTATAACTGATGCTGTCACCACTTTGTGCTGGCCCAGTGTTGCCTCAGTAAAAGTAGAAGAAAAGGTTTTATGAAAAATAAATTCTGATTTCAGTGTTGTCCAGTATAATTATGCTATTTTGTGGTTAGTGTTTATTATTATGGAGTTTGTTTTTAGTTTTGTTTTGAAGGAGATCAGTTTTCAGTTTATCACTGCATTGTATGGAGCAGTCACCAGCTCAGTAGATGAGAGAATGCCGGTAATGGAAATCTTATGTTTCCCTTTCTCTCTTTTTTTTTTTATATTTAGAATGCACATTTTAATCATGCATTAACTCTCTCTGTCTAGCACATGCGCACATTCCTTTGCTGTCTCTTCTTTGATGTGGCGTCAGCTAGTCTTTTTGTAGTTCTCTCAGCTTCTCTGGTCCTCTTGGGGATGCCAGGGTTTCATTCAGTATAAATAGTATCCCCATCTTCTGGAAATTCTGTGCTAGAAATTTCCTCTTTTCTGTCTGTTTCTGCCTTGTTCCTTTGCTTTCTGTCATTTATTCCTATCATTTTCTGCCTTGCTGGTCCATTCGCCTGTATGTGTTCGATAAAGTCTTATGTACCGTACTTCTCTTAAGATTGATGATTGAGTATATGTATTAAGTGCATTTTTGGCTCTAGGGAAGTGAGATATGCAGAAGCAATTTTAGGTAATTTAGGTCTGTTTTATATATGTTTTGGTGTCCTTAGTTGTGTTTAAATTTGTATTTGTTTTAATCTCCTGTGTGATAAATTGGACGGAGTGGTCAACGCCAGGGGCATTTCCTTGGATTATGTGCGCGAATGCATTGATATGTGTACTGAATTTCCTTTTTCTTTTTTTTATCTTGTTGAAGTATTGTGTATGTTTTGAAATGGATTATAGCCTTTGTATGGCTTTACACAGTCGGCTGGGCTTTAAGCAAAAATAACAGTAACAGTAACAGTCTGGCACATGCATGCATTACTTTGTCGTCTCTTCTTTGTTGTGGCATCAGCTAGTTGTGGCATCAGCTAGTCTTTCTGTAGTTCTCTCAGCTTGTCTGGTTGAAGAGTTGTGTTCTCTCTGTCTTGCCTGTCATTGTGTCAGTGAAGTGGTTTTCTTGTTTGTGGCATTGCTGGCTGGCCAGTGTATCTGTGTATCTTTATCTTCAAAGAAAAGAACAGATATATAAAGTAAATAAATAAAAAATGAAAAGTCTGAATCACGACACAACTAGCTTTTGAAGCTGATTCCTTTTTCTATGTGATGGGAATGATTACGATGCGAATGCTGTGGTTAATTTTCATGTATGGGTACATACATCAACAGTGAGATAGACAGTGAAGAAGAGGAAATAGACAGTGAAGAAGAGGAAAGAAGATGCGTGGGTTAGGAATTTCATACTGTTCATTAATGCCTGTATTTGAGGGTGAGCCAGGAATTCATGTCAATCTTTGTGATAATCCATCTGTGCTAGCTGTGTACATGTACCAGCATTTTATAAATGGGGATCTCTTCAGATTGCTGAAGTCGCAAACAAACTTGTATACTAGACGTACTGTTGAAACAGAGGAGGGTTAGTAGTTAGTTTTATACAGTTAGGATTGGTGTTTATCATCCCTCCTCTGCTGAATAATGTTTTTTTCCAGAAAGCTATTCTCTTACATTTTTCAAACCATTGTAAGTAAATTGAACGCGTATTGCAATAGTGTAGTATTTTTTTTTTGTCTGTGCTAGTACAGACTGAAGTTTTTGAAAACATATAGTTTGTTACTGTATTCAGTTTGGTTCTGTTGATTTTATTTTGTAAATCATCCAAAATTAGTGTGTCTGCTTATGTCATGATTGTGGCAAAAACCTGCATCTCCAATAAATTGATGTTTTCAAAAGTACCGAGTCATCAGTATTTTACGTTGTCTGAACTTAGTATCTTGCTGTATAAACTTGTAATATTTTGTACATTGTTATATATTCACAGGATTCAATGACAGAGCATGAACAGTGCCTTGAAATTTTCAGGTTGTTAAAATAGGGAAAGCAATGGCTAAGTGTGATGGACAGAGTCTTGTTGCAGGTGTGGGCTCCCAGTTTCTGGCACTGGCCACAGGCATCTTGATGATGGCTCTGCTTGGAATGTTTAATGTGCATCGTCATGGTGCTATCAACTCTGCTGCAATCGTCCTCTACGCCTTCACCTCGTGTATGTGTGTGTGTGTGGATGTTTGTGTGATGTATGCCTTCATCTCGTGTATGTGTGTGTGGATGTTTGTGTAATGTACGCCTTCATCTCGTGTATGTGTGTGTGTATGCGCTCGCACGCATGTGCATGTGTGTGTGTGTGTGTGTGTGATCTAAACCTTCACCTTTGTGTGTGTGTGCGCGCGCTTGTGTGATCTACGCCTTCACCTCTGTGTGTGTGTGTGTGCGCACGCGTGCGTTGTGTGTGTGTGTGTGTGTGTATGCTTTATTTTTATTGCATTTTCCCCTTGTTTTATTACATTTTGATTGATGCTTCAATTTTCTGTACTTATTTTGACAAATTTGGTCAGCTGTTTTGAACTATTCTGTTAACTTCAAATAATAGTTTGAAAATGTTTTCAGATTTTATTGATAAAATCTTGATATATAAATCAAATCAAAGTGCTTACTCACATTTCAAAAGCATTCACTCATGATACTGATTTTTATGTCCAAATTGGATTATGATTCTTGTTTTAATATTAGTTGATATCAAAATAAGCCAGTCATAGTCATGGTGGTGTAATGGTTAGTGCAGTGGACTACTACTGACTGGAAGGTTGTGGGTTCTAATCCCCATCAAACCCTTCAAAAATTATTGTGGGAATTTGGGGCTCCAGTTGGCTCCTACCTAATGTTGAACATGCTATGGGATCATTGGGAAGACGGGGACCACACAGTTGAATTTCATCCACTTCATGGATGTGGTCATTGAGGGTGTTGTTCAAATCATTTGACCAAAACTGCTGATGGCTATTCCTCTCAGGCCTGGTTGACGCTAAGGTATATTATGAAAGTAAGCTTAAGAGTACAGCCCTGTCATGCAGTGTGTGTGTGAGAGAGAGAGAGAGCACAGCTGGGTACAGGAAATTGCGACATTGAAGTACATTGTGTTTATAAAATCTTGGAGCTTTATCTGCTGTTGTTGTTTATTCTTATTTAAATCTCCCATTGTATGTTTTGTGTACTTCTGTTTGCTGTCTTTTAAATGTATTTTTGTTGTACGTATAGGTATCAGTGGCTATGTGGCAGCCAACATGTACAGAAAGATGGGAGGAGATACCTGGGTGTGGAACATCAACTTGACCTCTTTCCTCTTTGCGGGTCAGTCAGTCAGTCAGTCAGTGGACTTGTGTGTCTTGTGGCTGTCAGTCTGTCCATTTGTGTGTGTGTATGGATACTTGTGAGCATGTATGTACAGTTTATGGGTGGTTTGTGTGTGTGTGTTTCTATGTGTGTGTGTTTCTGTGTGTGTGTTTGTGTAAGTTTGCCTGATTATATTATTTATTTGCTCTCTGATTATAATATTATTTGTTTTCTGACTATAATATTGTTTATTTTCTCTGTCTTCTCTGACTCACTCTCTCGTGTAGTTGATTTTACTTTTTGGATATCATACAGATCTGTTTTCTGTGAATAAAATGTGCAATATCCAGTATAGATGCAGTGTAAGAATCCAATAACCATTCTGTATTTATATACTGAAAGTTTATTGGATCCTTATACTGTGTTTCCAGGATACCGAATGTGTTGCTTAGATCTTGATAGACTGGATACTAAATGTGTTGAATGGATATTTTATTGCTAGACTTGATGTGTTGAAGTATTTATGATGGATATGAAATTGGTATAATTTATTGACTGATATAACATTGGTTATAATTATTGAGATTTGATTGCATTGATTGTATAATTTGTTGACCAGATACTGAATGCATTGATTGTATAATTTATTAACTGGATACTGAATGCATTGATTGTATAATCTGTTAACAGGATTCTGAATGCATTGATTGTATAGTTTATTGACTGGATACTGTATGCATTGATTGTATAATTTATTGAGTGGATACTGAATACATTGGTTGTATAATTTGTTGACAGGACACTGAATGCATTTATTGTATAATTTATTGGCCGGATGCTGAATGCATTGATTGTACAATCTGTTGACAGGATACTGAATGCATTGATTGTATAATTGATTGACTGGATACTGAATGCATTGATTGTATAATTTGTTGACCAGATACTGAATGCATTGATTGCATAATCTGTTGACCGGATACTGAATACATTGATTGTATAATTGATTGACCGGATACTGAATGCATTGATTGCATAATCTGTTGACAGGATACTGAATACATTGATTGTATAATTGATTGACCGGATACTGAATGCATTGATTGCATAATCTGTTGACAGGATACTGAATACATTGATTGTATAATTGATTGACCGGATACTGAATGCATTGATTGCATAATCTGTTGACAGGATGCTGAATACATTGATTGTATAGTTTATTGACTGGATACTGAATACATTGATTACATAATCTGTTGACAGGATACTGAATGCATCGATTGTATAGTTTATTGACTGGATACTGAATACATTGATTTGTATAATTTATTGACTGGATACTGAATGCATTGATTTGATACTTGATTGATTGGGTACTGAATGTGTTTGACACATTGTGTTATGTTTGTGGCTAGTCTGTTTCTGTGGTATCTTTAAGTGTGTAAGCTTGGGAGGGAAACGATGCGTCATATACATGCGTGCTTTGATTGGGTTTACGGATTTAAGATTTTAGCACCAGATAAATATCATCATCATATATGAGTGTGTGACCCCAAAGTGACTTTACGTATTCTGTATGATGCAGGTCCATTCTTTATTGTGTGGGCGGTGGTGAACTCTGTGGCGTGGGGATACGGTGCAACTCAGGCCCTGCCTTTCACTACTGTCCTCATGCTAATGTCTCTCTGGATCTTCAGTGAGTTACCTCCCTTCTGTTCCTCTTTTTGGTTTCTTGTGCTTGCTGTGGGGTGTGTTTGTGTGTGTGTGTGTATACAACTGTCTTCATTGTGTTGTAGCTCTGGATTTTCAGTGAATACATTTAGTCTTTCTGCTTTTGCTAGTTTTAGGGTGCCGTGCTCACTTTAGTAATGTGACTGCTTGTCAGGGTGTGTGTTTTTTTGTGTGTGCCAAGTCTGTCTGTCTTTTTCTGTTTTTCAGTATCTGTCTTTCTGTCTCTTCAGGGATATATAGAATCACAAAGATGACAACATTTTTGTTACAGCGAGCCAACAGAAGAAATGATTGATAAGTCCAATAAAAGAAAGAAGGAACTAATTCAGTGAGGTGTCATTTCACTTTGGTACTTACAGACTGGCAGTGATGGATTTTTTGAGGGAACTAAACATTAACCCTTTGACTTCTTCACCCTGTCCACCAGCTTAACCTCCCTCCCCCCGTGGGGATGCTGGGGGCTGTTTTAATATAAGTAGTATCCCCACCTTCTGGAAAGTCTGTGCTAGAAATTTCCTCTTTTCTGTCACTCTCTGTTTCTTTCTTCCTCCTTTGCTTTCTGTCATTTCTTCCTATCATTTTCTGCTTTGTTGGTCCATTCACTGTATATTTTCCGTAAAGTTTTGCGTTCTTTCTTTTAGGATTGATAATTGGGTGTATGTGTTAAGTGCAGTTTTGGCTCTAGGGAAATGAGATGTGTTAAGTGCGTTTTTGGCTCTAGGGAAATGAGATGTGCGGGAGTCAAAGGGTTAAGCTTTTGCTTTGCTAGCATGGTTGACAGTGCAGGATGCTGGTGGACAGGGTGCGGGAGTCAAAAGGTTAAATGAGGTGTCATTTCGTTTTGGTATTTACAAACTGGCAGTGATGGATTTTTTGACACATCGTTTTGTTACTAAGCCTTTCATTCATGATCATGGATACAGCGGCGGTTCAGGGCTCATTGCGTAATCAATAGTTAGCCAGTCACATGTTTTCGTTCACAGCCTTACAAATGGCAGCTGTCCTGCATAGTGTTTGAAGTGATTTCTTAGCAAATTTTGGCTTAATTTTGAGGCATTTGTTTGTTTTGTTTTGTTTATTGCTTTTTGTAAAACAAAAATGTTAAGTGTGTCAATATGGCTGACCCTCAGTGTTTCACATTTCCCTCGGACTCCGGACATTGACCGATTGAAATTTGAAATGACCGATTGTTTTGCTTCTGAGCGGACCCGCTGTCCGATTGATATGCTATCTGAGCGGACCCGTGTCCGATTATTACATGGAAGTCGCGGACACGCCAAGTGCGTTTTATCGAGCGCGTTGAACGGCAGCGCTGGCTGTGCGAGGCCCTTGTAGTCGCTGACACGCCCGCTGACACAGTGACAGTGGACAGCCTATCACAGTGTCAGCCATCGCCCAGCGCTCCGCGAGTGTGCTATTTTTAGCTTCGCACGTTATCGGGGACTTATCCAAACAGCCAATCAGAGACGGACGTTCTGTGGCAGAACATTGCTACACATCACGCAGAGAGCTACCCCAACATGCTCAAACTGGCTCAGATCTACATGGTCTTGCCAGTCCAGACAGCAGATGTTGAGCGGGGTTTCAGTGCTCAAAACAACATCTTGACCTCAAAGAGAAACCGTTTGAGTGTGGAGACTCAGGATTGTCTCCTCAAGGTGAAGTTGGAGGGGCCCAAACAGAGAGAACAACAGTTTCTCTCTGAAGTTGTTCGCAAATGGGCAAGCAAAAAGAAGAGGCACATCTTCAGACCCTCCACTGCCTGTGAGACTGGGCCAAAGAACTAACAATCCTGAGTCTCCACACTCAAGCGGTTGTGGCGTCAAGTTGTGGTTTTGGGCCCTGAATCCTGGAATGGGAATGAGTGTGAGCATGTTGGGGTAGCTCTTTGCGTGTTGTGTAGCAATGATTTGGCATGTTCAGATGTAATTGCCAGAATGTGCCAAGTTTTCTCAGTCAGATCTTATTTTATAGCAAGATGCTACTTAAAATTCACACACTGTTCAGTATCACTGTTCAAATGTGATTGCCAGATTGTGTCAAGTGTTGTTTTGTTTTTGTTTTTACTGATTTTGAAGCAAAGTGCGACTTCAGTATTAACTTACAATAACTGCTTGAATATTCCATTTTTTTGTGTTGTTTAAGACTTAACAGATATTATTCAAAATTGCCAGAATGTGCCAAGTTTTCTCAGTCAGATCTTATTTTATAGCAAGATGCTACTTAGTTTTCGTTATTAAAATTCATTCATTGTTCAGTATCACTATGTTCAAATGTGATTGCCAGATTGTGCCAAGTGTTGTTTTGGGTTGTTTTTTTTTTTACTGATTTTGAAGCAAGGTGCGACTTCAGTATTAACTTACAATAACTGTTTGTTGATTATTTCATTTGTGTGTTGTTTAAGATGTAATTACTAAAAATTAGTAATTTTTGTTGCAAATGCTTTATGGTATATCAGAGTTCTGCATTACTGGACTTATTTTAAGTAAACACTTGTTTTTTTGCGAAAAAATGGTGTCCTATTGTTTTTTCATAGCCAGGACACTGTGTCCTATTAATTTTCTATGTCCAGGACACTGTGTCCTATTGGGGGTTCAGAAAATGTGAATCATTGGACCCTAGTGCCGCACCTCCAAACTCGCCGAAAATGAGACCATGATTATAAAATATATTACAAGTTGAAGGGCCATAGAATGTGGGACAATTTTTTTATATTCCTATGATGGTGAAAATGGGGATGATAATTAGGATGCTACAAGTTCCATTTTCAGTTCGAGGCTGACTGACAGTACTCTTACTTTCATATAAATATATCCTGGTGTCAACCAGGCCTGAGAGATACAGACACCTGAGATGTTGGTCAAGAAATGTAAGCAACACCCTCAGTGACATATCCAAAAAGTGGATGAAACTCGACTGTATGGTCGTTCTTCCCAAAGAATCCATGTCTTGTCAGGAGCCGGTCAGGACTGAAAGGATCTCTAATTTTTAGAGACCTCACTGTTAGTAGTCCATTGCATTAACCACTTCACCATTTATATGGTACTTTTACATTTCAGTTGGCTACCCGCTGACTGTGATTGGTGGCATCTTTGGCAAGAACTGGGCAACAGGTTTTGATGCCCCATGCCGCACGAAGAACATACAACGTGAAATCCCTTCTGTTCCCCTGTATCGCTCAACCTTCGCTCACTGTGTTGTGGGAGGTTTCTTGCCCTTCAGGTGAGTGTGATGCTATGGTCATCATTGTGTATGTGTGCGTGTGTGTGTGTGTGTGTGTGTAGGGGGGAAAACAGGTGTATGTAATACTGGATTTTGTGTGTGTGTGTGTGTATCATACATTCGCACACTCAGTCCTTGACACACAAACCATGATCATTTTGGGTCTTTTTCCATCATGTGACATGTATGGCATTTGTGTGGCATGCATGGCATTGGTTCATATGGGCTTGTGTGTATGTGTGTGTTACTTATGAATGTGTTTTGTGTGTGTGTGGGGGGGGGGGGGGGTAGGTTAAATCTTTGAAACTTTATGGTGTGCTTATTCAGTCAAACAATAATCATTTATTAAAATGTAAAGAGTGTGTGGTTTGTCAATAGTTTTTCGTGATTTTGCCAACTCTTTTCAAACATACAGTGTATTGAAGCTAACTACAAATCACCAAGTAGTAACATGTTGCTGATTTTATCTGATTTGTATAGTGTAGAAATTTCGGGTAGCCAAGAAACAGTCCACTTTTCAGGAGCAGCATGAATTTGCATACATCTTGTTGCAGCCACCTTCAATTTTGTTTTCATGAAAATGTACCTTCTTTCACCTCTGTTTAAAAAAGAATATCATAGAAGTAGCAATGCCGTGCGAACCGAAACGCGACGTCAAATTTGTGGTACCAAAAACTGGGCAAAAACGGGGGCCGGCTGCAAAACTGGGGGGTCTTCAGTTCAATCAAGTATTACTGCCTCTTTAAGCGGTGTTTCATCCTTATTTTTTTTCTTATATGAATCAGAAATGAATAAAGATTTGAATGATTGCCATTTTATGTACTTACAGCGAAAATGGAATTAGTTATTTGATGAGAAAGTCGAAAATCCGCGTTTCGGGCGTAATCGCGGATATGGTATGCGTTTAGAATCGAAGTTTGTTTGGTGTGCTTCACTATTTCGGTCGGTATGGCTATATTTGTGAACCAATCACATTGTAATTTTGCAGCCAATGAGAATCAATGTAACAAAATGATATATCCCGACGAGAGCAATGTGTGCCAGTTTCGAACCGAGATCGACGCTTCCAAAGTTTTGCTTTTTTTCATCGGAAAAGTTTGCAGGCAAGTCGCCATTTTTGGAACTTCTCGTCAGCGGGATTCGATTTTGCATACTTTTTTCTATATGCAGGTGTAATATGAAATCAATTTGAAGTAAAATACGGCCGTACGGCAACTTTTTACATGAGGATCTGTTCCAGATCAGTAGCAAAACAACGTCGGAATGTGCCGACGCCATAGGCCTACTACCGGCGTAACAGAACGCTGTACAAGTTTCAGCTCGGCAAGTTTTACGTTGTCGGACAAAGACTAGATCTAGCAATCAACAGATCAAGTTCTGTTTTATCTGTGACTGTATTTTTGAAGAAAAGGACAACTGCGTTTGAACTCGATTCGGAGTTGTCAGCCGAAGCTAGATTCGTCAACCATTTCCTCCCCGAGATCATGCTATTTGCATGTCGCAGTGTAGATCTGCTCACCCCACGACGGGCGAGCTTACTACTAAAAATACTATGTGCTCGACGTGCCTCGCCGGGCCGTGGAAAATGGGTTTGCCCAAACAGAGGGGTGCGCATACCCGCCTCCCCAACTCTCTCTCTCTCTCTCTCAAATAAATGAATGAATGAATAAGTCTAAGTATTTTTTTTTTCAAATCAACAAACAATTCTGTGCAAGTTATTGTACTTTCCTTGACATGAATATCTCTCTCTCTCTCTCTCTCTCTCTCTCTCTCTCTCTCTCTCTCTCTCTCTCTCTCTCTCTCTCTCTCTCTCTCCTCTCTCAGAGAACAAGAAATGAATAAATAAGTAAATAGGCCACAATACATTCATATCCAAGTTGTTAACAGGCATGATCCTCTCTCTCTTTCTCTGTCTCTCTCTCTCTCTCCATCTCTCTCTCTCTCTCTGACAACACACTCTCTCTCTCTCTCTCTCTGACAACATGCACACACACTAACACACACAGAGATTTAGAATGTCACAAAACAAAATCTTCTGTTCATTGTTATAATATTCTTCATTTAGGTTTTGAAACTGAATAGAAGGCTATGAGTTGTATTATTTGTAAAGTAGGCCATCCATTAGCTTATGTAGTTGTTTCAATTTGTAGTCAATATCTGAAAAGGATAGGCCCATTGTCATTAATTTGTTTTAAAGGGAAGATTGCATCTTATTTAATAGTAGCCTGTTGTTATTGATTTGTATTAAACTAAAAGGGCAAGAGTACACCGGAAATACTTAGCAGGATTGCTCTGCTTTGGTGGATTTTTACAAGTAATATGCTAAAAATCAAAGTCGCGAGTTTGGGCTTAATGTTAAAGTAATGTTAATGTGAAGACTATGCATTATGGTTTCCTTTCCTTTCCAATCTCTCAATGAATAGTATATATTATGCAGAAATTCATATATTTCTCTATTGTAGGAGTTAAGTGACCTGTTCCTGAATGATGAGTGGTCCCATATCCTTCCTGAAGTTTTCTTTGGACGCTGGCTGTGCTAAGTGTTCGGGGACTTGACTTATCCACAGACAGTTTAGTCTATTTTTTAAAGACTGATGTATAAAATCAAAATCAAATGTAACGTACATAAATCTTGTCTGTTATGTTTTTCTCTGTGTGTGATATATATGTGTATGTGTGTTATGTGTGTGTGCATGTGTATGTGTGTGTGTTTAGTTTTTAATAGAATTTTGATCGGATGATATTTTTGGACAGACTGCAGCATAAAAGCATGCAGTAATTTTTAATATTTCAATTATTTAAGTGATTACAGAAGTCATTGATTCTCAGATGTCCTTTTATATGTACAGAAACTGATGAAATATTAAAAGTTATTCATAAGACTACTGAAGTAGCGAGTCGTGACTTTTTTGGTTTAATTTGCAGTAATAAGACACTTGAACGATGAGCAAAATGATTTTATATCTATCTCTTGAAATGATTGTTTTGTTTCTAGCTTCATTTTTGTCTGTTATTAATACAATATGGGCAATTATTAATGAAACACTGATAAAACATCCAAAATATCACATGTTTCCTGTAATAAGACAAAAATGGCTCGTCACAGAGTTCCAATAATGGTTTTATTCAATTCGGCACGCCAAAATACATCAACGACCAAAATTTCATGACTTTTGATCCGGTCTGTCTCTCACAATTACAAAATAAATGTCATTTCCAGCAAAATCAGCATACCATGCCATTTGATGAGTTTGTTCTGACACTTGTCCTTCTTTGTCCCACTAAAACGTGGTACCAAAATTTAAGAAATTTTTGACGCTTCAAATTGGAATATCTCATGAACTATTAGTCCGATTTGAAAAATTTAAACTGCTTTTTACTCAGAATAACAATATCTTCAAAACCATATAAATTTTTAAACTCAAAACCCAATTTCAATTTTTCGTGCGGCATTGCTAATAGAAGTTAGAGCTTTTAAGTCCTGTGATAAACTTATGCGGTCAAACAATAACCATGTTTCAAAGTTTCAAGAGTTTGTGTCTTCTCATTATTTTGTATGGTTTTAAAAAAAATCTGTACAACCTGCCTGTATACAGAAGAATGTCAAATGGCAAATGAACAAGTTAACAGTGACATGTTAGTGATTTTAGTGTATTTGTAAAGAGTAGAAACTCTCAGGTAGCTATTGTTTACTCAGTACTGGTATTTCCAAATGGTCCTCTTTTCACGAACAGTGTGAACTTCCCTTATATGCTGTTACATTCACCCTTAATTTTGTTACCTTAAAAATAGTCCGTGTTTTACCATTGGCAACAAAAACGGTACATTAGAGGTTAGAGCTTTGAAACTTTGTAATATGCTTATTCAGTCCAGTGATAGTTACTTGTTAAAATTTCAAAAATGTGTGTTTTGTTGTTATTTTTCTATGATTTATAAAAGAAAACTATGCCTAATGTCCACAACACAGAGGAATGTTAAATTCCAAATCGTCTTGTAAGGAATGAGTTAACTACTGCATTATATTGTATTTTTTTCAGTGCCATCTCTGTGGAGCTGTACTATATCTTTGCCACCTTGTGGGGGCGGGAGCAGTACACTTTGTTTGGCATCCTCTTTATCGTGTATGGCATTCTGCTCAGTGTCACTGCCTGTATTTCTGTTGCCTTGACCTACTTCCAGCTGTCCGCTGAAGACTACCGCTGGTGGTGGAGGTCCATTTTCAGTGCAGGGTAAGGGTTTTCTTTTGTGTGTGTGTGTGTGTGTGTGTGTGTGTGTGTGTGTGTGTGTGTGTGTGTGTGGATGGAAGGTGTGAGTTGGTGTGGATGTATTGTGATGGCAGTAAATGTAGCAATTTTACATTTTGAACATCATATACTGTGTGAGACTGTAGCACACTACAACCAGTAGGTTTGCTTTGTTTTGATCAGTTTTTGTGATGAATGCAGTACTGAGATGCCTCTGGGGCACATGCTCTGTCTCAAGTCAGTCAGCGTTCTCACTGACTTGTGTTGCGCACTGCACTGGTCATTGTGAAAGAATTTCTGTTTTCACTGTTGTGACCATCTATCATTGTCATCGACGTGTGTTGAACTTTAATTCATGTGAAGCTTCTTCAAGGGTATGCGACCTTGAGTACAGAATCCAGATTTTTCATAATATTATTGTTAGAATGGCTTGACCATCCCATTACTGTTATCTTAAGGCTTACTAATTGATTTTGTGCTGAAGTGATAGAAATTTTCAGCTGGAGCTATAGGAAGGGAAGAGAATTAGCTGTTATGAGACAGGGATACCGTACAACTATAGAGGCTCTTGTGTGGTATCTTACCGTACAACTATAGAGGCTCTTGTGTGGTATCTTACCGTACAACTATAGAGGCTCTTGTGTGGTATCTTACCGTACAACTATAGAGGTTCTTGTGTGGTATCTTACCGTACAACTATAGAGGTTCTTGTGTGGTATCTTACCGTACAACTATAGAGGTTCTTGTGTGGTATCTTACCGTACAACTATAGAGGTTCTTGTGTGGTATCTTACCGTACAACTATAGAGGTTCTTGTGTGGTGTCTTACCGTACAACTATAGAGGTTCTTGTGTGGTATCTTACCGTACAACTATAGAGGCTCTTGTGTGGTATCTTACCGTACAACTATAGAGGTTCTAGTGTGGTATCTTACCGTACAACTATAGAGGCTCTTGTGGGGTATCTCACCATACAACTGTAGAGGTTCTTGTGTGGTATCTTACCGTACAACTATAGAGGCTCTTGTGTGGTATCTTACCATACAACTATAGAGGTTCTAGTGTGGTATCTTACTGTACAACTATAGAGGTTCTTGTGGGGTATCTTACCGTACAACTATAGAGGTTCTTGTGGGGTATCTTACCATAGAGCTATAGAGGTTCTTGTGTGGTATCTTACCGTACAACTATAGAGGTTCTTGTGTGGTATCTTACCGTACAACTATAGAGGTTCTTGTGGGGTATCTTACCATACAACTATAGAGGTTCTAGTGTGGTATCTTACTGTACAACTATAGAGGCTCTTGTGTGGTATCTTACTTTCGATTTTCCTTAAGGGATTTTTTTTTTTGTACAGGGACAAGCCTAGCTAATAGGTGTTGATAAGCACTTGAGAGAAGCACTGCACACATGTTTATGTACCACTGTTCTAGCCAAAAAATGTGTAATTTAAAAGTTTACAATGTTGGTATGTTTCCAGGTCGACAGGTGTTTTTGTCTTTCTGTACGCCATGTTCTACTACTTCAAGCGATCCAACATGTCGGGCATGCTGCAGAGTTTGGAGTTTTTTGGCTACACGGCGCTGGCCTGCTACGTCTTTTTCCTCATGCTGGGCACTGTCTCCTTTTTTGGTTCCCTCAAGTTTGTGCGTTACATTTATGTCAACCTGAAGATGGACTGAGCAAAGTGCTTTGGGGTTTATGTATTTTCTGGCCGCTGCATCCCTTTCTCAGCCTGCAGGGCTCCTCACATATATGGTGATATATACACATGTGCACGTTCAACACTTACGTGTGTTTGTGTGTGTGGTATGACAGAGGATTTGTTGATTTTTCTTCTTGTCTTTTTGTGTTGGGGTTAGGGGAAGGAGATGAGGATTGAGGAAGGCTGGAGTGTGTGTTCTTTGTTTTCCTTGCTCCGTTTTGTGTGTGTGTGTATGTGCGTGCATGCATGCCAGTGAGCGAGCAAGAGATATTTGGGTGAGATCGATGAGTCTTTGGTGTGTATGGATGTGAGAGTTTTTGTTGCATACATGCATGTACGGAGAGTATGTATGTGGGGGGTAATGGTTAGCGGGGAAATTGGTTCAGGTTGTTCCGTGATATGTTTGTGTGCATTTTCATGTCCATGCAGATGTGTTGTATGTTGTGTGTGTGTGTGAGAGAGAGAGAGAAAGTAGAATGTTCAGATACTCCTGGCTGTTCATAGTTCTGTTGTTTTACCCACCAGACATTGTGAGCACCAAATTTTTCTTAGATTGGCTTATGTGATCATAATGAATTAAGAAGAAGAAGAAAAAGAATGGAAGCCAAAAGAAATGTGCGTGCATGCGCGCACATACACAAGGGTGGAAGCAACCCTACCCCCTGCACACACACACACACACACACACACACACACACACACACACACACACATTACACACACACACACACACACACACACACACACACACACACACACACAAAAGAATGGAAGCAACAACAAAAAAACCAACAAATAAAATAAACAACCCAAATCAACCCCACACACACGCGCGCACACACACACACACACACAGAGGACTTGGATAGTGTTAATATGTCCTGATCATTTTGTTTTTCTTTTTCTGTTTTAATAGTTTAAAATGGTTTTCGATTGATTTTGTTGGTGATTTATCTTAGGTGTTATTTTTGTTTGTAATTAAAACAGCTTTGATTGTGCCTTGTGATGTTGGTATTTTATTTTCAGTAGGTTGGGTAGGGAAAGGGAGGTTAGATACAGATTTTTTCTAAATTATTGCTCTTTTATTGCAGTTTGTTTATTTATAATTTATTTATTTATTCATTCTTGTATTTATTGGGTGAATAGATGTTTTATTATTTTTCCCTTCTTTATTTTTTATTTTAGGGGTGAGAGTAAAATTGTTAGCTGATAATCAAGGCAGATGAGAAACTTTGTCTTATTTTGTGATGATTTTCACAAAATGGTTTTCTTTTTATTGTGTATTGCTCTGTTGCGGACTATCTCTGTGTATGTACACAGAATGTTTTGTGGTGTTTTTATTAGATGAAAAGAGGAGGTACAAGAAAAAATGTAGCTTTTGTTTGGAGGTTTTCATTTCCTTATTTTCATTATTCCTTGTACTGAATTGTAATAGAATGAATTTGTCATCCAGTAGTTGTGTAATTCTTCCTTTTTCATTTTTGTGAAGTTTGTAAAACTGATTGTGAGGTGGGTTTCTGATTTCCGTCTGCTTTGTTTTAGTAGAGGTTTGGAGATACAAGCGTTTCATATTGATAACTCGCAACACAGGGAGAGGGCTTTGATTTTGCTGTCGCATAAGATTTCTGAAAGCATTCATCCAGCATGTATTTGGTTTTCTTGTAATATGAATAACATCATGAATGCTGTGTTTGTTTCGCACATAATTTGTCTTGTATAGTACACAGTTTTAAACATTTCTTCAGTGATTGCCACTGCTGTTTTTTTAAATGCCTTTTTGTTCTGACAAGGGTTGAAAAGGAATATATTGTTGGTTATTTGGATGTGAATTCATGGAATGGAATATTGGGATGTGTAGGTACTGCCTTGTGTATTTTGCTGAACTTAATGAGACTGTTAGCTTTGTGTGGGCTTGCCTGTTTTGGTGATCTCTAAATGTTTCTGTTTTTGGTTTTCATTCTCTTCAGATACATCTCCATGTTTAGTCTCCCTCCCTCTTACTACCATCTTCTCTGTTCCTCCCAGCCCGCCTCTTTCTTTCTGTCTCAGTCTGCCCTCACATTTCTTTAGACATTGATTTATCTTCATCAGTGCCGTTGAACAAGACCTGAGAAGTCAACCCGGACAGTGAAGAAGGAATATGGGAAAAGATGGAATAAGGGAACAGTGGTGCAATCATTTGGGGCATTGTGTCAAGTTGCTTGACAGATTTTGTTTGGGGTGACTGTTTTGCCCACAAGCCTTGCTTGTTTGATTCTTTTTAATTCTTTCCCAGTTCCTTTGACCATGCACACTGCTGTCAATAAAAGTAAAAAGCGGTACAAGTTACAGT
This sequence comes from Monoplex corrugatus, assembly GCA_030674185.1. NCBI lineage: Eukaryota > Metazoa > Mollusca > Gastropoda > Littorinimorpha > Ranellidae > Monoplex > Monoplex corrugatus. Next base: position 13,244,248 of record JAPXFY010000027.1, on the reverse strand, counting down.
AGTTTTTGTTCTTTATGTGTCAACTGGAGTGATTGTTAGTCCCAAATCTGAAACAACCACTGATTGAATTATTTTTATCTGTGTAACTCCTTATAACTTATTTAGCTCTTTGATGTCCTATTCATACAGTTACACTGCTACTGTTCGGATCTGAGACGTGCACCTGCATACTGTAGAGTGTGTGTATGTGTGTGACGTGTGTGTTTTCTTTCTTTTCTTTTATCATCTCTCGCTCTGTCTGTCTGTCTGTCTCTCTATCTCCCTCCCACCCTCCCTCCCTGTCCCCCTCTCTCTCTTTTGACTTGCACATTTCCTCTGGAAGTACAAATGATTCTGTGGGGCTGGCAACACTACTGATGTCCATTGCAAAGAATATTTTGTTGTACAAAGTTTGCATCATATTGTAGGCTATGCGTATGTCAGCAGTGAACATACTTGTAATTTGGGAAGCCTTTGAAGTGTATTGGTGAATGCTGGGGTAGCTGATGCCATGGGGAGTGCATGATAATGTGGTGTTTCTTGAATGCCTGTTTTCTCTTTTTCAGTCACCCTATTTTTTTGTTTGTTGCTCATTTCAGATTGACCAGTAAAGAGAGAGAGTGTTTGAGTGTGCACGTGTGTGCATGTATGAGAGAAAAATGTGTGAACACAAGTTTCTCAGCTCTTATGAATGGATCTTTACCAAATTTAGATGAGAGGTGTGGGATGTTGAGGAGTAGCAACAATGTAATTTTGAAAGAAAAGGTGCCAGGATGTAGGTCACAGTGAAGAAAAAGTGTCTAAAATCAGCAGTTTTGGGGGATGGTGTGTAAACAGCTTTTTCTCCGGAACCTTTAACAAAATTTCTACAGTGGTGACAGTCAGTGTACCATTGTCCCCGGTGCTCAAAGTTTTATTTTGTATGCAGTGTTTTCAAGGTCACAGTGACTGATATTCTAAACCATCTGTATCTTCATGATCATGATTATGCCGTCCGAAACGGAAATTGTCAAAAATTCAAGGAATTGACTTTCTGTATAAGCTTCAGAGAAATAAATTGGTTTCTATAGTTACATCTACTTTACTTCTGCAATATGTGTCTGTTGAGGTGCAATGGCTTGGTGGTGAAAAAAGTATCATCACAGCACAAAAGAGCTCTAATTTTGAGCATTCTCACTTATGACAGAAGCAGAACTTTATTAATAAATACAGGTTGAAGGGAAAAATCAGGTAGTATGGTCCCAAACTACTTTGGTTCTTACATATATATCGAAAAGTATGTCCACAAATTTGTGATGAGTTGATTCCATGCATAGATAAAAAATCATATTCTTTGTGGATCACTGTTCCTGAAGACAAGAGTCCAGCCAGCCATATAATAATTACAATAATTACAATATGTGGTCAGCTTTTTTCTTTTTGAGTACAAGGCGTACAGCATTGTTTTGAATGCGCTGTAGGATATGTGACATAAAGAATGATTATTTCGTGTATGAAAAGATGACGGTTGTCTTTGGCCTTCATTTCAAAGCGAGAGAACAAAAATGTTGTTTTGAAGGTCATTGCATCAGTTGAAGTGGTTAGGGTCAGGGTCAGGGTCAAACTTTTTATGAGAAGTTTACATGAAACAGTAATTTTTTATTTTCCTTGATGACACTGAAGGTGAACTTTCTTCGATAAATTGAGACTGTTGCAACAAATAGATCTAGGCATATTTCTTGTGTTTGTAGTAGGTCTAATTCTATTTTGTGATAGATTTTGGTATACTCCTTAAGTTTTTGTTCTTAGTAGGTCTATTTCTATTGTATGATAGATTTAGGCATATTCCTTACGTTTATCTTAATAGATCTAATTCTATTTTATGATAGATCTTGGCATATTTCTTAAGTTTGTGTTCTTAATAGTCTTGTTCTATTTTATGATGGATCTTGGCATATTATGTTTTTAGTAGGTCTAGTTCTGTTTTATCTTTTGACTGGATTTAAACTTGATTTGACAATTTTTTTTACAACATGTAGGCTATATATGTACACACTGTCCAAAGCTTTATTTTGTACTTTTGTGGGATGCAGCCACAAGAAATGAAGCTACACAGATGTAGATCTGTTTTTAATAATCTCACCTGTGTAGAGATTTGCAGTGGGAAATGCTTGTATTAGAAATGAACATTTCTTTTGTTCTGTTAATTTTCGTATTAAAAAAGGAGGGTTGTAGAGTGGCTTGACCATCATTTTGTTTAAATCATTGGAAGAAACTTTCTGTGTCCTTGCCTTTCTCTCTTTTCTGTCGTTCACAGACTTTTCTAATTGTGTAGCATTACAGATATCTCTCTGTCTGTCTGTCTGTCTATCTCTCTCTCTCTCTCTATATATATATATATATGTATTCATCTCTTGTTTTAAAGAAAGTGTTCTGTTTACTTTTTTCCCTTTTTTTTTTTCTTTTCCCTCCTTTAGGTTACCTGTTTGTAGGGTCAGATTGGAGACCTGGTTGGCTTAGCTGTACAGCTCTTATTTTTTAGTCCAAGTGCATGGGTTTGAGCCTGGCTCCCTGAGACATTTTGTGAAAATGTGTAGCTCCCAGTCTTCCAGCCATTAATTGATACCTACATCTGTTAAAAAAAATCTGAGGTTTCTGTCGTTTTACCTCCCAGTGATCATGGGACAACCTTTGCCATTGGTTTTTGCATACTTATGTAGCATTGCACACGTATCCATTTGATCCCATTTGATAACGCAGTTAGGATGATATGAGAAAATACAACTTGGTTGCTTGTCACAAGTTGCATACAATGTCCAACATAACAAGTATGATCTGTCAGTTCCGTATGAGAATTTAACTACTTTTTGTGTTCAGATTTTGTGTATGAAATACTAGCCAAGTCCTTAGCACTTTTACAGGTACCTTTGTGGTCTTAGGGTTAAAATCATGTGTGAAAAAATAAATGGGCTCATTTGCTGTGCATTTGTTCAAATACATAAGTGTCTCTTTTAAAGCATTTGGTTTCTTTGCATTGGAAAAATGACTTGCTTGAAATTAAGTATGTGACTGTTTTCTGTCATGTGTGTGTGATGATGTGCTTTGTCTAGCATTCACTGGGTCTGTCTGTAAAATACATCTGGTGGGTATTGTGTGTGATTGTGAAATGCTAGAACATCTCTGGCATTCTTCAGGTATGCCAGTGAAACATGCTGCTCTGGCATCTGTGGTTTTGCGAAACAGGCTTCATGTGACATTCTGTGGGTTTCCCAGTGATACATGCTTCATCTGGTATTTTTTTGTATGTCTGAAATAAACAATGTGCTTTGTAAGTTGCGTCTGTTGTAGTAAGTAAATATATTCACCTGTATTTATTATTACTGGGTTGTACTTGTCACATTTGACTTTGCACAGTCTGATTTGTGCTTTGGTAAGACTTTGATGGTAAAGTTGAAGGTTTGGGAAGCAGCTTTCATTTTGTAATAAAGATGTGAATATTTTGGGATTGTGTGTGCGTGCAAATGTGAATTGTTTGGGGATGGTGTGTGTGTATATATACATGCTTCTGTGTGTATGTTTGAGATACTTGATACTTGAGATGAGGTTTGTCTCAGTTGGTGGGTATTCAGTGGACCTTGATACAAAGACGGCCATCTTTTATCCTCAATTCAGCAAGTTTTTTGTGCATGTGGCAAACAACAATTTCTTTCTTTCTTTGTCTAGCCACTCCTACTGGGAAAGTATCACAAAGAGATAAAGCTGGCATCCATGGTGAGATGGGAGGCCTGGAGGAGCATTATACTGTGGGTGCAATATGTATCTGAGACTCCATCAATCATGGATGGCATGGTCTTCCTGTGGCTCTAAAGCCAGAGTACCTGGTGGTGTAGGCTTGCGGAGCTGGTTGATTGACTGGTATTCTTCTCAGATGACCAAACTCTTAACTGGTATTCTGTTGGGTGACCAAACTTGACTGGTATTCTTGTGTGACTGAACTGATTGGTTTCTTGTCAGGTGACTGAACTCTTGACTGGTATTCTTGTCAGGTGACTGAACTCTTGACTGGTATTCTTGTTAGGTGACTGAACTCTTGACTGGTATTCTTGTTAGGTGACTGAACTCTTGAACTGTGTATATCTTGTTATGGTGACTGAACTCTTGACTGGTATTCTTGTTAGGTGACTGAACTCTTGACTGGTATTCTTGTTAGGTGACTGAACTCTTGACTGGTATTCTTGTTAGGTGACTGAACTCTTGATGTATTCTTGTTAGTGCTGAACCTGATGGTATTCTTGTTAGGTGACTGAACTCTTGACTGGTATTCTTGTCAGGTGACTGAACTCTTGACTGGTATTCTTGTCAGGTGACTGAACTCTGACTGGTATTCTTGTTAGGTGACTGAACTCTTGACTGGTATTCTTGTCAGGTGACTGAACTCTTGACTGGTATTCTTGTCAGGTGACCAAACTCTGACTGGTATTCTTGTCAGGTGACTGAACTCTTGACTGGTATTCTTGTCAGGTGACCAAACTCTTGACTGGTATTTGTGTCAGGTAACTGAACCACTTTATGCGTTGGTGGGCTATGGACTGGTTGACAGATGTGGCACTGTTCATGTAGCACCATCCATTTGTCTGCTGCCATCGTTTCTGACCCAGACCTTTCTGATTTTGGCAGCTGTCCGATGCAGACATCTCATCTCTTTTCTCCAAGTGTTTGTTCAGCGTCCAAGTCAAGCGCTGACAGGTGAAGGTGGGAATGAAGATTGCGTCGATCAGTCCGACTTTGGTTTCCACAGGTATGCGTGAGTGCTTCAGGAGGGTTGGTAGTTGATAGCTGACTGCCTTCTAGACAGTTAGTGACAAATATCATGTTGCTTTCACTTGCTGCAGTCTTATTGTTGTTGTCACTCACAAGCTAATACAAGTTATGGATGATGTAGTGTTTTTGTCTTGCTTGATTTTAAGGAGATGTTGCCCTTCAAATTTATAATGTAATGCACAACACAACAAGGATCTTTTTCTGTGAGTAACAAAGCAGAAGTCATAAGATTGATTTCATCAGGATATTTGCACTTAAAGTTAGTAATGCACAACATACAAAGGATCCATCTTTTGCAATGAATAATGAAGTTTTTGAAAAGATTACCAAAAGGCTATACTTTACAATGATAGCCTGATATCCATGTCATCATTGTTTTATGAGTTCCTCTGCAGTGATTGCATAAGGAGATCATTGAGCTTGAAGTCATCAGTGAAATTTTGCAGAGACTGCTGGATGAGATCCTTTGAAATGATTGTCATGTGAGATCTCTTGTGATTATTGCATGTTGAGATCTCTGGCTGTGGTTGTCAAACTAGATCTCTTGCAGTGACTGCTTGAATAGGATTATTTTCAAACAACAGCATGACCAGAATTCCCAGGGTTTTTTTATTTGAATTTGTTATGACAGGGATTCATTTTGTCAGATCCATAGCCCATTATTTTTATTAATTTTTTAGTAATCCGAGGCATCGCTGAATGATGACTGCCAAATGTGTATAATAATAAAATAACTTGGATTTGGTTTTTGTTTGTAACTTCTGCGCTTTTCATTTTTGTTTTGGATTTTGATTTCATTTGTGTTTCTCCTTTGTCCTCCCTTTTTATCCACCCCCCCCTGCCTCCACCTCCTCTTCTTCACCTCCCATCTTATTAACCAAAGAACATAACTCTTGAGAGTCACATAGGAATTATCTCCCATGTTGTAGAACTCGGATCTAACACAGTTTGCATGACTCTCAAGAGTTATGTTCTTTGGTTAATATTAAAAATTCTCCCTGCTTCACTCTTATTTCCTTTGGTATCTCCCATCTTATGTTTATGTATGGTCATACAAAGATTTCCTTCAGGTAAGTGATCTGAAAATGTTTTGCCTTGCTGACGTACTGTTACTGTTTTGTTATAGTTATCTTGTTCTCCTTTTTCCCATTATGGTGTAAGCAATTTTATCTTGTTCTTATTTTTTTTCCATATTATGGCCTAGACAATCTGTTAATTTGAAAAAAAGATTGAAGATAAGGGTGATGATTAAAACGCAATTGAACTTTAACAGTGATTAGCACTGGTAATAGGTTTTGCACGTGAGATTATGAGTTGGACAGGTTTTAAGTTACATTTAATTTCAGATAAATTTGTGTTGGGATTGATTACAAGTGTGTACATCATTTCCGGATGTGCAAATGTCATTATCTGTATCTACATCAAAATCTTTTTCCCACCCATTTTTAAAAGTATAATTAATGGATTACTTTGGCTTGAAATGATTGTTCTTCCTTGTGAGGAACTTTCTTCTGTATTGATTTGGACATGTAGGACATGTAAGTGTGTGTCTGAAGATTGTAATAATTTTATATTTTTCTCTTATCTTGCACTGCATTTTCTAGATTTTAAAAATTCATGATGCAAATTGTGGATGAAAAAAATCTTGTATTCATGTTTGAGCTATTAGTTTGGTTCACTGTCATTTGTTTCATAGATTCTTGATGAAAAACAAAATTCCAGCAATCTTACAGAAACGTACTTTTTACCCAGACTGTTTTTTTTTTTTATATATTAACAATATAGAAGCTGTTGTAAAGTAAGTTACAGAGACATATTCTATCAGCATTGCCTGTTTTTGATTTGCTTTTTTACTTTATGAAGTAAAGAAGGTGTAAAGTAGGTAGCTTTTGGATTTATTTTTGTCTGTAGTTTTTGTCATCTTGTTTGTGTATGGCTAAGTTCCTGGTCTTACCAAGATATACAATATCATGTTCTCACTGTGATAATTCCCACCCCCTCCCCAATCTTAAAGAAGTCTGGCTTGTATTTTGATCAGTAGGTGTCTTTCAGCCTGGTTGCATGGGTTCAATTCTTCCCTAGAGAGAAAAAAAAAAGAAGAGGAGAAAGGAAAGATCCGACTTGTGGCTTTCACCTAGATACAAGGAGATATTATGAACTTGTTCCTGGTTGAGGAAGGTAAAGCATTAAGCATTAAGAACAGGAGTGAGAACTGTTCCCATAAACAGGCTCAAGAAAAAGGCTGGCTTGGTCTCATGATACTGAATTGCTCATGCGCTTATTTGTAATCATATTAATCAGAGAAAATGCTGTATAATATAATTCATAAGAATTTAAAACTTCAGTCATTGATATTATGCTGACAGTTACTAAATCATGCACCAGAGAGTGTTTATTCATGAAATTTTAAACTCTTTCCCCACCCTCAGATGAACACACACACCAATACAGGGCTCTAGCAAAATACGTAATTTTAAGTCAACAGTGAGGAATTTTTAGCTGTACTATCAGTTCAATATATATAAAGTGACATTTCTTTTATGATTTGGGCAGAAAAAGGTGGTGTTTTTTTTAAATCATAATATGTGTGTATGTGTATGCTTGTCAAGCTGTGCTGTTTGAAGGGAACACTTTGGTTATATGATGTGCAGCTTGTACATGAAATGATATGAGAGAATTAATTTTGGAATTTGTGGCAAATCATAAAGAGTGTTGGTGATATACATGTATATACACGTATAATACAGTATATAGCGGATAGTGGCAGTATGTGTACCATATTTGTAAAACATTGATGATACCATTTTGGGAATTCATGTCAGTAAAAAGATTGAAAAAAAAAAAAAACCCCATCCCAGTCTGTTTTGTTGAAATTGACAAAAATTATTGGTTTTCTTTCTCTGTGTTTTCTTTATGTCTCTCTTTTTCTGTCTGTCACTCTCCAGGTCTGCCACACTTAATACTTCATTATTTCTGTCTTCATAGAAATATATGAAAAAAATCTTCATTTTTAAAAATGTGAAGGGCCGTACATGTAAAAACATTCTGAATCTTGAGTTTTGCCTCAGTAAATAGTGCTTTTTGGATTTCTGGATTACAGACACTCTCACAGAGTGCACTCCTGGGGAATCTTCATGTGATTGGGGCCTTGAAAGGCCATCGATGCCAGTCATGGCAGAGACAAGTATAGATGCAATTGACCTTCTCATGATGGCAACTGCACAGCTGTTCTTTTTCTATACTGTATAAGGCAGGAATACCTAATACTGTAATAGCCAGAGAGTAACAGCACTTGAGAATCATTGTTTAGTATGTTGATCAAATGTGATTTTAGGGAGAAAAAGGACTTTAAAATTTTTTGTGATTAATTCTGGCTATAATGTTTGGTGTATTTTTTTTTGTAATCCCATACAGAGGGATGGGTGATGAGATTCAGACTTTAGCTTGAACACACCATCCCAGTTTACCCCAGCTGTATTAGAGTGTCTGTCCCTCTTTAGGTATGAGGAAGATAAAGCAGTGAGGGAGAGAATATGGGCTCCACCCTCCTGATAAAAGAGAGAAACTGAAGTCTCTAGTAACCTGATCCCCCAAACATTAACCCTGACTAGTTTGGTTATGGGGAAATCTCTACCAGAGATTCTATAAACCTGTATGGAAAGATATTCTATACTCAACCAATTTATCTATTTATTTGTTTACATATCAATTTCAGCAACACCTATATAAATATATACTCTGTTCATGTACATACTCCAGAATAGTTTAAAGTGTTGTGACTAAATGTATGAACTGAATTGAAGAAACAGGGGTCACCCTGAAAATTGTACACACACACACACACACACACACACACACACACACACACACACTCACACATACACTCACACATACACACACACATTCACACACACTCACACGCGTGCGCGCACACACTCTCTCTCTCTCTCTCACACACACACACACACACACTCACACACACACACACACACAAACACACACACACACACGCACACACACACACACACACACGCACATATGACTGTTTCAAAACACACACAATACTTCAACAGGAAAAAAAGGAAAAGAAAAGTAAGTACATACATCAATGCATTTGCGCACATAATCTGAAGAAATGCCCCTTGCATCGACCACTCTGTCCAATATATCACACAGGGGATTTAAAAACATACCTGAATACAAATTTATACATAACTATGAACCCTAAAACATACATAAGAATGGGCCTAAGTTACCTAAAATTGCTTCTGAATATCATTTCCCTAGAGCCAAAAATGCACTTAATACATGAACTCAATATCAATCCTAAGAGAAAGACTTTATCAAATACATAAAGGTGAATGGACCAGCAAGGCAGAAAATGATAGAAAAGAAATGGCAGAGAGCAAAAGAAGAAGAAACAAAGAAACAAAAAAGATGAAATTTCTAGCACAGAATTTTTTTCCAGACGGTGGGGGCATACGCACATGCGTATGGCCACGAAACAAGATCTCATAGCCTTACCAAATCAATTCTCCATGGAACTTTTGAAGGAAGGACACCAAGGGAAGACAACATTGTCCAATGCACAGAGCAGAGATCCAGGCTTTGGCACACAACTGACAAAGCTGGAGGAATCTGATGAACAGTTTTTTAGTGCAGCACCCCAACGATACTTCACATATTTATGGAAAGAGGAGGAGGAGGAGAAAAAAAAGAAGAAAAGAAGAAGAAAAAAAAAAAGAAGAAGAAAAAGAAGAAACCTGCTGTCTTGGATTAACATAATCATTGAAACAGAAGAATGTTACAGTGCTGAGTGGTCCGATAACTCTTTATTGTAAATAAGAACCAACCATGGTTCACAGATGGAATAAAAAGAAAAGAAAAAAAGACGGAAACACACACTCACACAGACACTTATCAATAAACCACACACACACACACACACACACACATACACATACACACACACACACACACACACACACACACACACATCACACACACACAATTAGACAAACAAAACAACATACATTTTTTTTTGGACAATAAAATGTTTTTCAAAGGGTTAATGGTATGGACGGACCATGTGAAAATTCCCCTACATGAATACTTCTTTCACCTCTCCCCTCCATATTTTCTCCTCTCCTCCCTCTTCCTTTCACTAGTTTTGCAAGGATTCATTTTTACCCCTCCAAGTTTCCATATCGCACACACATTAAGTGCCACTGACAATTGATCATGAGTACTGTTTGCATTCGCCATAAATTATTGTACAAATAGTCCGTATCACTCAGTAAATAAGTTCAAGACTTTGAAGAAAGCACAATGGCGCCAAAAATTGGAGCCACCATCGATTCAAAACTGAGTCGTTTGTTTTTTCTTTATGTCCAGTCATATGTCGTAAAACCACAAGAAATTTCAAACCTAGTCGTTTGTTTTTTCCTTTATGTCCAATTGTACCTCGTAAGAAGTTGCAACAGTGCCAACAATTTGGGCCACCAGCAATTCAAAATTGGGTTGCTTTTTTCTTCATTTTGATTTTTTCTTCATGCCTTTATACTGTATGTATATATATGTATGTATGTATGTATGTATGTATTATGTATGTAGTATCTGTCTGTCTGTCTATTTACCTACCTATCGATCAGTCTCTCTATCTAACTGTCTATCTGTTGTCCATCTAATCTAATCTTAACCAATCTAATCCAATCTATACACACACACATAATATATATATATATGTCCCTGACAAACAAACAGGTCCCTGCATCACATACACACCTGATTGAAACGCAGTTTCACAGAAGAAAAATAATCTAACCTTTCATTTTCAGATTTGCTTAAAATCATGCACCACACTGTCACCTGATTTATGTTTAAAACTTACTTTCACAGAAAAAGACAATATAATCTTTCACTTTCACATCTGCTTAAAGTCATGCACCACCTTCCAGTCAACCCCATTGTCATAACTTCTTAAAAACGGAAGAGGCACCACAAAATTCAGAAACCACAAAGGCCCAAATACGGACCTTAAGTTCTCCCCAAGACAGCATCGATAGCGCTTTATACCTTTAACAAACTCATAACTTGTCTGACCTCGAAAGAGGAGAAAACACTGAAATGTGAAAAAGTAAAAACAAGCTAAAGAGGTAAACACACAAAAGTAGGAAAAAATCACCAAGGCGGCTACAGTAATGTTAATTTGCCCCATAAACCAATACCACATCACCCAGGGCACAAGAAAGGCATAAAAGTGCCAGCTGAGAATGTTCACATAATGATCAGCCAGGTACGTAAAAATCACAACAGAACTGTACAGCATTCCTAAACTGCCGTACAAGCAAAACACAATGAAGTAACGCTGGTTATGAAATCCCACACAGCACCCACCAAAAAAACAATGATGATCGCGTTTCAGTACGCACATGTTGCACAAGGGGCAATGCTTGGCGCGAGGTGGCACAGGAATTTCACAAGAGCGACACACTCGTAATTCCTCCTCAAGGCTGCTTTTGGGAAGCACGCAGCGATTTAGATGCACTTGAGAATGCTGACTGTAGTATCTCAAGCAGGCATAGTTGAGCATAAGCATGACAAAAACGTAGACAGCAGCGAGCCTGCGACTGTGAAGGGTGTCAGGGTCACCTTTATATACTTCAGGCAGAGTGACAAGAATGCCAATCACCAGAGATCCCAAGGAAAGCACAATGAAATACACCATCGCTGCCGCATTCAGCAGCCACAGCCTCCATTTCCATGGTTTTGAGGAGAACGACATCATACCTGAAAAAATAAAATGAGACAAAAAGAGTAAAACTTTTATTATAATTATTCAGAGAAAAAGAGTAATATTACAACAACAACAAAACTGGTGAAAATGGATATTATGAAATAAAGGAGCATCATTATACACTTTCCACTCTTATTTTCAGAAGGAAACAAGATGGTGAAGCATGCAAACAATTTACTGTTTCCTGTGTGTGCACAGTATTTCATTACTAAAAGGTATTAGTTCATCAGTTGTTACTATTCATGGTGTTGATACCATTACCAGTACTCTATTATTGTTACCACTACAGCTATCCATGTTATGTGGGGTTATCATCAAATTCATTTCTTCGTATAATATCCGAACTATGGAGTTAAATACTAATTTTTAATAATAAGTTCTCTTACGTAGCACAAACAGTCCTCACCCATGTCAAAAGCAAGCTCAGTGCACTTTACAGGGATAGAACATTATTACACATTCAATTCAAGAAAAACAGACAATAACACAACATAAACGAAAATAAGTATTAAGAACCGTAGTAACATAAGTATTAGGAACCATGTAAAAAGAACAGCCAAATAATACAAATTAACACAAGCGTTCACAGACACACAGAGAATGTGCATGTAAACACACACACACACACACACACACCACACACACACACACACACACACACACACACACACACACTGCTGATTTACGGTACACTCAGCCCGTCAGGCAAGTGACCCATGACCCAAGTCATCATTCTGTCTCCAACCAGATGGCTCATGTAGGTCATGGACACAAAGCTGTTGAACTCCAGTGTGTCCCTTCACCCTGCTGTTGACTTCTTTAAGGAAGTTCATGCATCCACTGATGCCATGTTTACATTACTTCTTCATGTCGTTTAGTCTACCAGCTGAGGTGGCGTACTAGACCAGGCTGTGGTTCTTGGAGCTGTGAGAGAGTTAGGAGGTAGATGGGGACTAGTGTTTCTGTGAAAAAACATAAAATTATTTCTCTTCACCTCCAAAAGTTATGATGATAACAAGATTATGGCAAATGAGAATATGTTCTACTGTTACTACTACTATTATTGTACTGATATATTATTGCACTGATAATGCCTATCAATTAACATCAGAAAGAGAGTCCTTGAATGTTATATAGAACCAATACTGTTGTACGGATGCGAGGCGTGGACAGTCAACAAGCAAAGCCAGAGCAGGATTGAGGCAGCCAGATGTGGTTTCTCAGAAGAATATTGAGAGTACCATGGACAGCAAAGAAAACAAACGAGACAGTCTTGATGGAGGCAGACACAAATAGATCACTGATATTAGTGATAAGGAACATTAGGAAAAGACAAGCAACATTTATAGGCCATTTTATGAGGAAGGGGGATTTGGAGCACCTGGTCACAACGGGAAAGCTGGAGGGAAAGAGAGCACCGGGTAGACCCAGGGAGAGAATGCTGGACGGACTTGCAAAGTGGCTGAGGATGAAGAGGGTGGGGGAGATGCTGGGGGCAACGAGAGATAGAGATGGTTGGAAATCCATGGTCACCAACACCATGCGGCAGGTCACCTGATGATGATGATGATGAATGCTGCTGCTGCTTTTAATGATGAAGGTAAAGAAAGTAATGGTGAGGAAAGTCTTGCCTGCCACTAGCAGATGCCAGCACCACACTGCACAGTATCAAATACAGCCACACATTGATGATGATGATGACAACAATAAAACAATGACTAAGATGATCTTACCTGCAACTTCTAGCTGCCAGTATCACATCACATACAAACACTGTCACTCATAACCACAGGGTTTATGAAAGTGAATCCACTAACTGATGTGACCTGCTTGCTTGAAACCATGAAAAACTGAAACCACAAGAAAGAAAGTAATTAGACTTACAAGTATGAATGTTGCATCAGAAGTTTTCAAGCAACTGCAAAATACTATTAAGTTTTCAAACTATTCCTAACTTTTGGTCAAGATCTTCAAATGCTGATTTAATAAACTGCAACTCTGCCTAAGAACAAATCATACACTTACAGGAATATCTAATAAGTAACAAACCGAATGTAGTATACACAACCAACCAAACAATACACAAACCAATCAATGAATAAGAAAAGCAAGAACAAGAACAAATTTTCATTTTCAAAGGTGGTGGCAAAACTAAAATGATGTCTTGTTTTCACCCAGCCCTCATTCGTGAAAGATTTAAATTAATCAATTTAATGTAATTTAAATGAAGACATTGGTCAGTGTGTATGTTTATGTATTAGTTCATGCATGCACATATGGATTTGTTTGGTGGGTGCATAGAAATGTTTTGTGTGTATGTGTATATGTAATGAGAGACAGATAGGTATAAAATTACTGCCCAAGCAGTCATTATATTAGTATTATTGCCATTATTAATTACACAACACACACACACACACACACACACACACACACACACACACACACAATGGCATGATGGGGAGGGCGGCGATGATGGTGACGATTACAATGATAGTGATGGAGATGTTGGTGATGGTGATGGCAACGGTGATGGTGAGGATGATGGCGATGATGATTGCTGTCGTTGTTACTATTATTGTTGTTCTTACTGTTGTTGTGGTTGTAGCTGTTGTTGTTGTCGTTGTCTTCATCTTAGTCAGTGCTTTATTTGTCGTTGTTGTTAATATGGTGATGATAAAGGTGATTAATATTACTGGCCTCTTTGCTACAATTATTAGTGTCATTTATAAAGGCTCATCTGTTACCACTTAGAATAATAATGTGTATGTTTGTTTACTTCGTAGCTGTTCGAATTTAAAGTGGTGTAGTTTTGTGTGTGCGTGTACCATTTTTGTACGTACGTGCGTGTGTGCGGGTGTGCATATAAATAAATGTTTGTGTTTGTTTAATGTTGTATATGTGTGCGTGCAAGTGCGTGCGGTTGTGTTCATGTGGGTGGGGCACGCTGGGGTGGAGGAATGAGATTTGGTGTTCGGCGTTGGGATTGGGGTGGGGGAGGGAGGAATGGGCAGGCGTCTCGTGTTGTCGAAGAGAAAAAAGATTGGATTACTCTGTGAACAGTTTTCATTCAAAAAATGTTTGATGTGTGTGTTCATTCCTGAATAAACAGTCCCCTGAGGAAGGCCACTGGCCGAAGTACTGGGCTCAAAACTTTAGTTTGTTGTCTTGTTTCTTTGGTTTATCTACAATATATATATATATATATATTATATATATATATATACATATATATATATTCAATTATATAGTAGTAATAGAAGCTATGCCCTGGTAAAAGATTGCAAATCACCTCTTCCTCAAAATTTACACAGCATTATCAAATATGAACTTTCCACAAGGACTATTTGAAATACTTGCTGTCACAATGATCACACACATACACACACACACACACACACACACACACCACACACACACACACACACACACATTTAAATTTTTTCAAGAGGGATTCATCGCGCACACACACACACATTTAAATTTTTTTCAAGAGGGATTCATCGCACACACTTCCACAATTCTATATGTGCTTCACCCAAATGTCTGCAATGATCTGGCAAATGCTTTGATTCTGTGCAAAACCATATTATATGTGCTTGAAAGATCTTTAAATGGGGAGGGAAATAGGACCTATGGAAAAACTGACACACACTGCCAGAATAATTGGAGCATCAATATGGCCTGTGAACAAGCCAGCTTCTATGTTGCATGTGTACGACTGAACTTGAGACATGAGTCGTGAGATCTTCGCTACTCGAGTTTACGGCTCTATCCATCATGATCATGATCATTAGTCCTCGGGACTGGTTTCTTCTTCTTCTTCAGTGTTGGAAGGCCCACAATCAAACTTGATTATTCTGGCACCTATAACTGGGGGGTTTGCTGCAGATAAATCTGGGTAGTGGACATGTCTTTAGAGTTCAGTTTTAATCATGATGATGGTGGGGTGGGGGGGGGTGGGGGGAATGAGGTGGTGGGGTGAGGGGTAGGGAGGGGGAAGAGGGGGTGAAGAGGGCAAGTGGGGTGGAGTGGGTTTTGTATGGAAATATATAGATCGCCAGTCCGAAGGGTGATGGTTTGCACTAAAGTCAGCACAGTACCCTTTCCTGTCGAGTGTGGGAAGTGTCTGCGATGTACATATATGATAATGATCAAGACCAAAACCCGTTTCGTTTTCAGTTTCGGGAGTTCAGCGTTTGCCTAACAAGAAGATGTATCAAAGTTTTAGATCTACATTTTCAGGCTCGTGTAAGGAATCTTCACTACATTAAAACACAAGGATTGGCTTACAATGGATTTAGAAGTACCTTCTTTGTCCAGCGCACATTTGATCTTTTCAATAGTTTACAAACCTGTTTATATCAGCAACCAACACCTAGGCCGGCTATCCACCCAATTAAGAGGCCATCTTGGTAGGGGGAATAACTCTCATGGACAAATCCAAAATCAACAGTTGCCTCTCTTTAGCTTGGGGAATGAAATTGAATGGACACGGCACAGTACGTGATTCAAATTTTACACAAAAATTCTCCCACAGAAAATTTCGTAGATTTTAGAGGTTACACACACACAACAACGCACACACACACGCATGCACAACACACACACACATACACAAACGCCCGCACGCACACACACACACACACACCACACACACACACACACACACACACACACACGCACACATACACACAGCATCGCACACACGCACGCACGCACACAAACGCGCGTGCGCACACACACTCTCACACATACACGCATTCACAACACACACGTACACACGCACTCACGCACGCACGCATACACACACACACCCACACCACACACACACACACCACACACACACACACACACACACACACACCACACACACACACACACACAACACACACACACACACACACACACACACACAACAAACAGTCTCTGTACTCTCTACCATTATTCTTTTCCCCATCGAAAACAAAACAAGCCTCAACAAACAATCCCCCACCCTCATCCACCCCCAGCGACAACAACAAACAAACAAGCAATTAAACAAAAGAGAGGGAGGGAGAATGAAAACAAACAAAAAAACAAACAAAAAAACAACAACAACAAAAAAAGGGGGGGGGGGGACACTCCAATTTAGTAAACAAATTGAAAAACGATGATTGTGAATAGCGATAATAATAACAATAAAGCGATGATGATAACAGTGATGATGATTATGATGATAGTTATGACTTGTCCGTTGGTGGTCTCCAGTTCTCATGTGCTGGAATTTTACGTATACGGCTGGCCATTTTATTTCGTTTTGTTTACTTTTCTTTTTATCAGTCAGCCATTAAAAGCTGTCATCCTCCATTTTCGGGGGGGGGGGGGGGGGGTATGTATGCTGGATGTTTTCACGTCATTCTATAAGCCACTGAACATTGAGATAACATACAGGGGGTCTTTAACGTGCGTATATGATGTTTTAGGTTCAGGCACTAGCAGGTTATACGTACGTTGACCTGGGAGATAAAAAAATAAAAAAAAAAAAAAAAAATTTACCCACTCGGTTCGAGCTCTGACCTTCCAGTTTGAAGACTGGTGTCCTAACCACTTGGCCATCAAACATGTCGTTGAGATGATGATTACGATGATAAGTGGAGATGATGACGATGATAAACAAGTGATGACGATGTAAGAGATGTGACGATGATAAACAGAGATGATGACGATGATAAATGGAGATGATGATTAAAAGAGATGATGACGATGAAAACAGAGATGATGACGATGATAACTGGAGATGATGACGATGATAAATGGAGATGATGACGATGATACGTTATCAGTGTTGCTTCAAGTCTCTATCAGTAGATAATAAATAATAATTACAATATTTATATAGCGCAAAATCTTGATAGAAATCAAATCTAAGCGCTGAACATACACATACGCACGCGCGCACACACACGCACACACACACTCACACATGGCTATAAATGGGGAAAAAGAATAAAAGCAAAGAAAAATTATAGAGAGCATATTATATACAAATATATATTACAATGTGATTCCACTCCGAGGGAGACAGGCTACAGAGGGGGATGAGTGAGGTCAGGATTTTATGCAGACGAGAAAGGTGAGTTTTGAGAGCGGACTTGAAGGAGACAAAATAGGTTGCTGACGGACTGAGAGAGGAAGTTTGTTCCAGGAGAGTGGACCAGAAACAGAGAGGCTCGTGGACCATAGGTATTGAGCTTAGTACGTGGAAAGCGAAAAGTCAGAGGATCGGAGGCAGAGCGGAGGGTACGTGAGGGAACATAGATCTCAAGTAGGCTTGACAGGTAATCGGGGGTTGCGTTATTGAGGCTTTTGTAGCACATGGTGTCTAGTTTGTACTGTATGCGCTTTGATACAGGGAGCCAGTGAAGTTGTGCCAGGAGAGGAGAAATATGGTCAGCTTTTTTCTTTTTGAGTACAAGGTGTGCAGCATTGTTTTGAATGCGCTGTAGGATGTGGATGGTGGAGGCAGGAAGACCAGACAGGGTGAATTGCAATAGTCAATGCGAGACATTATGAAGGAGAGAACAGTTTTGCAGTTGTTTCAACAGAGAGATACTTCCTGATCAGGCTTATACGATGGAGGTGATAGTAGCAAGATCTGGCAGTTTGAGAAACAAAGTTGTTCATGGAGAGGGTAGAGTCAAGGCAGACACCAAGGTTTTTAGCTGAGTCAGAAATTGGAAACTGATGTGTTACATAATGAGAGAGAAAGAGGGGGCAGCTGAGAAAGTTTCTGACGGGTGCCAATGAGGATAGCTTCCGTCTTGTCGCATTAAGCTGGAGTTTATTGTATGTCATCCAGTTCTTAATGTCCGAGTAGAACTCAGTGGTGCGAGTCAAGAGGCGCTGTACATTGTCAGGTGAGTCACTGTCTTGAAGTTGGGTGTCATCAGCATAGAGGTGGTGTTTTATAGAGTGGGAGTTGATGATAGTAGACAGGGGGAGGTGTAAAGAGTGAAAAGAACAGGGCCAAGGACATATCCTTGTGGAACACCACAGGTCAGGTATGCAGGTTGAGAGTAAGTGCCATTGATGAGAACAGTTTGTTTTCTGTTTGATAGATATGAAGTGAACCAGGAGAGAGCAGTGTCAGAGATGCCAAAAGTATGATGGAGTCTAGAAAGGAGAATACCATGATCAATGGTATCAAAGGCTGCAGACGGATCGAGGAGTGTGAGGAGAGAGACTTTGCCAGTATCAGTTGCAAGGAGGACATTGTTGAGAATGTGTAGTAGGGCAGTTTCAGTGCTATGGCACTGGCGGTAGGCTGATTGGAAAGGATTGAGGAGATTGTTGGCAGACAGGTGAGAGTTCAGCTGTTGAGGACAACTTTTTCAAGGAGTTTTGACAAGAAAGAGAGATTAGAGATAGGCCGGTAGTTTTTCAGTTCATTTGAGTCTAAATTGTATTTCTTGAGGAGAGGTGAACGATAGCAGACTTGACAATAATCCGGGACAGTTCCAGTTTGAAGAGAAGTGTTGATGATGTCAGTGATGAATGGGAGGAGAGTAGGGAGACTGTTGGAGTAGAGAGAACCTGGAAGAGGATCCAGTTCGCAGGTTTTGAACGACATGGATCTGATTGTGTTAAGAATTTCTTCTTGTGAGACTGGGGTAAAAGTAGTAAAAGGTGTGCCAGAGAAGGAAGGGTCAGGTGGGCATGGTTGACAGGGTGTTCTATCAAGCTTGTCACGAAGAGTTTGTATTTTGGTGGTAAAATACTTGGAGAATACAGATGGGAGTTCTTCAGTATTGTGTTTTGTTGGGAGAAGTAAATCTTTTCGTGTGCCAAGGAGATGATTCATGGTTGTAAAGAGTTCTTATACACACTCAGAATCATTCATTGAATTACTTTGTAATTGTGGATAACATGCTTCGTTTGCTAGAGTTTATATGATATGATACATTATGACTGAAATATTTTGAATTTACTACGAATTGTTAATTAATGTCTGTATAAATAAGAAACTGAATTAACAAAAACAAGTACACTAAACCATTTTGATTATTGAAGTCTCTATAATTAAAATAAATCATTGACTTACTCAAATCTTGACATGTTGTAAAAATTGTTTTATTGATGTCTCCATAAATAAGATACTAAAGTGACTCTAAAAGTCCAAATGTATTAGTACCATCTTTATGAGTAAGAAAAATCGCTGGCTAACATTTTGGTGAAATACATTATCGCTGAAATCATTACCAGTGTGTCTGTAAGTAATAACTACATACGAGGAATCTATTTATCTATCTATCTACCTGTTATCTATCTACCTATCTCTATCTATCTCTCTATCTACCTGTCTATCTTTCTATCTCTCTATTTCTCTCTCTATCTATCTACCTGTCTATCTACCTGTCTATCTACTGTCTATCTATCTATCTATCTATCATTATCTATCTATCTATCTATCTGTCTGTCTGACTGCCTGTCTGTCTGTCTCTCTTTATATATATACATGTATATTCATATATTATATACATTCATACATATGTACATGTATTTGTATGTATGTATGCATGTATGTACATATGTACATGTATTTGTATGTATGTATGCATGTATGTATGTATGTATGTATGTCTGCCTGTATGTCTATCTGTCTGTCTGTCTGTATGTATGTATGTATGTATGTATGTATGTATGTATGTATGTGATCTCTGTAAAATGTAAAAGAGAAGTGCACACAGACCAACATGAGTGATAATACAACAGACAAAGCTAAAACTACAGACAGCATGCAGCCTTTTATACTGATTTTTCTGACAAACTTTGGAAGTGATGAAAACTTACATGGGGTCACTAGAATTGGAAGTTATACGACTATGAACTAGTAGGCCTACTATGTAGTATTTAGAAATAACTAGAAGACTTTTTGAAAATTAGGGTTATATGAATAAGTACTGTGCAGTGTTTGGAACAAAGTCAGTACTTGGGAAATTAAGCGTATGTGAACTCAGTATTGTGAAGTACCTGTATCAAAGTAACAAAATATAAATAACGAGGTACAGTCATACGAGGTCCCATGCAATTATAAACTATAAATATTGTGAGTGCAGGTTAGCATACAGCTCACAAAACCTGGGACAGTGATAACTGGGTGAAGGGGTGTGGGGAAAAAGGTATGCCAGTACATATTATGGCTGGTTAAAGGGAATTAAGGAAAAAGGTATGCCAGTGCATTTGTATGGCTGGTTGATGGAGATTAAGAAAAAAAGATATGCCAGTACATTTGCATGGCTGGTTGATGGGGATTAAGAAAAAAAGATATGCCAGTACATTTGCATGGCTGGTTGATGGAGATTAAGAAAAAAAGATATGCCAGTACATTTGCATGGCTGGTTGATGGGGATTAAGAAAAAAAAGGTATGCCAGTACATTTGCATGGCTGGTTGATGGAGATTAAGAAAAAAAGATATGCCAGTACATTTGCATGGCTGGTTGATGGAGATTAAGAAAAAAAGATATGCCAGTACATTTGCATGGCTGGTTGATGGGGATTAAGAAAAAAAAGGTATGCCAGTACATTTGTATGGCTGGTTGAAGACAACTAAGAAAAAATGTATGCCAGTACATGTCTATGGCTGGTTGAAGGGGACTCATCATCATCATCAAGTGCCTTTCCACATGGTGTTGGCGATCATGGCCTTCCATCTGTTTCGGTCCCTTGTTGTCTCAAGCACCTCTTCCACCCTCTTTGTCTTCAGCCACTCTGCAAGTTTCTATATCTATATCTACACACACACACACACACACACACACACACACACACACACACACACACACACACACACACACACACACACACACACACACACACACACACACACACACCACACACACATATATATATAAACTGGACTCTTGAAGACAGATGAAATGATACGTCAAAAATTTAATGTACATGTTCAAAACAAATTCAGTGCTCTGAAAGACGTTGGTGACAGTGAGGAACAATGGACAAAGTTGAGGTGCGTAATAAACTCAGTTCGCTACTGTTATTTATTTCTCAGTTCAGCCAAATTGTTATGAATTCTTGTTCAGCTGTAAGTGGGCGATGTTGTGTTAGTGCGAAAATTGCACGGGATTCTCTACTACTGAGCTTGGCCGCAAACGGAAAAGCGGAAACTTGCGAAAAAGGACCTTGTTTTGGACCGTTCTGCCTGAACACATTGCACAAGCCAGATGGAAAAACCATTATGCACGTGCAAGCACTGCTGTTTATGTGTGAGATGCTGTCTCTTGCTTGGCTTTATAAGAAGACATTCCACCAGTAGTAGGCCTGATCTGACAATGCCTCCACGACGAAAATTGAGCGAGTTTGAGAGGGGACGAGCTGTTGCATGGTTCCAAGATGGTGTTCCCAAGCGAGAAGTGGCCAGGCGACTTCAGGTGTCTATCTCGGTCATTGTCAGACTGATTCAACGCTTCACAGCCACTGTGAGGGTCCATGAAAGACGCAGATCTGGTCGACCGAAGAAGACAAACCCACGTGAAGATCGTCTCAAACTCTCATTGAACGACAAGCCCTGCAGACAAGAACAGCCTCTTCCAGCATCATTCGAAGGCAGCTGAGGGTGGCTACTAACATCAACATCAGCCAGCAGACCATACGGAACCGCCTTCATGGGTTTAACCTCCGTTCTCGTCGCCCAGCTGTACGGCCACGCTTAACTCCAGCCCATAGGGCAGCACGCCGCGCCTTCTGCAGACGTCACGTGAGGTGGACACGTCAGCAATGGTCCCAGGTCCTGTTCAGTGATGAATCACGCTTCACCATGAACCACAACGACGGCCGACTGAGGGTCTGGAGGCGCCCAGGGCAACGCTTTATTGACACCACTGTCCAAGAAAAGGTGGCCTTTGGTGGAGGTTCTGTAATGGTCTGGGGGGCCTTCAGCCTTCACCACAGAACACCCTTGTATCATGTACAGGATAACCTGACTGGCCTCCGATACCGGGATGAGATCCTTCGACCGCTGGCTGTGCCTACACTGCAGCAGATGGGACCGACGGCTGTCTACCAGGATGACAACGCTCGCCCCCACAGGGCAAGGGTGGTCAACGACTTCCTGCAGCAGTCTGGAGTCAACAGAATGGAGTGGCCAGCATGCAGTCCCGATCTCAACCCGATTGAGAACCTCTGGGATGAACTGGATCGCAAAGTGAGGAGCAACCACCCCACTCCCAGGGAAACCCAACACCTCTACCAGATGCTGCAGGCTGAGTGGCAGGCGCTTCCACAGAGGATCTTCACCAACCTGGTCAACTCGATGAGGACTCGCTGCGTCGAGTGCCAGAACAGCCATGGCGGTTACACGCATTACTGAACTTTGGGGAGCATCAGAATGCCCTGTCTTGTGATTTCAATGACTTTGGGAAATCAAATTTCGATACGTACCCACTTTGATCAAATGTACACACCAAACGATTGCTTGAAATTGAAGGCAATTGTGTATCGTTATCACTAAAGCATGGAATTAAATGTTTGCCAAACTTCAACGAATTGGCTTTCTTATTTTGAAAGTTATGAATTTTTGTGCAAGTGATCCTTAACTTTTTGTGCGTAGTGTATTTCCTGAAGCAAGTTTGCGCATTAGTGTACAAATTTAACTTTAAAGTGTTATTAAATAGGCAGTGGTTGTTTTTCAAAGATGCATTCCTTGAGGTAATTTGCGCATTTGTGTAAAATTTAACTTTTCAGTGTTATGAAATACACGGCTGTTTAAGGGTGATCACTTAGTTTCGTCCCGCGGCGGCAGCTGTAGCAGCGCAAAGCCCACTGAGTGCTGCCCTGACCTAGAAATACGAGCTGGTAGCTCCGCCTTGTTACCGGCGATCTCGCTACGCCGTATAAGCGCAGTAGTAACTATTACAAACAAGTAACTTCAGTTTTCCACTAATTTTCTCAAGAGCTTTGTTTGTATTGGTCTGTAATGTGCATCATTAAAAAGCTGAGACTTTTCTCAACAAAATGATATGTAACTCAACACGTTACGTGCATGTAAGTGTCTAACTAAACGCACAGAGAAGAAAGAGAATGAAAGACGGTGTTGACATGATTTTCAATCTTCGACAGTGAAATGATCAATGTTCCAACGCCGGTAAAATCCAAATGCCAGTTCTCGAATAAAAGTAAAGGCACACATTAGAAGAATGTTGTCTGTTGAGGACGGCTGTTTTTCATTTTTCAAGTTTCGGGGCTCGGGGGCCACGTATAGCGTATCGTAATAACACATGTGACAGCTAAGGTAAACAGGGATGCCGGCGAGGCGGTTGGTGGTTACTGGTTCTGGCAGCTCATTAATCTTTAGAGTCTTCAGTGAATGTTGGTATCATTTCAGTCCTCTGGATAACGCTGACCATGTACACACTGTGGCAGAATTCCTTTGTGCTTGATAATTGTGTATAGTGTTGCCTTGGACATTTTCGTTTGTAATATCAGTGTACTGAGACGACCAGAGTCAGGTTTTTCATGTTGTAGTCGTTGATTATCTCTGTTTATTTTCTTTTGTTATTGTTGTGTGTGTGTGTGTGTGTGTGTGTGTGTGTGTGTGTGTGTGTGTGTGTGTGTGTGTGTGTGTGTGTGTGTGTGTGTGTGTGTGTGTGTGTGTGTGTGTGCATGCTCATTTCATGAGACAATTAATAAGGGCCCAAAGACATTAAGCGAAGTGCAAAGTATTCCTCTCTCTCTCTCTCTATCTCTCTGTCTGTCTGTCTGTCTGTCTGTCTGCCTGTCTGTCTGTCTGTCTGCTTGGATATTTATGTGTATGCATTTCATAAATGAAATAAGTAATTAAAGACTTTTGAGTATTATTATCATTGTTAAGCAAAATACATAGTATTCTTGTGCATGTATTTGTGTTTGTTTGTTTGTTTGTTTGTGTGTGTGTGTGTGTGTGTGTGTGTATGTGTGTGCGCGCGCGCGCGCGCGCGTGTGTGTGTGTGTGTGTGTGTGTGGAGAGAGAGAGAGAGCGACAGACAGGCAGGCAGAAAGATTTCAGTGTAGTTAAGTGGGTATGATATTCAGGAGTTTTTATTTCTTTTTAATACCAGTGAACCTAAAGTTCTCGTAAATGTATTAAGTTTTCTCTCCCTCCCTCCCCCCCCCCCCCTCTCTCTCTCTCTCTCTCTCATCGCTCTCTGTGTCTTTCCATATTTTTTAATGAATGGTCGTCTCAGTATCGTGATCCCAATCTTGACTCTTGCACGGACATGTGTACATACGTTCCTACTATGGCAGTAAGGAGATTGCCGTATACAAGACTATCAGTGAAATGTTGGTGCTAGTGTGAAAGATAATGGAGTCTATGCCGTTATCAGTGATCTCGATTTACCCACCGCTACCTCCACAAGAAGCCAAAAAAGATCCGTTTGATAAGTCAGTCTGTTAAAACATACTTTACTCTTCCTCTGTATGTGTTTCTTTCTGCTGTAATAACTGGTGAACTCTTGTTTTGGTTGTTGGAAGTTGGCTTATTTTTCTCATGAAACAGTGAAGGCGCGATATTGTCAGAATCGTTCTCCTCCTTTTCTGTGTAATCCCGTTACGCATTATGGCAACAAACTAGTTCGTGTTTGATATCTATGTGTAGGGGAGAGAGTCTACTTTTCGGTAAGATTGATAATTACATATATGGCTAAATGACCAAAGCAGTATTGCGGGAAATGTAGAAACAGTAGTAATCACGGCACACAAAGGCAGCCACACAGTCCCCCTTGCCTACCGATGACTCACAGCTCAAAACCGCTGACGGGCCGTGTAGCGCAGCGGGTAAGCAGGAAAACACGCCTCTCGCGTGCAAATCGCTGGCACCGTGTCCGAAAACTAAGTGATCGCCTGGCGGCCGGTTTAAACAGCCGTGAATAGGCAGTGATTGGTTTTTCAGTTTTCAGAGGTATGCATTCCTTGAAATAACTTGTTTCTTAACCATTTGTGATTGGAGACCATTTGTTTTAGATCTGATAGTTATATTTTTTCCTGTTTCAGACAGACGATTCGACCCAAAGAGTGATGGTGGACTGGCTTCATTGATGGATCCCACCCAGATGAGTAACAAAAATATAGAAATGTTAAAAAAGTTTTTTGTATAAAAACAAAACAAAAGTACTGTGTGCTTTGTCTTGTTGGTTCTTTGTTATATGCAGTGTGTTGTGTATTTGTTCATTCTTTATTGAATTAAATTTTTTTTTTTTTTTTTAATTTTATTTTCAGCTAATAGAGTGAGATTAAATATAGGAAGTTATTACTGGATTATGTGCTTTACAGTTTGTCTTTATTATCTAGGTTCAGGGTTTGAAGGAAGATCCTGGGATTTTCTGTGATGATATTTTTTCTGCCCATTTTCTACGCTACTTTGATGGCATAGAAGCTGGGGCAGTTTTATTTTAATAATGGGATGATGATGATGTTGATGAGGATATAATTATGATGCCATGGAGTTCCATCTGGGATTGAGATTTGTGTGACAGGGCTGTACTCTGCTCTTACTATCATAATATGTCCTAGCGTCAACCAGGCCCGAGAGAGACAGATACCCGCGGTGCTGGTCAGACGATTTGAGCAGCACCCTAGTGACGCATCCGTGAAGTAGATGAGACTCCACTGTGTGGTCCCAGTCTTCCCAATGAGCCCAAAGCACACCCAGCTCTGAGTAGGAGCTGGTTGGAGCTGAAAAATCCCACAATGATTTTTGAAGGGACTGATGGGGATTCGAACCCACACCCTTCCAGTCGGTAGTCTGTTGCATTAACCACTACCATGGTGACTGGTTCTATGATGATATACAGATTTAGGGGATGAGTACTCATATTTTCTGTAATAATACTCATATTTCTGCTTTAGTGGATACATGTATTTTCAGTGATGATACTCAGAATTCTGCATTTAGGGGATGAGTATATGTTATTTTGTGTGTGATAATAATTGGATTTCTACACTAAGTGGGTAAGTACATGTATTTTTTGTGTGTGAAAATACATTTCTGCATTTAGGGATAAAAAAAAAAAAACTTGTCTTTTCTGTGGTGATACTCGAGTTCTGCTTTTAGAGGAATCGTACATGTACTTTGTGGTCATATTCAGATTTCTGCATTTAGGGAATAACTGCATGTACCTTCCCGTGGTGATGCCGGGGACTCTTTCAGTATAAATAATATCCCCATCTTCTGGAAATTCTGTGCTAGGAATTTCCCGTTGAAGTTATGTTTTGAAATGGTTGTAGTCCTGATATGGCTCTACACAGCTAGGCTTTAAACAAAAATAACAATAACAAAAGGGATAAGTACATGTACTTCCTGTGGTCATACTCGATTTTCTGCATTTAGGGGATAACTACATACATTTTCTGTAGTTATATTAAGATTTTTGCATTTAGGGGATAACTTCATGAACTTTCTGTAGCCATATTCAGGTTTCTGCATTTAGGGGATAACTTCATGAACTTTCTGTAGCCATATTCTGATTTCTGCATTTATTTTAAGGGATAACTAAATGTATTTTTTATGGTCATATTGAGATTTATGCATTTAGGGGATAACTACATTATACATATACTTTCTGTGGTTATTTTAAGATTTCTGCATTTAGGGGATAATTACATACTGTCTGTGATCATATTCAGATTTCTGCATTTAGGGGATAACTACATGTACTTTCTGTGGTCATATTCAGGTTTCTGCATTTAGGGGATAACTACATGACGTTTCTGTAGCCATATTCTGATTTCTGCATTTAGGGGATAACTACATGTACTTTGGTCATATTCTGGTTTCTGCAATGAGGGGATAACTATATGTACTGTGTATGGTCATATTCAGAATTCCGCATGTACAGGATAACTGCATGATCTTTCTGTAGTCATATTCTGATTTCTGCATTTAGAGGATAATAAATGTATTTTTTGGTGGTCCTATTCAGATTTGTGCATTTAGGGGATACCCCCATGGGGATGCCAGGAGCTCTTAAAGTATAAACAGTATCACCACTCTCTGGAAATTCTGTGCTAGAAATTGAGTCTTTTCTGTCATTCTCTGTGTTTCTGCCTCGTTCGTTTGCTTTCTTTTATAATTTCTATCCTATCACTTTCTCCCTGGCTAGGAGATATCTACATGTATGTCTTTTGTTTTGAATGATACTGAGATTTCTTTGCTGTTCATTGACCTCTTAATATTTTTTCTTAGAAACCACGTTTCAGCTGTCTCAATCTTATTCTGACTTAGTGTGCTGACTGCCCAAGCTTCGCATCCGTAGAACAGTATCTGTTCTAACAGTGAAGAACTCCCTTCCTGATGTTAATTGATAGGCATTTGTTGATTAGAACACTTTTTATCTTCTTGAATGCTGTTGTAGCTTGGCCGATTATGCTGGCAATTTTTAATGTGCATCTGCCATCTTGTGAAATGACTCATGACTGTTCCCAGATATGTAAATTTAGCCTGTCTCAATGTTCAGCCATGCGCTTTTGTTGTTGTTTTTTTTGTATGAGATTTTTTTTTCTTTTTTTTTTTTAAAGTCATTACCATGACATCAGTCTTCTTGTTATTTAGCTCCAGCCCTTTATTTCTGCTCTGTATTTCTATTACAGTCATGAGATTTTTGTAGGTTTTTCATTTTCTACAATAAGGATAGTGTCATCTGCATAATGAAGATTGTTTAACATTTTACCTCCAGCCTTTATCCCAGGACATGCTTCTAGGTTTTTGATGATGGTTTCGCTTTAAAGTGAAAACAAATCTGGTGACACAACACATCTATGCCTAATCCCTCTTTTGATATTTTGGAAAGAGCTTATATCATTTTATACTGTCATTGGTACTGTTTGTTCCAAATATATAGTTCTTATTATTCTTAGATCTTTTCCATCAGCATTGAGACTTTCTAGTGAGTTGATCAGTTCGTCATGTCCTATCTGACCAAAAGCAATTATATAATCAATAAAACATAAAATAAATCCTCCTTCAATTCAGTTGATCTTTCTATTAGAGTTCTTAAGATGTATATGACATTAATACTAATAGTTCATTTTCCTGCAGCATTGTTTTTCTGCTATTTCTGTTTTGATTTTGTTCCTTGTTCTCATTATAATTTTTCTTTATGATTTTGTTCCTTGTTCTTATCATAGTTTTTCTTAATAGAACTTTTGTCACATGGCTTATCAAGCTGATTGTACGATGGAGTTCACATTCTGTAGGGCCTACTTTCTTTGGAAGCGCAATGAAAATCGATTTTGACCTACCTTTAGGGATTTTTCCTATGTCAGAAATTTCATTCTTAGGATGTATATGGCATAAATAGTTCCTTTCCCTTCAGTAAAGCCATATTGCTCTTCTGCTATTTCTGTTTTTATTCTGTTCCTTATCCTCATCATGAATATTCTTAATAGGGTCTTTGTCACATACTCATCAAATTTCAGATTGCTAGCATAAAATTTTGGAATTAAGTAGGAAACTGTGTTCTAAATGGAGACCTCTTAACCATATTGTATAAAATCAAGAGTTGGATGCATTAAAAAACATGTAAATATATTGAGTTGGATACATTAAAACCATGTAAATGTATAAAAGTAGGGAACTGTATGATGAAGAAGCCTGACATTCGATTTGCAATCATAGAACATGTATAAGTTTTTGTTAAACTGTAGCTATTGATTAATTACAATTCTGATGACCAAGATTTTCCCTTTGAAGTCATGAGACTAAATTAGATACAGTGAATTGAAATAGGTTGGG
>JAPXFY010000027.1:13164905-13207405 GCA_030674185.1 Monoplex corrugatus | reverse complement strand
GTGCGTGCGTGCGTGCGTGCGTGCGTGCGTGCGTGCGTGTGTGTGTGTGTGTGTGTGTGTGACACAGCCCTTAAGACGCTGTGAGGGGTATATATGTTGATTTTCATATCGGTGTGATTCTAATGGACTTTGTGTTAAGCTAATTGTGGGGGAGAGAGTCTGTACATCATTATTATTGATATTATCATTATCATGAGTATATTATTCTCATTGGGATGATGATGATGATGATATGATGATGATGATGATGACGACGATCGTCGTCATCATCATCATCATCATCATCATCATCATCCATCATCATCATCATCATCATCATCATCATCATCTCATCATCATCATCATCATCATCATTTCTTCCATCTTTTCCTCAGAGAGTTGAAACAGAGTGTGTATGGGTAACTGGAGAGAGGTTAATACCAAAAAAGGTCGATACCAAATGTGCGTGAATCCATTGACACGTGCACTTCTTAAAAAAAATAGTTTTTTGTTGTTGAAGTTTTGTATGTGCTTTGAAATGTTTATGGCCCTGATCAGTGTATGCCGTCAGCTGGGTTTTAAACAAAAACAAGACAAAAACCAAAACAATAGTGTGTGTGTGTGCGCGTTATTTTATTATTTTTGCGAGTGGGTATTGTTTGGTATTTGCGTGGGTGTTTTATTATTGATATTAAAGTGCATTTGTGTGGTTGTGTGTGTGTGTGTGTGTGCACGCGTGTGTATGTGTGAAGATTGATTACTTGACCATCTCTTTAGTGTGTGTGTGTGAATGTTATGTGTGTGATAGTTAAGGTATACATGTATGTGTGTGGGTATGTGTTTGAGACTTTGACCATCTTTCATTTGTGTGTGTGTGTGTGTGTGTGTGTGTGTGTGTGTGTGTGTGTGTGGTGTGCGCGCGCGCGCACCTGTGTGCGTTCGGGAGTGTGTGTGTGTGTAATGTGTTTGTGGTTTGTGTGTGGTGTGTGTGTGTGATGTGTGTGTGTGTGTGTGTGTGTGCTGTTGAAGTTTCATATGTGCCTTGAACCGGTTATAGCCCTGATATGGCAGTCAGCTGGGTTTTAAACAAAAACAAGAAAAAAACAAAACAATTTGTGTGTGTGTGTGTGTGTGTGTGTGTGTGTGTGTGTGTGTTGTGTGTTTAGGGCAGGTATTGTCTGGTATTTATGTGGGTGTTTTGTTATTGATATTAAAGTTTGTGTGTGTGTGTGTGTGTGTGTTGTGTGTGTGTGTGTGTGTGTGTTGTGTGTGTGTTGTGTGGTGTGTGTGTGTGTGCGCGCGCGCGCACATGTGTGAAGATTGATTACTTGACCATCTGTTTATTGTGTGTATGTGAGTGTTGTGTGTGTTTATGTATACATGTATGTGTGTGGGTATGTGTTTGTCCATCTTTCATATGTGTGTGTGTGTGTGTGTGTGTGTGTGTGTGTGTGTGTGTGTGTGTGTGTGTGTGTTGCTTTTGTTTCTTTTTTTGTTTTTGTTTTCCGGGGGCGGGTATTTTTTTGGTATTTGTGCGAGTGTCTTGTTATTGATGGTAACGCGTGTGTGTGTGTGTGTGTGTGTGTGTGTGTGTGTGGTGTGTGTGTGTGTGCGCATATTGGATGCGCAGTTGTCCTGACTGAACACTAAGTAATTATTAGTTGTTAACAGGTTGTACCCCAGTGGGGATGCAGGGGCTCTTTCAGTATAAATAGTATCCCCACCTTCTGGAAATTCTGTGCTAGGAATTGCCTCTTTTCTGTCACTCTCTTTGTTTCTTTCTTTGTCCTTTCCTTCCTGTCATTCTTCCTATCATTTTCTGCCTTAATGGTCCATTCACCTGTATGTGTTTGATAAAGTCTTATATACTTTCTCTTAGGATTGATAATTGGGTACTTGTACTAAGTGCATTTTTGGCTTTAGTAAGTGAAATATGTGGAAGCAATTTTAGGTGTATTTGTTAGTGTCCTTAGTTACGTTTAAATGTGTATTCAGGTGTGTTTATTAAATCCCTGTGCAATAAATTGGATGGAGTGGTCAATGCCAGGGGCATCTCCTTAGATTGTGTGCATGAATGCATTGATAAGTATACTTTTTTTTCCTTTTTTTTTTCCTTTGCTGTTGAAATACTGTGTATGTTTTGAAACTGTCATAGCCCTGATATGGCTCTACGCAGTCGGCTGGGCTTTAAACATAAAAACAAAAACACAGGCTTTACTCATACCATGGGTGTTGTTGTTGAATGTTTTTTTGAAACTGTGGACATGGAACTGCATAGTGCCATGAAATTTGTGTTGAGGTAGACAGAAAAATGTCAGATTAGGAACTTTTCCCAATAGATTGTGGTTTGTGATTATAGAACTACAAATGTTTGCTACACATTATTGTAATGTTTCCATAGACTTCAGTGAACTTGTGATGCACAACTAGTATTTGGGCAATCCAACATCACTGAAACTTGCCCCATAGTTAAGTAACTCTTGTCAGAATGTTAACAAGATGAAAGCAAAGCAGTGACTCCCTAATGACCAGAAGTTTTCAGTCCCTATTGTCGAAGTGTTCACAAAATTCATGAAAAGCGATTTCACAGTAAACGCTGCCCATTTTCTGGCCCACCCAGCTTGTCTTGACAATGATGTGACTTGATGTACAAAAAGCTGGCACACTATAGGCGGCAGCACACTTGGGGGGAGTGCGACTACCTTCAGACTAGTTGCATAATGGGAAGATGTGATGCCCACCAAGAGCCCAAGGTACTGTAGGTGGTCTCACAGTTAGATGAGTGTTCCCATCTTCAGGCTGGTTTTGTGATGGGAACGATGAAGTATTGGCCTGGATTTGACATGACATGCAACCATCAAGAGCCCAGCACACTGTAGGAGCAGCACACTCAAGATGGGAGTGCCGCTGCCTTCTGGCTGGTGGCTTGATGGGAGCTGTCTACTGCTGATGTCCACCAAGAGTCCAGCACTCTGTAGGTGGCAGCACACATATAGGAGTGACCTCAACCTCAGGCTGGTCTGGTGGGCCATGTATTGGGACTGTGATGACATTTTGAGTCTGCAGCACTTTGCTGTTGGGTCAGATCATGGCTGTGGTGGGCCATTTGGAAATAGTAGCTCATGGATATGGAAAAAAGTCCTTTGTTGCTTTCATAGTGTTTGTATTTATAGTTTTGTGCTAGGTCAGGTGGAAAAAGAGAGAGGAAAGGAAAAATAGGAAAAAAGAAAAATGGGAGGGAAAAAAGGGAAACGTTCTGTCGTTCTGTTAGCAAGAGAAGAATGTAGCCCATACAAGAACAGAAAGCCCGAAAGCCGCACAGCAACAACCACAAATCCATGCCTATGACAGTTCCTGGACCAGTTTTGTGTGTGTGTGTGGAATGGG
This sequence comes from Monoplex corrugatus, assembly GCA_030674185.1. Taxonomy (NCBI): domain Eukaryota; kingdom Metazoa; phylum Mollusca; class Gastropoda; order Littorinimorpha; family Ranellidae; genus Monoplex; species Monoplex corrugatus. The sequence goes on along the minus strand of JAPXFY010000027.1, from coordinate 13,204,039 downwards.
TGTGACCGTGCTGATTTAAAAAAAAAATGAGGGGAAAAAAAGAAGAAAAAAACAAAGAAAAAATGTCAGAAAAGGAAAAAAAAAAATGAGCAAAAAAAACCCCCAACAACCAAAAAACCCCCCAAAAACGTGTAGATTGTAAACCTGTTTCTAAAGGATCTTCAGTGGTTCATGACTGGTTGCTGGCAGCATGGGACACCTGCAGTATGATAATGTGACAGTGTGTCATTGTGATCTTCACCCTGTGACACTGTATGCTGTGAACAGTGTCAGAAACGTGCTGTCACATGCAGTTGTCATCATAATCTTCACTATTTCATCAGGAATTGTTCGCAACACTTGTTGGAAAAGGGCGCTTGGCATAAACAGTTTCAGTCTTCGTTGGATCATCGACAAGCATGGGGGACATCAGCAGCAACGTTGTGATCTTCACTGCTTCTTGGTGGATTGTGTGAAATATGTGAAGTGACAACATAATTATCGTGATCTTCAGTGCATCAGATGTGGTGTGATATGTGTCTAAGTAGTGTTTGTAAGCTGAACTGATGTGCTCTGTGATCAGTTTTGGTTGTTGGAAAAAGACTGCATGCAGATGATGATGGAAAAGACATACAATGGACAAAGGCAAAGAAAACACCATCACATATATACAGTGATTTTTTTTAAAGTGGATCTGTGGTGTCCTGGGGCAGGGCACCACATTTCCTGATAGTGGGGGTCCTTATGGTTGTGGTGTGAAGAACTCGAGCTCCTGGGAACGAATGACCTTGTGTATTATGACGGTGTGTGAAGGCCTGAAGTTCCTGGGAACAAATGACCTTTTGTATTATGGCAATGTGTGGAGGACTTAGGTTCCTGAGGATGGAACATGTTTCATGATGGTGCATGTTGTGAGCTGAGGGATGTTTGGATCTGTAGCATAAGTCCCTTTACTTTGTGATATGGAGTATGTAGAATGGGATTGAAAGTGTGTATGTTGTGTGTGTATATTCAGCCTGTGTTAGTGTGAGATGGATTTTTTTTCTTGCCTTTCTTTCCATGTCATTTTCTGTTTTCTTTTTTTTTTCTTGTGTGTGTCTGGTTTGTGTATGTGCAATTCTTTTGGTTTTGTCTTTGAAGGGGCATGTAATATTTGTGTGTGCATATGGTGTGTATTGTGTGTTATGTGAGTGTGTGCTTTTTTTTTTTTTTAAAAACTTTTTTATTGCTTCGACATATCGTATGTGTGTTCTTGTATTTTTTTTCCAAATCCAATCAATATGGTTTCTCACTTTGCTGGGCATGGGACGAGGGAGGGGAGGGGGAGGGTGTGTTTATGTGGACATGGGTATGAATGTGTGTGTGTGTGTGTGTGTGTGTGTGTGTGTGTGTGTGTGTGTGTGTGTGTTTAGTTTGGTGCACATGTGCACAAATACACTGATTCTTCTTCTGATGTGTCTGCATTTTGAAAAGTACAAGGAATTTTCCTTAAATTCTAATATGTGAGACAAAACCCAGAAAGAGAGGAAAGGAAAAAGACATGTTCCGTGATGCAAGTAGTAAGAACCTAAAATAGAAAAACAAATTCTTAGACTAGAGATTAGACAAGAATCAAAATGTAAAAAAGTGAAGATCAAGGAAGTCTCCTTATTACAAGAAATGGAAAACAGACATAAAAACGTAAAGCAGAGAGATGGTCTAGCTTCAAGCATAAGTAGAATTAAGGGAGAGTGACTCACAATTCATGTGGGAACAATTTGATGGACCATCTCTCCGCCTTAAAAAACAAACAAAAAAATAACAACAACAATAAAGAAAAAAAGAAAGTACAGTATATGCTGACGTTTAGGCAGAATTGTTCACTTGACAAAGGTGGAAATAGGAAAGTTCAGGGTTCATCATTAATCTCGCTCACGAAAAAAAACAATCTTTTTTTTCTTCAGTTCATAGTCTGTCATTCATTAGCTTACCAGTTTGATTTCACAGTTACTGTTGTTCTCAGAGTTACTGTTGTTTTCTAAGTTACTGTTGTTCTCTAAGTTACTGTTGTTCTCTAAGTTACTGTTGTTCTCAGAGTTACTGTTGTTTTCTAAGTTACTGTTGTTCTCTAAGTTACTGTTGTTCTCTAAGTTACTGTTGTTCTCAGAGTTACTGTTGTTTTCTAAGTTACTGTTGTTCTCTAAGTTACTGTTGTTCTCTAAGTTACTGTTAATCTCCAGGTTACTGTTATCCAAAGTGTCGTTCTCCAGGTTACTGTTGTTCTCCGCATTACTGTTCTCATTACTATTGTTCTCCATATTACTGTTGTTCTCTAAGTTACTGCTGTTCTCGGGGCTCTCAGTATAAATAGTATCCACACCTTCTGGAAATTCTGCGCAAGAAATTTCCTCTTTTCTGTCACTCTTTGTGTTTCTGTCTTGCTTCTTTGCTTTCTGTCATTTCTTCCTATAATTTTTTGCCTTGCTGGTCCATTCACCTGTATGTGTTCGATAAAGTCTTTATACTTTCTTTTAGGATTGATAATTAGCTGCATGTATTAAGTGCATTTTTGGATCTAGGGAAATGAAATATGAGGAAGCAATTTTAGGTAATTTAGGCCTGTTTTTTGTATGCTTTAGTGCTAGGGGCATCTCCTTAGATTATGTCCAGGAATGCATTGGTATGCGTACTTGATTTTCTTTTTTCCCTGTTTGAAGTATTGTGTATGTTTTGAAACGGTTATAGCCTTGATGATATGGCTCTACACAGTCAGCTGGTCTTTAAACAAAAAAATAGCAATAACAGTGTTATTCTTCTCTTTACTGTTGTTCTCCAGCTCACTGCTGTTCTCCAGTTTACTCTGGTTCTCCAGATTTCTCTTGTTCTCTAGTTTACTCTTCTTCTCCGGGTTACTCTTGTTCTCCAGGTTACTGTTCAAGTTTGGGTAGTTTTCCAACTTAGTGTTCAATGACTGTTGTTGTCCAGCTTACGGTTGTTCTCCATATTACTGTTATTCTCGAAGTCACTGGTCACATTACTGGTGTTTTCTAAGTTAGTTGTTCTCCAAGTTACTGGTTTTGTCCAATTCGTTGTTCTCCAATCTAAGGTTGTTATTCTGGTTACTGTTGTTCTCCATGTTACTGGTGTTTTTCAAGTTTCTGTTCTTCTTCAAATGTCTGTTGTCCAAACTTCCGTTTTGCCTCCAAGATTGCTTTGTTCTCCTCTACTTTGCCATGTTCAGCATGTGTACCTAGAAGGTAGTTGATGTGATTTCACATGTATACATAGAGCATGATAGATCTGGTTTCACTTTGGTAGAGCTGACAGCAATGTCAAGATGACTTTTTGGCGATCCGCCTTGTGAAGCAAAAATAAAAATAAATAAGATATAAAGTTTATTTAACTGATATTTTCTATCAAAGTTAGATAATATGAGTTTAAATTTCCTTTGCTTTACAACTTCTATTATTTCATTAGGTGTGTTGTTGTAATGTTAAATTTGAATGTTTTGATTTTGAATGTTCTTTTCTGGAACGTAATTTACAGTCTGTGTTGGTAATGTTGTGGAATACATATTGCTGTTGCTCTGAATATCTAGTATTGTGATAATATTGGGGAACACATTCAACTTGCTCTGAGTATCTTGTCATTTTTATGATTATGTTTTGTATCACATTTTCCAGTTGCTCTGATTATCTAAACATTATCACATTAACAACTAATGTTTGAACTAGCTATTTCAGCCTGTTGCTCTAAGTATCTTATAATGATGTGAGTACCTTAGCATGATTATGATGACATAGCGTATTATGATCAAATAGCATGATTATGATGACAAAAATATCTTAGCATGATTATGATGACATAGCAGATTACTTATATAACATAGCATGATTATGATTACATAGGTGTCTTAGCATAAGGTGACAGCATGATGATGATGACTTAGCATGATTATGATGACATTATCATTGAGTGCATAGTCCAGCTGCTCACACTGTGTCACAGTCTGTGGGTATTGTAATATTAGGGCACACAGGATTGTCCAAAATGTTATTTTCTGATTGATGATTTACGTAGATCTGCATTGTTTACATGAGGCCTGCTTGGGGCAGAGGTCCAGGCTCTTGCCTTCCAGTCTGACTGTACAAGTTCAAGTCTTGTGAAAAAAATCTATACACACATTCTTCAGTTGACCAAACTGTAAATGGGGTTGTCTGGCCCTGTACAGGGTTGAAGAAGGTTTAGCAGGGAGACAGAGAGATGGACACCACCCTCATAAGGTTGATGCCATGAAAAGTGTAGGCTATCTAGTCATTCACCTACAACCTGGCCATGAGGGCACAACTTATACTGAGTACATGTTTGATTTAATGGGATGTATTGATTCTCAAGTTACAGCGAAGCTTCAGTGTCTGTTAACAGATGAGTGGAGTCTTGCAAGCTTAAGCTGGAGACAAGAAGTGACACTTTGGTATCATTTGACCTTGATGTTACCGCTTATGGTTAATTGAACTTTTTTGGGGGTGGGGGTGGGGAATGGGGAGAGAGAGGGGAAATGGGAGAGGAAATAGGAGTGTTGGAGAGAGGAAAGGTTGGGAAGGGTTGGGATGGGAGGGAGGTGGGAGGGAAGGGGGTTGGGGAGGGTGGGATGGGGAGGGAGGGGGGGGTGGGGTTGGGTGTGTGAATGTGTGTGTGTTTGGATGTAATGTTGTTTTTCTTTTCTGTTTCAGCCATTTCCAACAACCATGGTGACCTTCTGAACTAAGATAAGTTGTTTATTTATCTATTAATGTTTAAACATTTTCTTTTTTGATGGGCATGCATGGTGGGTGTTTTCATGTTTCCATAAGCCAGACACTGACATGGCTTACAGGATTTTCAACATGCATATCACATGCGCATTTGACTTTTTGTGTGCATGTACACAGGAAAGGATGGGCCTGGACAGTGGCAGGACTGTCTTCATGCTGACCTGGAAGATTGGGGAAAAAATTCCATTTTTTTCCCACCAGGCAGAGGTTCTAGGTGGATCGAACTCAGGACTTTCTTATTGGAAGTCAGACATTTACCCACTATGCTATGCCTATTGTATTAGTTTGAAGCTGTTGTGGTTAAAATTGTCATGGCATTGAGTTATGATGGTTGTATTATTGATAGCTTGTACAAGTATGAGTCAGAGTGACAGCATTTAACTGGTAAATGAGTATTTTTTAGATATGTTTATGTATGGCTTTTACATTAAATTCAGCTGTGTTGGTATACCATACTTTGAAGATTATAAGTTGTTTTGATTGTAATGTGTAGAAATAATAAACTTACACTTGTACTATGTATGGAAAAAACTATTCATTCAGTTTTTTGAGGTAATGTTATTTGTGTTTAATGTTAGGTCTAAAAATCATTTTTGTACGAGTTACGGGAATTGAAAAGTATGGGAATGGGGGTGGACAGTATTATTTGTGGTTTTGTATTATTAGATATTACAACTGTGGTTTTTTTTTTTTTTTGTCTTATGTTTGTAGATACGGAGGACAAGGATGATGGTGGTCTTCTAAGCCAAATTGCCGGCAACAAATCTCGACTGAAGAATTAAGTCAAGCCATGGACTCTGGTCAGGGAAAGTAATCTTTGTTGGTCACATGCTGTCATGGTTTAAACCGTTTTTTTACATGTGGGATGTCATGATTTATACCTTTATTTCTGCAGGTGAGACATTTTGTTTTAACTCTTTCAGCCCTGCGCCCGACAAATTGTCGGGTGCGAATGATCGCCTCTCAGCTCCTGCGCCCGACAATTTGTTGGGCACACACACCCACTTAATTTCGGTTTCATTTGTATGTATATTCATTAAGAAAGGGACGTTACTCCGTCACTCTTCCCTTCTGTTAACTTTGAAGATTCCGCCAAGTCATTTTGAAGCAATTTTACGCAATTTTTTGTTGTTTTTTGACATCTCGCTACACAGTGCAACAAGTTTTGGATGAAGTCCTCCTCGATAAAGGCAGTGATTTTGAGCCCGAAACAGAAGAAACGGCCTCTGAATCGAGTGTACCTTCGTTGATCGGCAATTCATTCGACAAAGAGCCCTTGCAAAGACCGAAAATTGATGAAATTGATGAAATGGAGGTGGAAAATCAACCATCAACATCAAGTGGGCGTGTTCATATTGATGCTTCTAGAATTCTCCGACATACTGTACGGCAAGAAAGCGACTGTGACAGTGATAATGAGAATGAAGGATCCTTTTGTCACTTTCTTGCCGTACACTACGATACAGTATGTCGGAGTAATCTCTGGGCCCACTACCATCACCACCACCATCCTCAACTTATGATAGGGCCTCTGAATCGAGTGTATCCCACATTTGCAGAAAAGGTGTTCCTTTTTCCTTGATTTTTTTGACATTGTGGATATTATGGGATTTAAGACAATTTCAAAGTAACAATACCCATTTTGTAGTATCTCCTTTTGTGTTCACTTGTGTGCATTGTGATTTTGGTGTGCATTGTGATTTTGGTGTGCCTCTTTAATTGTGAATATGAATGAATGAATGATAAAAATCAAATTTTTTTGTAGGTTTTGTAAATTTTAACTAAGACTTAAAACATCAAATGATCTGAAAATTATATACGAGACAGAACATTTACATATTAGCAAGCATACAAAATTTCATTGAATTTCATCAAGCAGTTTTTGAGATATAGGTGTTTTATTGGGGTACCCGTTGATTGTACAGTTCCCCCCCCCCCCCCCAGGCTGGGAGTGCATTTTCCTTGTAAAACAGACAGGGCTGAAAGAGTTAAACCTTTATTTCTCACCTTTATTTCTTCCGTGAGATGTCATGTTTTAAACTTTTATTTCTGCAGCTGAAGCATCTTGTTTTGAACCTTTATTTCTGCAGGTGTGACATGTTTTAAACCTTTGTTTCTACAGGTGAGACATCATCTGAAGGTGAGACAGCATATTTACAAATCTTTATTTCTAGAGGTGTCACATCATTTTTAAGCCTTTGTTTCTACAGGTGACACATCATGTTTTAAGCTTTTATTTCTGCAGGTGAGATGTTTTAAACCTTTACTTCTGCTGGTGTCATACCATGTTTTAAAGGTTTATTTCTACAGGTGAGACATCATGGGTTAAACTTTTTATTTCTATAGGTGAGACATATTATCAATCTTTATTTCTTAAAGTGAGACATCCTGTTTTAAACCTGATTTCTACATGTGATATATCATGTTTAAAACCTTTATTTCTACAGGTGAGACATGTTTTAAACATTATATTTCTTCAGATGAGACATGTTTTAAATCTTTATTTTTACAGGTGTGACATGTTTGAACCTTATATTTACAGGTGAGACATCATGATTTAAACCTTTATTTCTACACGTGAGATGTCATGTTTTAAATGTATATTTCTGCAGGTGAGACATGTTTTAAACCTTTATTTCTGCAGCTTAGACATCTTGTTTTAAACCTTTATTTCTGCAGATGTGACATGTTTTAATTCTTTATTTCTGCAGGTGAGACATGTTTGAACCTTATTTCTTCAGGTAAGACAATATGTTTTAAACCTTTATATCCGCAGGTGTAACATCATATTTTAAAATCTTTATTTCTACAGGTGAGGCATCATGTCTTACGCTTTATTTCTGCAGGTGAGACGTCATGTTTTAAACCTTTATTTCTACAGGTGAGACTTCGTGTTTTAAACCTTGATTTCTACAGGTGAGACATGTTTTAATCTTTTATTTCTACAGGTGATATGTTTTGAAGCTAAATTTCTACAGGTGAGATCCTCTTTTAAACCTTCATTTCTACAGGTGAAACATCATGTTTTAAACCATTATTTCTACAGGTGAGACATCAGTTTTAATCCTTTGTTTCTACATCCTGTTTTAAACCTTAATATTGTCTTTGTTCTTGTTGATGTTCTTGTTCTTCATGGTGTTTTTGTTGTTGTTGTTCTTGGTGCTGGTATAGTTGTTCTTGTTGCGTTGTTGTTGTTCTTGTTATTCTTGTTTTGTTATTCTTTTTGTTCTTGTTGTAGTTGCTGCTGTTGTTGTTCTTCTTTTTGTTCTTGTTGTTGCTCTTGTTGTTCATGTTGTTGATCTTGTTGCTCTTGTTCTTGTTCACGTTGTTGTTCATGTTCTTGTTCTTTGTTGTTGTTGTCTTGTTGTCCTTGTTCTGTTCTTGGTTTTGTTAATGTTGTTCTTGTTGCATTTGTTGTTGATCTTGTCCTTTTGTTATTTTTTGTTCTTGGTGTTTTCTTGTTTTTGTATTTTGGTTCTAGTCGATCTTGCTGTTGTTCTTGTTGGTCTTGTTGTACTTGTTTTTGATGTTGTTCTTCTTCTTCTTGTTCTTTATGTTTCTGTTCTTCTTCTAGTTTTTTCTTGTTGAACCTTGTCTTGTTTTTGTTTGTTTTGTTCTTGTTGTTCTGGTCCTAGTTCTTCTTGTTGTTCTTGTTGTTCTGTTTCTTGTTTTTGTTATTTTTGTTGTTCTTCTTGTTTGTGTTCTTGTTCAGTTTCTTCTTGTTCTTGTTTTCTTAATTTTGTTGTTCTTGTTTTTATTTCCTCGTTCTTGTTGTTCTTTTTATTCTTCTAATTTTCTTGTTATTTTTCTCACTGCAGTTCTTCTTGTTTTTTGTTGTTGTTCTAGTTGTTCTTGTTTTTCTTGTTCTTGTTGTTGTAGTTCTTGTTTTGTTCTTGTTGATCTTGTTCTTCTTCTTCCTGTTTTCTGTTGTCTTTGTTGCTCTTGTTATTTTTGTTATTGTTCTTGTTGATATTTCTTGTTCTTGTTGTTCTGGTTCTAATTTGTTCCTGTTCTTTTTGTTCTAGTTCTTGTTCTTGCTGTTCTTGTTTTTGTTCAAGTTGTTTTTGCTGTTCTTGTTTTTCTTCTAGTTCTTGTTTTTGTCCTTTTTGGTGTACTTGTTGCTGTTTTTGATCTTGTTCTTCCTGATGTTTTTGTTGTTGCTGTTCTTGTTGCTGTTGTAGTTGTTTGCGTTGTTGTTGTTGTTCTCGTTATTCTTGTTATTGTTGTTCCTGTTGTTGTTATTCTTGTATTTTGGTTCTAGTTGTTGTTGCTGTTCTTGTATTGTATTTTGGTTCTAGTCCTTGTTTTTGATGTTGCTTTTGTTCTTGCTGCTGTTCTTGTTTTTTGTTGTTTTGTTATTGTAGTCCAAGTTCTTGTTCTTGTTTTAGTTCTTGTTCTTTTTGTTGTTGTTGTTCTTTTTTGTTGCTCCTATTCTTGTTTTCCTTCTTGTTCTTGTTCTTATTTTTGCCCTTGTTTTTGTTGTTCTTATAGTTTTTCTTGTTTTTTGTTCTTTGTTTTGTTGTTCTTGCTCTTCTTGTTTTTGTCCTTGTTGTTCCTGCTCTTGTTCTTTTTCTTATGTTTGTTGTTGTTCTTGTTGATCTTGCTGTTCTTGTTTTTCGTGTTCTTTTAATTCTTGTTGTTCTTGCTATTGCTGTTCTCGTCGTTGTTGTTGTCTTTGTTCTTGTTGTTCTGATTGTTCTTGTTTTGTTGTTTTTGTTCTATTTCTTTTCGTGTTCTTGTTATTCTTGTTGTTGTTGCGCATGTTCTTGATTTTCTTCTTGCTCTTGTTCATGTTTTTGTTCTTTTTGTTGTTCATTTTGTAGTTCTTCTTTCTCTTGTTCTTGTTGTTTTTTGTTCTTGTTCTTTTAGTTCTTGTAGTAGATCTTGTTGTTCATGTTCGTGTTGTTGTTGATCTTGTTCTTGTTCTATGTGTGCTTCTATTTGTTCTTGTTGTTTTGGTTTTTGTTCTTCTTGTTCTTGCTGTTTCTTGGTTTTGTTTATTGTGTTGTTCTTGTTATACTTCTGATTGCACTTGTTCTTGTTGATACAGCTGTTGTTGTTGTTTATCTGGTTCTAGTTTTTTTTGTAGTTATTATTGTTATCGGTTTTGTTTTTGTTGATTTTGTTCGTTTTGTTCTTCTCTTGTATTTGTTCTTGTACTTGTTGATCTTGCTGTTCTTCCTCTTGTTTTTGTTGTTCTAGTTGTTCTTGAAATCCTTGTTGTTCTACTTGTTTTTGTTTTCTTGTTTCTGTTCTTGTTCTGATTGTTTTTTTTCTGTTGTTATAGTTGTTCTTGTTGCTCGTTCTTCTAATTGTTGTTGCTCTTGTTCTCGTTCTTCTTCTAGTTGTTCTAGTTCTTGTTCTTTTTTGTTGTTTTTCTTATTGTTTTCTTGTTGTTCTCGTTGTTTCTGTTCTCGTTCTTGTACTTCTTATTGTTCTTTGTTTTTTTTGTTTGTTTTTGTATTTCCTGTCGTTCTTCTCGTTTTTATTGTTCTTGTTGTTGTGCTTTTCTTGTTCTTGTTTTTGTTGTAATTTTTGTGATTGTTTTTTTCTTTGTTATTTTTGTGATTGTTTTTCTTGTTCTTGTTCTTGTTGATCTTGTTCTTGTGTATCATGTTGTTCTTGTTCTTGAAATTTTGTTATTTTTGTTTTTCTCCTTGTTCTTCTTCTGGTTCTTTTCTTGTTGTAGATGTTCTTGTTCTTGTTTTTTTCTTGTTATAGTTGTTCTTCCTAATCGTTTTCTTGTTGTTATTGTTCTAATTGTTGTTCGTGTTGTTGTTCCTGTTTTTGTTTTGTTGTTCTTGTTCTGTTTCTCGTTTTTCTTGTTCTTGTTATTCTTGTTGTGCTTGTTCTTGTTCTTTATTTTCGTCTTCTTGGTCTTGTTCATGTTTTTGGTGTTGTTCTTTTTCTTCCTCTTGTTCTTGTTTTTGTTGTTTTTGTTCTATTGTGTTGTAGTTTGTCCTTGTTCATGTTGTTGATCTTGATGTTCTTGTTCTTGTTGTTCTAGGTGTGCTTCTATTTGTTGTTCTTGTTCGTGTTATGGTTTCTTGTTTATTGTTGTTCTTATTTTTCTGATTGCACTTGTTGATGTAGCTGTTCTTGTTATCTTCTGGTTCTAGTTCTTCTTGTAGTTCTTGTTGTTCTAATTGTTATCGGTTTTGTTCTTGTTCTCATGTATTTGTTCTTGTTGATCTTGCTTTTCTTGTTCTTCTTGTTTTTCGTATTGTTCTTGAAATCCTTGTTGTTCTACTTGTCGTTATTGTTCTCGTTTTTATTCTTGTTATAGTTGCATAGGTGCAACTTTTTCCGTTTGACGACGGAATCCGTTTTTTCAAGAGTCAGAAACGGAAAATCCGTTTTTTTTTAAAAAAGCTTCAGCGTAGCCCCCCAGATCCCTCCCTATACGGGGCGCTGCCGGCCCCTGGACCCCTTTCAGTTTTTTTAAAACTTTTTCTAGGTGCACCTTGGGCTAAGTAAAGGAGAATAAGAAAAAAGCTGTGCCAGTACATTTCTATGACTGGTTAAAGGCAATTAGAAAGGTATGCCAGTGTATTTCTATGGCTGGTTGAATGAGACTAGGAAAAAGGTATGCCAGTACATTTCTATAGCTGGTTGGAGGGAAGAAAAAAGGTATGTCATGTAGGCCTACATCTATATGGCTGGTTGAAGGGAACTAAGAAAAAAGGTATGCCACTACATTTCTATGGTTGGTTACTGGGGACTAAGAAGAACGGTATGCAAGTATATTTCTTTGGCTGGTTGAAGGGAAGTAAAAAAAAAAAAAAAAGGCATGCCAGTACATTTCTACAGCTGGTTGAAGGGAAGTAAAAAAAAAAAAAAGGATGCCATTACATTTCTACAGCTGGTTGAAGGGAAGTAAGAAAAAAGGCATGCCAGTACATTTCTACAGCTGGTTGAAGGGAAGTAAGAAAAAAGGTATGCCAGTACATTTCTACAGCTGGTTGAAGGGAAGTAAGAAAAACGGTATGCCAGTACATGTAGTAGAAAGTTTCTACAGCTGGTTGAAGAAGTGAAACGTTCAGTACAGTACATTTACAGTGGTAAGGACCAGTGCAATACATTTCTATGACTGGTTGAAGGAGACAAAAAGTATGCCAGTACATTTCTATGGCTGGTTGAAGGGGACAGAAAAGGGATGCCAGTTCATTTCTAAGATGGTTGAAAGAGATTAAGAAAAAAGGTATGCCAGTACATTCTATGGTGGTTGAAGCAGACAAAAGGTATGCCAGTGCATTATTATGGCTGGTTGAAGGAGAATAAGAAAAAAGATGTGCCAGTACATTTCTATAGGTAGTTAAAGGGAAGTAAGAAAAAAAGTATCAATGATAACGTTACGCAGAATTGTTTTACTGTATGGAAAATCTACGAATCGATGAAATACCGTCTTATATACAGTGGAAACCTGATATAACAGGGATGATGGGACCAAATCAAATCCCTGTTATATCAGATCCCTGTTATATCAGATATCAAGGGAAATGCTTGCTTTTTCTCGACAGCCTGGATGATCTCATATTTCTTCTCAATTGAAAGGCATTTTCTTTTACGTTTGTTGTCAGCGGTGGCCATTATGAGCAATAGCAATGAGAATCAGAATCAGCAAGAAAGCTAAGAAAATAGAAAGATAAACAGTAGATCTAGGCCTAGATCTGGTCTGGTGTAAGTGAATGATGGCGTAGTCAGTCACTGACTCAGTGGCCTCAGGCCTACACGCTTGCGCGCACATCACGCTCGCATTGCGAAGCGTTCTTTCAGTGTACAGTACACAGTATACCAAGGCTAGCCTAGATCTAGATCTAGGCCTACTGCGTGGCGTGCTGAGTCTAGGCCTAGGCCTTTCTGCTGCAGAGCCCGTCTCGGCATCCCTGCTATAACCGATCGAGCCCTCTTGTCTCCCTGTTATTGCCGATAAGTTTTAATAGAGACAAAGAGGAAGAAAAAATGGGGATTGAAAAAAGCCCTGTTATATCCGGATTCCTGTTATAACCGGTCCTGTTATAAATGGTTTCCACTGATATATATCACACGTAATAGTACCAATCACTCGCAGTTTCTATAGTAGACTTATGAAACGGGTTGAGAGAAGGTGGTAGGAGAGGAGGGGGAAGGAATAAGGAACAAATATGTCGATGTATCTGTATATTAACACTTCATTGACATAGATCAGAATTGTTCCCCACAGTAGGCTACCTGAACACAAAAATCTGTGTGGCCCGAGGTCATTTACCTACTAAATTTAAAACTCAGTTAAAACATACGTTTCAAAGCTGGTCTTCTCCATGTAATTACTTAAAAGTAAAGAAAAAATAGGCTTTAGCTGTGACTATAATCTGTAAATCAGTCATCTGTAGCAAAAAAAAAAAAAAAAAAAAGGCATTGAACTTCACTCTAAACGATGAAGCTAATAGGAGAAAAAAATTACCTTGCTTCTTGGACGAAAACGCAGCGCAGTAACAATTTGTTTAAAACTTTTTTTTGTGGGTGAAAATGGGACAGAATCATTTGTTCAGATAATCAAAACTGACACACAATGTTTGCTCATGTTTTATTAATCCAACACACAGATAACTGAAAGCACTGAAACAAAAAGCCAGCAGAGGAATCACATTCCGTGGTAGCATGCCCCAAAGCGAACATTCTAGACCCCCCTTGTATCCACAATAATTATTTCCTTGTAGTTTTTTGTGACAGTGGACAGTGTGTACACTCCTTAACCTTGTAGTTTTCTGTGACAGTGAATACACACCTTAACCTTGTAGTTTTCTGTGACAGTGAAGAGTGTGTACACACCTTGTAGTTTTCTGTGACAGTGAAGAGTGTGTACACGCCTTGTAGTTTTCTGTGACAGTGAACAGTGTGTACACGCCTTAACCTTGTAGTTTTCTGTGACAGTGAAAGTGTACACTCCTTAACCTTGTAGTTTTCTGTGACAGTGAATACACACCTTAACCTTGTAGTTTTCTGTGACAGTGAATACACACCTTAACCTTGTAGTTTTCTGTGACAGTGAATACACACCTTAACCTTGTAGTTTTCTGTGACAGTGAAACAATGTGTACACCCCTTTTAGTTTTCTGTGACAGTGAACAGTGTGTACACACCTTGTAGTTTTCATGACAGTGAAGAGTGTGTACACACACCTTGTAGTTTTCTGTGACAGTGAACAGTGTGTACACCTTTAGTTTTCTGTGACAGTGAAAGTGTGTACACGCCTTGTAGTTTTCTGTGACAGTGAACAGTGTAAACACGCCTTTACCATGTAGTTTTCTGTGACAGTGAACAATGTGTACACACCTTGTAGTTTTCTGTGACAGTGAACAGTGTGTACACCCTTGTAGTTTTCTGTGACAGTGAAGAGTGTGTACACACCTTGTAGTTTTCTGTGACAGTGAACAGTGTGTACACGCCTTGTAGTTTTCTGTGACAGTGAACAATGTGTACACACCTTGTAGTTTTCTGTGACAGTGAAGAGTGTGTACACACCTTGTAGTTTTCTGTGACAGTGAACAGTGTGTACACGCCTTGTAGTTTTCTGTGACAGTGAACAGTGTGTACACGCCTTGTAGTTTTCTGTGACAGTGAACAATGTGTACACACCTTACATGTAGTTTTCTGTGACAGTGAAGAGTGTGTACACACCTTGTAGTTTTCTGTGACAGTGAACAATGTGTACACGCCTTGTAGTTTTCTGTGACAGTGAAGAGTGTGTACACACCTTGTAGTTTTCTGTGACAGTGAACAGTGTGTACACACCTTGTAGTTTTCTGTGACAGTGAACAGTGTGTACACGTCTTTATGTAGTTTTCTGTGACAGTGAACAGTGTGTACACGCTTTACATTGTAGTTTTCTGTGACAGTGAACAGTGTGTACACACCTTGTAGTTTTCTGTGACAGTGAACAGTGTGTACACGCTTACCTTGTAGTTTTCTGTGACAGTGAACAGTGTGTACACGCCTTTACCTGTATTTCTGTGACAGTGAACAGTGTGTACACGCCTTTACCTTGTAGTTTTCTGTGACAGTGAACAGTGTGTACACGCCTTGTAGTTTTCTGTGACAGTGAACAGTGTGTACATGCCTTGTAGTTTTCTGTGACAGTGAACAGTGTGTACACGTCTTGTAGTTTTCTGTGACAGTGAACAGTGTGTAACGTCTTTACTTGTAGTTTTCTGTGACTGAACAGTGTGTACACGTCTTTACCTTGTAGTTTTCTGTGACAGTGAACAGTGTGTACACGCTTTACCTTGTAGTTTTCTGTGACTGAACAGTGTGTACACGCCTTAAGTAGTTTTCTGTGACTGAACAGTGTGTACACGTCTTTACTTGTAGTTTTCTGTGACAGTGAACAGTGTGTACACGCCTTTACCATGTAGTTTTCTGTGACAGTGAACAGTGTGTACACACCTTTACCATTGTTTTCTGTGACGAACAGTGTGTACACGCCTTACATGTAGTTTTCTGTGACAGTGAACATGTGTACACGCCTTATGTAGTTTTCTGTGACATGAACAGTGTGTACACTCCTTGTAGTTTTCTGTGACAGTGAACAGTGTGTACACGCTTTACCATGTAGTTTTCTGTGACAGTGAACAATGTGTACATGCTTACCTTGTAGTTTTCTGTGACAGTGAACAGTGTGTACACGCCTTTACCTTTGTAGTTTTCTGTGACAGTGAACAGTGTGTACACGTCTTTACCTTGTAGTTTTCTGTGACAGTGAACAGTGTGTACACGTCTTTACCATGTAGTTTTCTGTGACATGAACAGTGTGTACACGCCTTTACCTTGTAGTTTTCTGTGACAGTGAACAGTGTGTACACTCTTTACCTTGTAGTTTTCTGTGACAGTGAACAGTGTGTACACCTTTACCTTGTAGTTTTCTGTGACAGTGAACAGTGTGTACACACCTTTACTTGTTTTTCTGTGACAGTGAACAGTGTGTACACGCTTTACCTGTAGTTTTCTGTGACAGTGAACAGTGTGTACACTCTTTACCTTGTTTTCTGTGACAGTGAACAGTGTGTACACGCCTTTACCATGTAGTTTTCTGTGACAGTGAACAGTGTGTACACACCTTTACCTTGTTTTCTGTGACAGTGAACGGTGTGTACACACCTTTCCTTTCTGTCCGTTTGTGTTAAACATGCAAACACGTACAGCAAAGAGAGAGCGAGTCATTTTTAGCAGTGTTCAATTTGTAATATACTGACAATGACAGTGATGAGAAAGCCAACAGATATGTAATGCGACCAACGTGACGTAGTGTACACACGCAAGGAAAAAAGTAGGCTATTAGTTGAGAAAAGGAGTTTGCAATGGTAAAGTTTCAGTTTCACAAGACGACGTATCCGTGCTCGGAACGAATTCCATAATATGCACTAACGTACACAGGTGCCATGTGTATGGTGATCATGGCACAAGCCTTTAAGCCTGCACATAAACCCATGAGCTGGCCAGGTCTGATACAATGTTAAAGATCACATCGTAACCAAATTAGAAATACGCGACGGACTATAGCAAGAAAAAAGATTCTGAAGTTTCGAATTTGTTCAAGAACGATTCATTGCTCTCACACAATTCCATATACGTTCCGCCCAAATCTGCCAGCAATTATACGGCAGATTCCTTGAACCTGTACAAAGTTCTAGGTACTGGCAAGGTCGTGGTAGAGAGAGGGAAGGGAAAGGGACCAGTGATACAGTAACTTGATACTAACAGACAGACTGAAGCACAAAGGTGGACAGCTAACAAGCCAGGTTTTATGTTGTGGGCAGGAATTGAACTCGAGACATAGCCTACCATGAATCCACGGCTCTATCTGGAGTCGTATCAGACAGACAAATAAAACTGACACCTGAACTGCAATCAGTAAAGGGAAAGAGATGGTCTGAATATGTTTTCTGACCCTTAAAAGAATTATACAGGAGTCTGATTAGACTGTGCCAGGAGTCAGGGTGTCGTTATTTTTAATGAACTCCATAATGTCATCTTCAATCACAGATAGCACTAAAGTGGCTGTCTGAGGAAACTCCTCTGCTGTTGCCCAGTTTGATAGCAATATCCACCAGAGAAAGTCAGAAAATCAAGGCTGATGTCCATTTTACAGCAGTTCTTGAATCTAGTATTGGAGGGTGGGGGCAAAGCCAATGAGACTTTTTCGTTTTTGTTGAGGGCACGTAAAACAAGCCAGTGCTTTCATTTGCGTCATGTAACTGGGGGTTGTGAGATGAATCAATGCTGTTTCGGGTCAAATTCATTCAAATTAATGGTGGTACATTAACAAGAATATTTACAAAAGCAAGTAGCCCCCACCCCAAAAAAGATGATAAGTTTGCGAAAGACAAACGTACATAGCAGGGCGTAAATGATAAAGGAAACGCGTAGAGAATTCCGTCATTTCTTCATAGATTAGATATCGTGGTTACAAAAAATCGAACAAAAAGTGATAGTTCAGAGAATGCCACGAACAGATTTTGAGATCAATTTTTTTTCTGGACACTAACATATGTAGAACATACAAATTTGTGGTAACATGATGGGCACACATGCCAGTAAAGAGTTATCACATTAAAATCGTCATACAGTGCACAGAGAGAGAGAGAGAGAGATTAAATTTGCTTTAAAAATGCGCCACTCTTGACAAACATTTGTCGAAAGAGTTTTTTTACCCTCTGCTTGTGTTTTTGTCGTTGTTGTTGTCGTCGTAGTTGTTGTTACTATTGACATTTAATATGTAAACTATTTAATGTGTAATATTTAACCAGCTTTACTTTTATCTGTTTGTGTTTTTGTCACACAACTACACTCAACCCAAAAAAGTCAAATAAACTAAACCAACAATGAGTAGTATTCAATATTTCTGCTGTCTTGGCTTGTAGGTAATACAAAAAGCATCAACAGTTTAGATTTCCTGATGTTTTATCGAATTCTTTGCTTTACATGCACAGAATATGTCTCAAAACACTTTCCTGTTCTGGAATCGATTAGAACTATATGTAGGCCTACTTTTTCGTTTATCATATGTCAAATGCTTGTGAAGTTGTTCAGGTTTGTGATTGCCAGTATATTCAGTGTATGGGTAGGTCACGTGTAATAACCACTTCCGGTTCCTGTTGTGGATCCTCAGAAAAAGTCACTGAAGGGTTGCATCCTCTGCTGGCCTGTCTTGTAGCTGGGTCTCTCCCATGTAGAGCTTGCTGATGCTGCTGGGTCTGCACGTTTTCCTGTACCGCTGTTGCATCTGAAAATAATAATTCAAAAAATCTATGAAGGTTTTTAGTATGTTTGAATTTTAAATTTCAAACTTCAACCTCAAACGAAAAAATCAAAAAATCAGACTAACATCTGAAAAATGAATACGTATCCATGAAGCTTTCAATGAGCTTTGGTTGAACAAAAGACCTGTATGGAACTGACAGTCCTTTGTTCATAAGGTCTATGAGCGTTCTGCGGTTGCAGCCGTGATGAATAGTGAATGAGCATTGGCCTGCAGCTGCGAGGCAAATTGGTGAATACTATCTTTTGTGGGTTTTCCAGTTTTAGCCATCTTTATCGTGTATGGTTGAATCACCGGTTTCAAGCGATAAAAACAAAACAAAACAAAACAAAAGACACACACACAAAACCCCAAACCAAAACAAAATCCAACACACACACACACACACACAAAGAAGATAATTTTTACTTCATTCAGCTTATGTGTAGTATGAGCTCGATCTTTTTGCTGAAGACATCTCATCTTACTGGGAAACTATCCAGAGAACAATGCCTGTGACGTCATGTTTTCACGCGCAATGGGACCATTTTTCGGTTCTATTGTTGTACACATGGACTTACAGATTTCAAAATATATTTCAAATTCACGACATTTTGTGTTTATATAAGCAAAAATGTAAAAAAATCCACGTGATTTTTATCATCCGAAGGCCTATGTGTTTGTGTTTATGCAAATAATGTAAAAATCCACGTGATTTTATCTGTATGTGTTTGTGTTTATGCCAAACATGCTGTAAAAATCCGTGTGATTTTTCAGCATTTGTGTTTGTTTGTTTGTTTGTTTTGACTGAAAGATATCTACGAGACTGTACAGAATACTTTCCTGACAAAAGAAAGGCCAGGTATGAACTGAAGAGGAAGAAGTAATAGAACATCTTGACTTTCTCAAGAAAACGTAGACTGCATAAAATGTCAAATGAACAAAACGACACGTTGTCTCATTAGTCAGTCTGGTATCTCTCTCCATCTCTCGCTCTCTCTCCACACACGCACACAAACCCAAGCATGCACGCAGACATGCAGGATGCAGGCACACACACATGCGCACACACACACACGCGCACACACACACACATATACAAACTCACGAAAGCACGCAGACAGACATGCAGACAAACACACACACGCACGCACACACACGCATGCTGCGCTGTAGCGATGAATCGCCTACTCTCCAACTCAAAACCGATCTCTTACAAGAAATGAAAGATGCCCTTTGGCAAAAGTTTCAAAATACCGATGAAGATTTTCGCAAATGTTTTGGATCAACCAGAAGTTTCAAGGGAATCTTTTGCAATTTGCTTCATATATCGACAGACTGAATCATCCATCAATTAACATTACGGTGATAACTGTAGGGCCTATTTGCTGAGCAAAACTACGGTTTTTGATAAACAGAACATACTATTTTAAAGATTCGTTCACAATTTTTGTCTGTCTCCATCACCCCCATATTTTTTTTTAAAGTGATTAGGCTTGCAAGTCTATGTCTGATTAAGTATGAAAAAATCCTTTTCCCCGTGGGGATGCCAGGGGCTCTTTCAGTTTAAATAGTATCCCCACCTTCTGGAAATTCTGTGCTAGAAATTTCCTGTTTTCTTCACTGTGTTTCTGCCATTTCTTCCTATCATTTCTGTCTTCCTGGTCTATTCACCTGAATGCGTTCGATAAAGTCTCACGTACTTTTTCTTAGGA
The DNA here is from genome assembly GCA_030674185.1 of Monoplex corrugatus. NCBI lineage: Eukaryota > Metazoa > Mollusca > Gastropoda > Littorinimorpha > Ranellidae > Monoplex > Monoplex corrugatus. Next base: position 13,184,276 of record JAPXFY010000027.1, on the reverse strand, counting down.
TTGATAATTGGGTACACGTATTAACTGCATTTTTGGCTCTGGGGAAATGAGATATGAGGAAGCAATTTTGGGTAATTTAGGCCTACTTTTATATGTGTATTAGTGTCCTCAGTTATGCTACAATTCGTATTCAGGTAGGCCCCTATGTTTTTTTTAAAATCCCCTGTGCGTTAAATTGGACGGAGAGGTCAATGCCAGGGGCATCTCCTTAGATTATGTGCACGAATGTACTGATATGTGTACTTACTTTTTCGTTATACTTTTTTTCTCGTTTTGAAGTATTGCGTACGTTTTGAAAGAGTTGTAGCCCTGATATGGCTCTACGCAGTGGCCTGGGCTTTAAACAGCAATAATAATAATAATAATAATAAACTTTAGAAGGGGGTTTACTTTGAAAAGCAAGTCACTTGCCATAAATATGCAGTGTTGATGTTCGCCTGGCTGCTTTTGATGTTCGTTTTCGAAAACTTTTGTAGAGCACACAGACAGACAGGCAGATGTACTGATATGACATACAGACACACACACTTAAAATGTGTATTCTTTCCAACGACCTAGCCCAAACTAGATCTAAATCATCACAGCTAATCAATTAATCAAACAAAAAGTCACACAAGCACATCAACTCATGTCACACCACACACACACACACACACACACACAGAGTGAACGTACGGTGGCAGGTCGGTAGCGTCAGGCTTGCACTCCATGAAACATTGGTAATAGTCCTCACAGCATGCGTCACCTCCGCCCGGAACCAGCGCCGCCTTCCGCTTGCACGTGATCACATTGCGCATGCACTTGAAGACGCATGTGCGAGCCTCGGTTTCGGTGGGCAGGCAGATGAGGAGGCAGAAGAAAATGGCGAACAGAGCGACAGGAATGGAGAGAGAGGAGCGTAGAGAAGCCATGACTTTTTTGGCTGTTGTTGGTAGGTTTGGGTTTTTATTCAGTTCTGGAACAACAAACCAAAACGTCGGTTACGATGAGAACAAACAAACAGACACACGGACAAACAAACCTTTATAACCGAATTCTTCCAAGTGTAAGCCTTCAGTCTCACGAAGATGCTCGTTGTTTTGACGAATCAAGCGTAGAAGATGTACGAAGCAGAAACACAGAAATAGAATCGGTACGTGTATTTAATATAACAAAAACAAGACAGGCGCAAATTTTCGGCCAAATGGCCCTTGTCAAGGACAACAAAGGACAACAAAAACTAAATACACAAAACTGCGAAAAATAAAAAACTTAGCAGAAGCCTTCCCTGACGTTTCGCTGAGCAGGACAAAATGGCGGATACGATGTCATGGCTCAAAATGTGTTCTTCTCCACAATATATCTAGATTTCCCCATTCCGAATGATATACGTTGTTCATGTCATTATACTATTTTCACGTATACACATCCAGTTGTTACATATCCAACTGGGTGATTCTCCACATAGTCTACACCTCCCATTCAAAATCATAAATTGTTCATTTTAATAGTCCATGTTCAGGTATACATGGTGACCAATGGGAGTTGTAGAACAGCAAACATCCATAATGTTCGGCTTTCAACGTTTATCCTTTACGAATCAAAGACGAAATTTTCAGATTCTATAAAACTCTACAAGTAAAAATAGTTCAAATTAAATGGAGGGGGGAGGGAAGAAAACTGTAAACAAAAAAGCGTATAGGCCTTCGCAAAGAGTGGTATTATGGGATGGGGGGGGGGGGGAGCGCACTGGAAGACGACGACGAAGACGATGATGATGATCGTAAAAAAAGACGATGGGGCTGCTGATGATCATCACAATTCTACAACGGTCATAGCTTCTGGTACTGCCACTTGGACTGAAGCGAAAAACAACAATATGTTTACACTGCAAATTTGTCCTGTTAATGGTCAGGATTTAAATATGAGATCATTGGGACAAAACTTTCAGTGGATCAATATAAAACGAGATTGTCTGCACTATTGTGCAACATCTCACTTCTCTGGGTATTCACAGTGTCCTCTGTTTTACAAAGTCGTGTCTATCGGACAAAACTTTCCAATAAGAAGATGGCTATGAGGGCAGATACACACCGGAGCATGGCATTTCCTGGCTGCTCAGATCAATCAATCAATCAATCAGTCAGTCAGTCAGTCAGCCAGCCAGCCAAGCAAGCAAGCAAGCAAGCAATTATTCACTCAATCAATCCTTGCCCCTCCACCCCTATGTAAGTGCTCTCCCACTGGAATTTATATAGATTTAGCCTAGGAAAAGAGAAGACCCAAATCTATACCCACAGATGTGGGTAAAGTTTGTGAGAGGAACTCAACAGTGCAACAGCGGCAGTGGGAATTTGAGTGTAAGAAAGCGTGTGTGCAGGACAACTGATTTGAACAAGTCTGCCGTGGAACGTTCCAGGGACTGTTCAGATGTGTCACCAGGGACACACAATTCAATCCTCAGCCACCCCCTGCTCACATAAGACATAATAACTATGACTACTTGTGTGAGTGAACGGCCAATATATAGTGCACTGTTAATGCAGACGAACAATAAAAAACAAAACAAAAAAAAAACAATCAAACATACAATCAAACAAACATGCAAGCAAGCAAGCTAACAAACAAACAAGCGAACAAACAAGCAAACAAAACAATCAACCAGCCAACCAACCAAACAAGGATCATATTGTATTCTCCTTCAGAACTTCCAGACTTCTCAATCAAAATAATGAAATTTAAACTGCTTGCTTCATTATTCCATCTTCAGGTATACAATGTGTTCTTACTACCAGAGTGTGCTATAATGTTGTATAAACGGACGTGTTACATGATCTCAAATGGTGGTTTTATATGTGTAGTCCAATATCTGCCTATGCATCACGTTTGTGTATCTGCCAAACATTTCTCAAAAGGAAATAAGTCATCTTTACTCTTACCTTAATCCTTCGAATACAAAAAGCTCCAAATGCCACCAATAGGCCTAGTCTGGAAGTGAAAGAAAGCTGACAGTCTCAGGATAATTAGCTTTTTCGTTGCATTTTACACCTCAACTGTCCATGTAGGCTACTTTTATTTCAAACACTTCATTTTAGAATTGCTTTTTATTCATTACTTTTAGATTTCTATTATCTCAGTTTTATCAAGGGGATCAAGCAACAGCAGACATGAAAAACTGAACAAAAACTTTTCATTGAATCACTGTCTGGAAAGGAAGATCAATCAATCAATCAATCAACCAACCGACCAACGAGCCTACCAACGAACCAACCAATCAACCAACCAATCAGCAAATCAATCAACCACGCAGACTACTGCATTAATTCACGTAACGCTGTCGTCTTAACGTTTACATCATTGCGCGCGCGCACACATGGGTGTATGCAATAATGTGCGACATGTACTTTTAGCATATGGTTGGTTCTGATACAGCCATGGACTAAAGACCCGATATGTCAAGTTCTCACGCAGCTCGCAGCAATAAAAACTTATCTGTTTACTGCCTATCCTAGTGTTTCCATCATTTCTGGTAAAGTCAGCTTAGTTTTCCATAGGTCCCTGCCTTCTTTCTCTTCCCCTACTCTTCCCCATTTCAAGAACTTACCGGTGCATAGGATTTTGCGCAGGCTCAGGAAGTCTACCAGATAACTGCTGGCAGATTTGGATGGAGCGCATATGTAACTAAGTACGATGAATCCCTCTTGAACAAGCTCTAAATTCTTGGTTCACGTCTTCTCTTGGCCTGTTTTCTGTAACTTTACCTCTGCATTTTCCCCATTTCCTTCCAATTTCTCTCTGCCCCCCCCCCCCCCCTTGTGGAAATTCTGTACTAGAAATTTTCTCTTTCTGTCACTCTCTTTGTTTCTGCCTTGCTCCTTTGCTTTCTGTCGTTTCTTCCTATCATTTTCTGCCTTGCTGGTCCATTCACCTGTATGTGTTCGATAGTCTTACGAACTTTTTCTTAGGACTGATAATTGGTACATATATTAAGTGCATTTTTGGCTCTATGGAAATGAGATATGCGGAAGCAATTTTAGGTAACTTATGCCCATTTTCATATATGCTTTTGTGTCCTTAGTTACGTTTAAATTTGTGTTCAGGTATGTTTTTCTTAAATCCCTTGTGTGATAAACTGGACGGAGTGGTTAACGCCACGGGAATCTCCTGAGATTATGTGCACGAATGCATTGATATGTGTACTTAATTTTCTGTTTGTTTTTTCCTGTTGAAGTACTGTGTGTGTACTGAAACGGTTATAGCCCTGACGTGGCTCTACGCAGTCGGCTGGGCTTTAAGCAACAATAAGAATAAAAATTCCAATTGCTCTTTTACATAATGGAAAGCTTGCCTCGCGCTGTCAAAGAGTGACTCTTAGTATTTCTTCACCCATCCCTGAGGTATCTCATGAAATGTAAAACGTAATGAGGAGAAGACGAGGAAACAACAAGATAGTGACGAGTAGGAGAAGGAGAAAGAACAACAAAAGAAGAAGGAGAAAGCCGATAACAGTTTTTACAAGAGTTCAAATATATTTCGCCCCTTATTTATAAACAAATATGGAGCCGATGATGGACTGTGTCTATTGAAGTGGCTGGATGATTAACAACGATCGTGTACATCATCTTCCATCATATGAAATGTTCCTGTTTATTTAAGTTTACAGGTACAGGTGCACGTACAGAACGTTCTGCAGGTTTACTTTTAGTAAGCAAGTAAACAAACAAAGAAAGAAAGAAAACAAAACAAAACAAAACAGACAAACCAAACCAAAACAATTCCGAGTAAGCAGAAACACACACACACACACACACACACACACACACACACACACACACACACACACACACACACACACACACACACACACTCTTAACGAATACTAACTTTACATGTGCACGAAACAAAGAAAGAAAGAAAGAAGGAAAGAAAGAAACTTACTTACCTAAGGAACATTGAGAAAATCATTGCCAAAATTGAAACACATATCGGCCATTTTATTTCTGACAGATTGTTCCAATTCAGATTATGTATCAAAACAGCATCCTATACATCAGAATCATACAGAGGTTATTCTTTAATAAAATACATTCACTCTTGTTGAGAAAAACGGCGCTAGTGATTATCACCTTCTGATGAATGAACATGTAGCCTACAAATCGTTGTTTCTCCTATTCTTTTCCCGCACGTCTACCCAAAGATCACACTCAGGGAAGTATATGTGCTGCGGCCTACAGCTGTACAGCTGTGACAAAAGTACCTGATCTTCTTTACAGCCTGGGAAGGTAAAGCACGAGGGAGAGACGACAGACACCGGCTTCATAACGAGAGAGAACTTGATGTCCCCATCGCCTCACTTTCCAATGACTCGGCATTACGGATAAAAAAAAAGTTACCTATTTTTACCTCCCCAAGATAACACTCCAAACAGTGACATATCTACCTACGATGTTGTATTTTTCATGCGAATGCTTGATGTTATTAAACTTACCATTTCCGAATATTCTGTTCAAAGGAGTACAAAAAATTGATTACACATCGTCTTTTTCTTTGACAGAGCGTAGGGATTTAGTCTACGAACAACCGAACAGTTAACCATCCAACCAACCAGCCCGTTTTAGCTAACCAGCCAACCAAACTTAGATAGATAGACGGACGGACGGACAGCCAAATAGACAGACAAATAGACAGATTTACAGTTAGACAGATAAATAAATAGGTCTACACAGGTAGATAGCTAAATCTACATAGATAAGGTGTATAGATAGAGCGTTACACAGATATATAGTAAGACAGGTCTATATAGATAGATGGATAGACAAATAGACTGATAAATAGGAAGGTAGGTAGGTAGGTATGTACATGTATGTATATAGGTAGGTAGGTGGATAGATAGCAAGACAGATAGACAGACAGACAGACAGATAGATAGATAGATAGACAGACAGACAAACATGCAAATAAGAAATAACACACCGGAAAATGATACCTGCAGAAACTTAAAATAAAAAAAAAATCTGTATACAAAAAGATGAAGGAATCTTACACTAAAACGAGTGTGTCAAATGTCTTGAACAAACAGGAGTTGGGGGGCGGGAGAGAGAGAGAGAGAGAGAGAGGAGAGAGAGGGAGAGAGACAGAGAGATTCAGATGATTTATTCAGTAAAGGCCATGGCCCCTCATGAAGGGGTGAAATGAACACACATCACTTAAATATACACTGTTTTATCCTAAAGATTATACAGAACAAAGAAAACCGAAACACTCAATTTACACAAGATCTCCTGAGTTTAGAGGCTTTATACAAATAAATGGCAAGCTGTTTTACACAATTCTCCCTGGCGGATGCCATAACAAGCTCAGTCTAAATGAATGAGAGAGAGAGAGAGAGAGAAAGAGAGAGAGAGAGAGAGAGAGAGAGAGAAAGCACATTTTTACTGTCGATGGTAATGGTATAAGCACATCAACACTGGCTTACATTTAGTTCTCGCCCATAGAGAGTCACACTAATTCCAGTACACGAGTAAGCCTACGCTATGACTGCCATACTCACAGAGAATCTATTGTAGTACAAATAAATCATTATGCCATAAAATATCAAAATAATGTGAAGGGACTGACCAAAGACAAAACATAACAAAAAAAAAAAAAAACAAAAAAGAAAAAGAAAAAGAAAGAAAAAAAAGAAGATTTAAAAAAATAGAAAAATAAGAGAAAGAGAGTTTATGCAGAGTACTTACTTTTCACCCGTTTTCGGAAAAAAATTAATTTTCTCTCTGCTGATCATCCGATGACGTCGAAAACCATATACTGTACAGACTTATTTTATATATTGAAATAAAACAGATCCTAAATACTGCAACAATAATCTTTCTAATCTTTTTAAAAGAAAAAGCAAAGCCTACTTTGTTAACTTGTTGAGCCTACGCCCGCCAGAACCTCCAACACCAAAGAGCTCGCCCCTTGTCAAAGAAGACCAAAGCGAGATCACTTTATATAGCTGGGCGCGAGTAGCCTGCCCATCAAGCAAGCGGTAAAGCTCTGGATTATTGAATATTGTATCAGCCTGTATGCAAATGACGATGCTTATATGAACGGACAGAGAAAGACACAGACAGAGAGGAGAGAGAGAGAGAGAGAGAGAGAGAGAGAGAGAGAGAGAAGGGTGGTGGTGGAGGGAAGTGGAGGTGGTGTGGTGGGCTGGGCGAATGGATGGGAGATGTTGTGAGAAACGGGGACTGCCATTGGTTTAAAAGCTTTGAACGTCTAACGTTTGTTGATTGGCTGTTTGACGAATGGCTTGGGTGTCGTTTGAAGGGGTGTGGCAGTCAAGTGGCTAACACATCAGACTTCCACTCTGAAGGTCTGAGATTCGATCCTGCTCCTGGCGGACAAAAGGTGGAGATTTTCTCCCATCTCTCAGGTCAACATGTGTGCAGATCTGTGTGTGTCTACGCTCCCCCCCCCCCCCCCCCTTCTGTGTGTCTCGTATAGGCACACAAAACGTCATGGTTGCACGTTAAAAAATCCCGTAAGCTATGACAATATCCGGTAGCTTATGGACACTTGGAAACATCCAGCATGCTCGCCCATTGAGGATGAAGTATGCAGACTGTGCATCAGCATACTGTCTGCACAGTGTGCACAAAACACGTCGGAGAAAATTCAGAAACGCTTAAAAAAAAAAGAAAAAAAAAAAAAAAGAAAGGGGCGCTGCTTTCCTGAGGTGGTGGTTTACATTTAATCTTTCTCCTCCTCTCTTTCATAAGCAGATGCTTATGTCAAAATGCAGCGAGTCCAAGCCTATGTCTGTCTGTCTGTCTCCCTCTCTCTTAGAAGCTGCACAAAACTCATCTCACATAGACTTATTAGCTAGCTCTGTATCTCGTCCAACATTAAAACCGGTTATTTACACTCCATAGTGATAGAATTATTCAACACATCAGTCGAATATCTAATTTCATTTTCATTTGTGAGCGGCCTTGTATTATTTTAAACATTTAAATTCTGCTCTTGTTTTTCATTCACGAATAGTGTGAATTTTTATAGGGCTAGGACTCTATGGAGAAAAAGCAGTTTGTTATATTACCCTTGTGAATAAATGTGTTTTTATACACATACACACCCTCTCTTTCTTTCTCTTACCCCCTCCCCCACCTCCTCGACTGTGCTTATGTCTGTCTCTCTATCTGCTTGCCTCATTCCTCCCCCTCTGTTTCTGTTTCTTCTGTTTCAGTTGGGTTGCCGTTTTGCGTATTGGGAAAGAAAGAAAAATGTGCAAGAGATAGATAGTAGACAGATAGACAGGCAGATAAACAAGGACAGAGAGAGACAGAGATAAAAACCGAAACTGATACGTAATCAGGGACAGAAGTACAGAGAGACTCCTACTGTGAACATAAAATTATTACTCTTTTTTTAAAACTTCCTCTATTGCTCCGTACTTAGAAAAAAATCAAATGGAAGCTTATAATAAACATGCGAATACGCCTTTTTCCCACCTTTTGTTTTCTTCTTCAAAAATCAAATGAAAAATTATAAACAAATATTTTTTTAATGCAGCGAACAGTTTTTTAATCGGTGATATGTCTTTTTATTATTTGCAAACTTGGAGATGAGTGGGCTGATTTGTAATGCAAATTTGTTTCAAACAGCTCAGTGTACACGTTTGTGCGTGATTTTTATTCTCTAAAACAAACAAGATATGATTGACTGAAGTCCGTTTTTCATCTTTCACATAAAAGAGAAAAAAATGGAGATATAAATCTGCAGATCAATCCATGATGTGAGTGTGTGTATGTGTGTGTGTGTGTGTGTGTGTGTGTGTGTGTGTGTGTGTGTGTGTGTGTGTGTGTGTGTGTGTGTGTGTGAGTGTGTGTGTGTGTGTGTGTATGTGTGTGTGTGTGTGTGTGTGTGTGTGTGTGTGTGTGTGTGTGTGTGTGTGCGAGGTGTGTGTGTGTGTGTGTGTGTGTGTGTGTGAGCGCGCGCCTACGTGCGTGCGTGTGTGTGTATGTGCTTTGGGTTGTTTTTTGTTTGTTTCTTTTAGCATATTTTCTTTGTTTTTGTTTTTGCTTACACTAATATATACGATTTAAAATCTATGTGTATTTTGTCTTTTAGACGCAATTTTCCTGTCTCTTTCAAACGTTTGTCAAGTTATATGTAACTGTAGAGTTGCTTCATCCTGGTATTCAGTTCTTCGATTGTTATTAGTCAACAATAGAGGATGACATCTCCAACTGGCAGATCCAAGAGGAAGTTTTAATCGGCCTAACAACTATTGGGCCTAGATCTGAACGCTTGCGTTATACCCAAGGGCAGAACCGACCACTCTGTCGTGGTTTTACATGATGACCTCCCTTTGGTGCATCCATTTTTGTTTGGATTCTAAGTAAAGCATTTTTGAATTCTTTTTAAATGACTAAATTAGATAAATATACTGTCTTTATCATTTGATTCTTTCTTGATGTTATGCACATTGTGGATAGCTCCTAGGTAACATTAGACGGAAATTTGTCCCTAGGTCATATCAGACAGAAATTTGTAACACTTCAACATTGGGAATCATTTCTTCATTGGTTCAGCTGCACAGGGTAATGCTTTTGTGCCCAGCAGACTTATCCTATTGCTGCGCCTCTGATGAGACACATAAACATGAAGCCCGTTCGAACATATGCACACAAAACACCCAAATGATTTTCTTCACATTGTGACAGTTCAACAACAGTCCCATGAATAAATCTTCTTCTTTTCTCGGAAGGGAGGTTGGGCTACCATGGGCCTAATACTTCCACTCCATGAGCATTCGGTTTCTTGGGAATCTGATCTTTCCGGTAAGCTACAAAGGAATTCAGATCTGTTTGCACTGTTTCCTTTCGTTTGAAGTTTGGTTCTCTTACAAACTTTGTCAGTCATATCTAATCGGAGTGATAACATATAGACTCTCTGTCCCTCTCTGTGTGTCTTACTGTCTCTCTTTCTCTCCGTCTGCCTGTCCCTTTCTCGCCATTTCTATCTCTGTTGCTCTCTCTCCCATATGTATGTATGTATGTATGTATGTATGTATAAGGGTAATGTATATGTATGTATGTATGTCCTATAAATAAACACCAACTGTATGATAAAGGCACACTGCAATGGATTGTTGCGATTCAGTGAGTACGAATAACATAACCCATTTTCTGATAAGTGTCCAAAATGATGGGCTAAAGATATGCGCATGACAGGAAATTGGTGACTGTTCCTGATTACCCACTTTTAGTCTCTACTAACGGACCTACCTTCAGTAATCACTTCATCTGGAAAAGATCCAGCAGTCCACGAACTACTTGCTCTGTCAGTTTGAAGTAAACTTTGGTGAATTTGTTTCTTTGTTGTTTTTTGTGCGCTTGACAAAGGCTAGATGACAGAGAATTTTACGCCTGTCTTACTTTGTTAATTAAATTCGCTTCTCATTCTCTTTCCGTTTGTCTCTGTTACAATTTGAAGAAAATTATTTGGGTTTTGTGATTTCAAAAACTGACACACGGATCATGTCCATAGTCTGTGAGAAATACTATCAAAATGACTGGAAAATGAAGGTTAACAAGAAATACAAACGAGGGTGCGGATGGGACCCAGAGTACCAATGCCTCGCCACTCTCCGGACAATCACTTCCCAAGCTCCCGACGCCAATCGATAGTCATTTCACCAAGCAAAGGGAGGCTGACCACGTGTTGCATGACCCATTCGGATCCAGTCATCAGTTACCTTGTTTACAGAGCAAATGGCAAGGTGGGGAGATGACAAACCTAGGACATAGCCACACAACGCGTCCAGCCAGCCTCATGACCAAAAGAGAATGGAAGACTCTCCTGTCGCCCCACTCTGGCCCTTCATCTCTCTTTCGGGCTGCACGCCCTGCCAGCAGCTCGCATAGCTTCCAGCTCCTTTCCCCTGACTATAGTCTCGATAGGTAGCATGAAGATGTATGGTAATTTAAATGTTGTGTAGTAGAATTGAGCACGTATTATAAAATTCTGAGCCTACGAATATTTTAAGAAGAGCTAATCAGTTCGGCAAAAGTCCTAGTCTTCCCTCCCACCCCCAGATGTCCGAGTTATGCAGAATGCGTCAAAGGGGACATTCTGAATATGGCCTAACCGCCATTCGTGTGATCGGGATTGTTTGTTTTTGTTGTTGTTTGTTTTTGTTCCAATGTGATGCAGTTTTTTACACGTCGTTCGTGCGATCTATACCCCCCTCCTTTCCATTATATCTCTTTCCGGTTTGCACAAAAGACACAATATAATAAACAAGAATAAAACGCGTGAAAAAAAGCACCCCCCCCCACACACACTCTCACAAACACACACACACACACACACACACACACACACACATATATACACATACACACACAACCCCCAAACCCACAAAGAACACAAAAAGAAAGCAAACCAAGAACAAAATAAATAAGAATACGAACAAAATTAAAAAGGGACGACGCAGATGACGTTTAAGATACCTTAGGTTTTTCGTTTCTATCTCCATTATTTCCATACGCATCAGAGAAGAAATGGAACAATTCTTTTCAATATTTATTAACCAGATGTTCAAAAACCAACAAACTAAGAAACAAGGAAACAGACCCTCATAATTTCCCCTTCCACTATCTTTTGAACAGTTTAATCTTTTCAACGACCAATGACTAAAAAGCGAAACAGGAACATCATACTGAGGAAAGCAGAATTACAACTACAAACTAATAATTCCACGAAGCTTGCTGTCAAAATTTGTATGGCGTATTCATATTACAGAGTTACTGTTTTGTAATGTACTTGGGAATTGCAGCAACAATACAAGTACTTGAGAGTGAGAGAGAGAGAAAACACAACTGTAGGTTTTAATTAAGCAATAATTGCTTGTTATTTCTAACATCTAACCTCGTCATTCTGTAAATGGAATAAAATAAGCGTTATGAAAAAGTATCGAATCTCAAGAATAGAAATATACATACGAGACAGACGGACAGACGGACAGATAGATAGATAGATAGGTAGGTAGTCAGAGAGAGAGAGAGAGAGAGAGAGACAGACAGAGACAGAGAGAGAGACAGATAGACAGAGAAAGGGGGGGGGGGGCAGAATGTGGGATGAGAGGTGGAGGGATTTGTGCACCAAGGTCACGCCATTTGCACCGAGGCTTTACGTAGATCCTTTCAGAGATTATGCTTTACATCATTAAAGTTTCATTCTAACCCCGCTCGTTAGGATTCTGACCCCTCCTATGCATGAAATGCTCTAACAGCCACTGAAAGGTAGTCTTTCATTTATCATGCAATAAACATGAACATACCGTTAATCCATCGCTGTTTCCCACAATCGCACACACCCTACACTAACCGGGATATTAGAGTAACGTCACCGCCGAATCAAGAATTCAACATGTAAAGAACAGGTATTCACGTGCCAGAGAGCGAGCGAGCAAGCGAGAGAGAGAGGAGAGACAGACAGACAGACAGAGAGAGACAGAGAGAGAGAGAGAGAGAGAGAGAGAGAGAGAGAGAGAGAGAGAGAGAGAGAGAAAGGAAAAAAGAAAAATGGAGTGTCCAAAATCCTGAGGTCGTAGGGGAGTGAGTTTGTAGAAGCCTCGACTGTTCTGCAGGCCAGCCTCATGAGGGCAGCACGCATCTCCTCTCCATTGCTGCTTTATCTTCCACAACAATTAGTACTGGGTAAAGAGGTCAAACTTAAATTACGGTTAACAACTACATCGAAGACCTAGACGGAGAAGTAGCGATCGAAAACGAAGAGCTAGAAATGGTCGACCACTACATCTACATCTACTTAGGCCAACGCATCTCAGCAGAATCCTCCTCCAAAGAGAAAGAAAACAAACGAAGGATAACCCTTGACTGGCAAACGTTTGGAAAAGCAAGTTCAGATTTCAAGAATGACAAAATTCCAATTTTCCTGAAACAAAAAGTCTGCGACCAATACGTTCTGCCTACAGTCACTTATGGTTGCAGAAACGTGGAATCTAACAAAAAAAATTCGCTTTGAAACTAAGAACCATACAGCGAGCACATGAATCATGCTTGCCATCAGCTGGAAAGATCACAAAACGGCTCAGTGGATCAGAGAAAGAACAAAAGTGCGAGACATCTTGGAAACCATCAACAAACTGAAATGGAACTGGACAGGACAGGACATCTCACCCGGGAAATAGACAATCGTTGGACAACAGAAACCACGTTCTGGATACCAAGAGACGGCACTCGCAAGAGAGGAAGACAGAAAAACCAGATGATGAGACGACCTAGATGGATTTGACAAAAACTGGAGATGAAAAGCGCTGGAACGTGAAGAATGGAAGCAGCTGGGGAAAGCCTATTTCCAGCAACGGACTTTCGATGGCTGAAAAGAAAAGATGAAGAAAGACGTGATAGAAACTTGACTATTTTTCGGGTCAGCTTTATGAGGGCTGGTCCCACTCCTTCACATCAATGCTTAACCTTCCCTTACCCGGAACAGGGTCAGGTGGCAATGCATAGCTGGGTAAATGGAGACGTCATGCACAGTTTTGTGTCAGATCAGAATCTGAGTAGTCAGACCAAAACGTCTCTCTATTGTTCAGGTCTTATAATAATAATTTCCTTTTACTTGTTTGGGTCTTACGTTAATTTCTTGTTATTTGGGTCTTACAATGATCATTTCCTTTTAAACAAACAAACAAAATTGTAAGGGATCTATATGAAAGTCATTCAGGTCTCACAATTATAATTTCTTTTTAAACAAAGAACTTTAACAGGTGTATATGAAGTTCAGTCAATCATAACTTCTTTTTAAACAAATAACTGTTAGCGTTTACAAGAACGTTATTCAGGTCTAACGACGATGATTTCATTTCTTTAACAAAAAATGTAAGTGATCTATGTTAATGATACTCAGGTCTAACAATAATTTCCTTTTTAACAAAAAAATTTAAATGGTCTATGTTAACAATAATCAGGTCTAACAATGATAATTTCTTTTTAAACAGACAATTATAAGGGGTCCATGCTAACATTATTCAGGTCTCACATTGATGATTTCCTTTTACCGAAAGCATGACAAGGGGTATGTATGTTCATTATTCAGGTCTCATAAAGATAATTTCCCTTTAAACAAAGAATCATAGGGGTTAACATTATTCAGGTCTCATAATGATAATTCACATTTACGCAGAGTATTATAATGGGTCTATCTTAACGTTAACCAGATCTCATGGTGACCATCCACACCTGACCAAGGCCTTCTAGCTAGTCAGAACCAGAAAAGTGGTCCTCCAGTGGATCCCCGCTCGCTGAAGGATACTAGGAAAGAAGACGGTAGATAAGCTAGCAAAAAGAGGACTCCAGGAAGACCAACTTGACAACAGCGTCAGCTACAGCGTGAAAAAGAGAACATCTCACGTCAGCTACAGCGTAAAAAAGAGAACATCTCACGTCAGCTACAACGTGAAAAAGAGAACATCTCACGTCAGCTACAACGTAAAAAAGAGAACATCTCACGTCAGCTACAGCGTAAAAAAGAGAACATCTCACGTCAGCTACAGCGTAAAAAAGAGAACATCTCACGTCAGCTACAGCGTAAAAAAGAGAACATCTCACTTCAGCTACAGCGTAAGAAAGAAAACATCTCACGTCAGCAACAGCGTAAAAAAGAGAACATCTCACGTCAGCAACAGCGTAAAAAAGAGAACATCTCACGTCAGCTACAGCGTAAAAAAGAGAAACATCTCACGTCAGCTACAGCGTAAAAAAGAAAACATCTCACGTCAGCTACAACGTAAAAAAGAGAACATCTCACATCAGCTACAGCGTAAAAAAGAGAACATCTCACGTCAGCTACAACGTAAAAAAGAGAACATCTCACGTCAGCAACAACGTAAAAAAGAGAACATCTCACGTCAGCTACAGCGTAAAAAAGAAAACATCTCACGTCAGCTACAGCGTAAAAAAGAGAACATCTCACGTCAGCTACAGCGTAAAAAAGAGAACATCTCACGTCAGCTACAACGTGAAAAAGAGAACATCTCACGTCAGCTACAACGTAAAAAAGAGAACATCTCACGTCAGCTACAGCGTAAAAAAGAGACCATCTCACGTCAGCTACAACGTGAAAAAGAGAACATCTCACGTCAGCTACAGCGTAAAAAGAGAACCATCTCACGTCAGCTACAACGTGAAAAAGAGAACATCTCACGTCAGCTACAACGTAAAAAAGAGAACATCTCACGTCAGCTACAGCGTAAAAAAGAGACCATCTCACGTCAGCTACAACGTGAAAAAGAGAACATCTCACGTCAGCTACAACGTGAAAAAGAGAACATCTCAGATCAATGTTAACCTTTTGACTCCGGCACCCTGTTTATCAACTGCAAAAACTTCATCTTTTGGCTCTCACCCTATCCACCAGCTTCTATAGAAAGCTGGTGGATTTGGTGAAGGAGTCAAAGGGTTAAGGTCGGTAGCATGGTTGACGATGCAGGATGCTGAGTCAAAGGGTTAAGTCATGGACAGAACGGGACGACTATCACCTTATGTCTAAGACTGTAAGAGAGAGGCAAATGGCCCTGATGAGACTTCACAGCGGCCACAACTTGCTCAAAGCTCATGTGAACTGCAAGTACAGCCGATGCTTTCACTAATCTGCCACTGCGGTCAAGAGAACCAGACAGCCGAGCATACATTTTGTCGTGTGCTGAACACATAGTATATAGCAGTGTACCAAGAGCAGCGACGGGAGACAACTCCTCTAACCCCAAAACTCTATGGCAGCCGGCAGGAACAAAAGAAAATGGCCACGCCTGATGTGGCCTGACGATATAGACGGCAAACAGAAAAAGATCTCATGATAACTTTCTTTCACCAAACGAATAATAAGGGGTCTATCTCAACATTATTCAGATCGTGCATTGATATTTTTTGAAGTTTAAGAATAACATGATTATAGACTCCCACAAGAACACTACAGAAAGATGGCTACCTCCCTGTGCCTCAGAAAGACCTTTGAGACTGGAGTGAAATGGATCAGATTCATTTGATTGTCAAGAACAGACATTTTCCATTGAAATTTCAAGAAAGACACGTCACTCACTGCAAGGTGCCATCATTTTCTTCTTTTTTTCTGTATATAATTATATTTTTTTTCTTTACCCATGGAAGTGAATTTCTCTACACAAGTTTGCCAGGGACAACTCTTTTGTGTCCGTGGGATCTTTTACGTGTGTTTAGTGCAAACTGCACACAGGACCTCAGTTTATTTTTTCATCCAAAGTCTAGCAGCTAAACCTGTGGTCCGGTGGAATGGGGACAGAAACCTGACAGTCGGGTATCTGACAACTACATTCTCAGACCTCTGTCTTCTTAATGTATGTGCTTTACCCACTAGGCACACATCCACCTGCTGAAGGCTTGAAGTGGGAACCCTGGGCCTCACACCTGACACTCAATGACCACTGAGCTACACACACACACACACACGCACACACACAAACACACACATACATACAAACACACTCACACAGACACACATACACAAACACACACACACGCTGAACGCCTAAGGAAGAAACCCCTCAAATGTAGGACTCTACGACCACTGGGGCTACATACCACTTAATGCTCATTGAATAAGCAGCAATTCTCTTAATAAATGACAATTTCATGCTTCATTTTGTGCCATAGAACAGGTCTAGCCCTGTCTGTTAATCTTATTACTCTGTGAAACAAAAGAGAAAATGATACAATAAGGTTTATTTAGAGTGTAAACCGTTTGGGGCCAAAACACTCGCTTGTGGGAGGTTTCTCCTCTAAGTGCCCTCTGTTGTCCAGCTCTCCCCGAGTTTTTAGCTGCCAAGCCTAGACCAGAAAATGTGAAAATAATACAGTGAGTTTTGTTCCTTAATTTTCATACATAAGCTAGACCAGCTCTTGGACATGAGGCACGAGGAGTGAAGGGAAGAAAAACAAAATGGGAATGGAGAGTGGTATAGATTACGTTGTGGGGAATGAATACACGAAAACACAATATAACACCAGAGGTTCAAAGTTGTTGACACGGTACACAAAAACACAGCCATCCCATCTGTTAGTTAACCTGGTGAGAAGAAGAAGTAGGAAAAAAAAATCCTGCATCAGCTCCCAAAAAGAACAAGGACAGAATAAAGTACGTCACTCCTTCAACTATCAAATGGACAAAATTCCCCACAGGCGACTGCCTTAAACAGATTAGAGTCCGCGCAGCCTATGAATATTCATAACGGCCGGTCACTCCATTACAACATCCAGGCTTTTCACGTTTTCCGTTAAAGGTTTTCCAGATCATCAATTTCGCATGCGCCAAGCGCCAGGAACAGTGACCGGCAAGGTGAACTTGTCCACAGTGTTTCATAACGTAAACCCTTAAAATGATGACGTTTTCGACAGAATGCTATCAATGGTGGTAATGGCTTGGACGTTTTGGGCAGTAATGGGCAATCCCTGGGGACAAGGGGGAAATGGGAGTCTGTATGATTATGCTGAACTCATGGGCTTTGGTTACATCTCTCTCTGTGTCTCTGTCTCGCTCTGTGTGTCTCTGTGTGTGTATGTTTTTGTGTTTTTGTTCGATCAATACGACCACAACTCACAGTCTGTCAGATCATTATATATCTCTGCAAAAACAATAACACAGAACGCTTACTTTGCAAATCAATGGTTTTAGTCAGTCTTAGGATCAGTTCCTACTTGTTTTGTGCAGATTAACATCTTTAATGTTCGAAACAATGTTGGAACAAAGTAAATTTGTTAGGAACCAGAAAAAAACACGAAAAAAGGTTTTCTCAACAGAAGTCAGTATCATGCCACTTCATGTACTTTTATCTGGACATGGCCCTTTGTGTATGTACTTTGACCTTGGTATGTACGTGTGTGCGTGTGTATTCGCTCGAATGTATAGGTATTTACACTTCCTTGTCCTTCATGTATAATTTATGTTTATACTGCTTGGATGAATTTGTATGCATACAATCTTCTTTTAATGTGCCCTTGAGTCCATGTATGTTTTAGGTCAATGATGATTTACTGAAATAGATGATATTATCACTATTTTCCCATCCCAGTGAGGTCTTGGCTTTGTGGCTGCACATATACCTTTCTTAATTTTCATTTTATTTTATTTTATTTCATTATATTTTTTCAATTAAAGTTGTTTTAATTCTCCTTTCACAAGACAGACCCAGCCGCGTCTGACTAAGGTTTTTCTTTCTCCGGGACTCCGGTTTTCCGTTCAGCCCCTTGTCTGTTGGTTTAAGATGTTTTCCCAGTATTCCAAGGTCAGACCGGAATCGTTGCACCAGGCACGATCCATTTACACCAGCCATACCTCTTGATTATATATTTTCCCATTCAGTCGATCATATGCTTATATTTTCTTTATGCATTATTTAATAGTAGGATATTTTACATTACAAAAACTACTCTTTGCTACTGCATCAAAGTTTTAATTTTAGCCCTGGACCCTCTGCAGGATAAAACAATGTTAATATGGCATGACCACTTTTCAAATTGCAGAACTCATCTCACTTCCGCTCTGACATCATATTTACTCACAAACACATTATGATGTCATTTTAGTCAGTTTAGTCCTTTTCTCACACTGGACGAAGCAGCAGGGAACTTTCAGTCTTTTTCTTCTAATTTTTGTATTTGTTGTTTGTTTGTATCTGATCTTACGCTTGACAAAGTCCAGTGGGCCGAAAATTTGCGCCTGTCTTGTCTTGTTGTATTAAATGCGCGTTTTGATTCTTTTTTCGTGTTTTTTTCTGGTTCCTGTTTGCTTGAACACGGGCAGTCACACTTGTTTTGGATTTCGTAAATGTTGTTTGGTAAATAATATTTATTTATCTGCCATGGTGGTTATTTGTTCCTATTTTGCGTATCAACCAAGATGGAAACTCTCGATAGAAAACGTAACCTGATCACTTATCATCAACTACTTCTTTTCTAACAAAAGAATTTTATCACAGATTTGAACTGCACCTACACAGCCACCATACTTGTCTGTGTGCGCCCCTGAGCGTCACGAAGAAACTTCTCCAGTTAGAATATGGTTGTAACTTGATCACTTATCATTGAACATTTTTCTAAATGAAATTTGCCCCGAATTTGATACGAAGCTCACAGCCTGGTTGTTTGGCTTGTGTATGCCCATAAGCCTAATGGCACCTCGTGTATGATGATCACACAGTAAGTGACACAGTAAATTCCCTAACCATGTCTATGGTGTCTGTTATGACAAGGGGTTATACTTGTTGGTATGGTGACATTTCCAGGCGATTGTTAGGACGTTCCTTCGTCGTTATCATAATCGGTTGCTGGGTGACCTTCA
>JAPXFY010000027.1:13132405-13159905 GCA_030674185.1 Monoplex corrugatus | reverse complement strand
ACACTTCACTAAACACATACAACTGTAGACAGCCTGGAAATAACAGTTTAGTTAATAATGAAACTAAGAAACAGTAGCCCTTGTTCCAGCGTGTAACAGTTTTCAGAAGGAAACAAGAAACCCAAACATACAAATAAATTTAAAAGAAAAGATCTCACTGAGATTTGAACTCAGATCGCAGGATTCAATGTCTTGAAAGCTGACCACTACAGCGTGAGACCACTATACAAGAAACAGGAATGCACAATAGTTAGATACGACAATTGTTTTACAAACTGGTCAGATAATCATGACTTTTTGAAAGAGTGTTCCCAATTTTCTCGGATAGTCTGTGTCTATGCACGTTGCTTTGCCAACATTGTGCAGGCAGCATGCTGCTGCACAGTCTGCATATTCCTTATGTGCGGTGGGTGCACAACTGGGTATTTTCATGTTTCTGTGGGCCAGCCACTGACATGATATATGATCTTTAACGTGTATGTTTGATATTTTGCATGGGCACAGACATGAAGATGGTTTAGGCACTCGACTGATAATAATTAATACTCTTACGCTTTTATTCGTGTGTATATGACATAATATGGTATGCATATGTATGTATGCATTCATTTACGCATATGTTTAAGAGTATGTACAGTGAGTGTATGTTGTATTCAAGGGCTGAATGAAAAGCGGTACGCATAGTGCTTATCTACAACGCTTGAAAATAAAGATCGATCTCATCTTCATGTATGAATGCATATTTACATCATATGAATTTTTAAGTGCACATGTATGAGAAGACAAGAGTAATATGTATGTGAGTGTATAGGACAATGAAAGCTTCAAAGATGGAAATACATACTTAGTTAAGTGTTCTCCTAAGGTCAGCTAATGTAAAGTTTTCTACAGTTTCGTGTAGTAAGATTCATCCACGCTCTAAAACAAGTTTAAAAGAAAAAAGACCCGTATGCATCACAGCTTATATTTTCGTCTGTGGATTAACCAAGTAATCAACAAGAAACACCACCAGGGTGCAGATGGGACCGGAGCACCAGTGCCTTGCCACTCTCCGGACACTCACTTCCCAAGCTCCCGACGCCAACCGAAAGTCATTTCATCAAGCAAAGGGGGGCTGTCCATGCGTTGCATGACCCATTCGGACCCAGTCATCAGTTACCTTGTTTACAAACCGAATGGCGAGATGGGGAGATGACAAACCCCAGGACACAGCCACACAACGCGCACCAACCAGGTCAAGCCCAGCTTCTGGACTAAAAGAGAATGGAAGTCCTCTCTCTCGCCCCTCTATGGTCTTCATCTCTTTTTCGGACAGGCCGCCCTGCCACCAGCTCGCATAGCTGTCAGCACCTTTTCCCTTACTATATAGTCTCGACACTAGCAGCCAGAAACTCCCAACGTTCCATAACTTCAACCACAGGGGTTGTTTGAACGGCCGCGAAAAGTGACCAGGTATGATGCTCCAGACACAGCCCATTTTGCTGTTCAGCTAAGTCTGACATGCCCCGAACGGGATCCCAAGTTTGCCGTTTTCCGAGCAGCCAACAGGTCTTTCCCTGCGGTCATCAGGCCTGATTCCCTGAAGTCAGTGGCCAAGCCACGTGAATATCTAATGTTCTGCATGCATATACACATGAAAGGAGGAGGGGGAGTTAGTCACTAACTGGTCTGCACACATGTAAATATGAATATAGATGTAAACATGAATATAAATAAATACCGATATGAATGAACAGAGAGAGAGAGAGAAAGAGAGATGCGAGTCGAATTATTTTTTTATTTTCTCGGAAAGCACTTTTCCCCCGGAAGCAGCCTGTTGTTATATACCGCGAGTGTGTTAATATACATTATAATGTTGTTATATACCAATCACCAACAGAGACCAAAGGAATTATCAGATTGATGAACTCTTTGTGTGTGCATGTAGGAGTACCGTGGGGAGGTAAAGGAAAACTTAATTAATATGTCCGCCTTCTCTCACTGTCTGTGTCTCTCTTTCTTTCTCTGTCTCTGATTGTATCTCTCTGTCTCTCTCAAAACGGTCGTTAACACTAGAATTCTCATTTCTGATCTTTTGGAGCTCTCTCTCTCTCTCTTTCACACACACACACACACACACACACACACACACACACACACACACACACACACACACACACACGCACGCACACACACACACACACACACACACACACACATACACACAGAGTAAATACTTGTTCTGGCCACAATGACAGAGCCCCTCCTACCCCCCCCCCCCCTAAAAAAAAGTAAGAAAAAAAAAAAGACGAACAACTCACGCCCTGTTAACAATCATCCGGAAAATTAAGGCCAAGACATACATAAGGAGATAGGTAACGACCTGTGTGCACTGTCATGTATTCATATCACGTTATCACAGGGCTTATTAACATAGGCCTACACAGCTAAAATGATGTTGCTGTGTCATTGAACCAAGTCCACGTACGTTTTGTGACAAATCTGTTATTAGAACACACACACACACACACACACACACACACACACACACACACACACACACACACACACACACACACACACACACACACACACACACACACACACTCACACACACACACACAAAACAAACACATATACACACACACACACTCTTTCACACTCAAACATACATGCGCCCCCCCCCTCCCCCCCACACACACACGCACCAGAAAATCACCAGAAGATGACAAAAAATCAAATATCCGTCATAAGAAAAAACAAAACAACCCACCACCCACCCACCCCCCCACCCACCACACACACACACACACACCACACACACACACACGTACACACTGACAAGATCACCAGAAAATGATGAAAAATCAAATATCCATTATTCGAAAACAAAACCAAAACCAAAGAAAACAAATCAACAAGCACGAGCACACACATACACACACACTCACACACACACACACACACACACACACACACACACACACACACACACACACACACACACACACACACACACACACACACACACACACACACACACACACACACACACACACTGATAAACTGATAAACAATCAAATTACACATAATTCTCAATGAGTAAGTTCATGAAAAAAAAAAAAAAATCCCCAAGATTGGAACAGAAAACAAATCAGACACAAGAGAAAGATTCTATATCATTATAAACTTCTATACTGATCAGCCATACACAGACTACAGCAAACCACTGCAACATAAATACAGCATATATTATAATTACTTACAAAGCAAACAATCTTTGAACTCAACACTTTTATTTGTGTTGTCCTTTACAAACACCACGCCTACAGGCATATCAGTGTTATATCAAGTTCTACTCACATGCACACGCCTACAGACAATGACAAGGTGATCCACATCAACGTCACAAAATCTTGTTTTTTCCTTAGACTTTTGATTTTTTTTTCATTATAATACACAACGTAACTTATATAATACCAACACATTTCATTTTATAGGAAAAAATCAAAATCTGCAAAAGAATGAATAAAGAAGAAAAACAAAACAAAACCAAACCAAACAGAAACAGATAAGGGATAAAATATAGAGGAACTGGTCAGTTATGACGGAGTTAAATTCAACAACGTAGTGCTGTAGGATGTCAGAAAGAGGCATACAATACAAAAATAATCCCTACTAGTTAGTTGCTAGTATCAAACTTCGCGTAACTGGCAAAGAAGGGTTATAAGTGTGTGTGTGTGTGTGTGTGTGTGTGTGTGTGTGTGTGTGTGTGTGTGTGTGTGTGTGTGTGTGTGTGTGTGTGTGTGTGTGTGTGTGTGTGTGTGAGTGTGTGGAGTGAGTGAAAGACAGTGTGTGTGTGTGTGAGTGAGTGTGTGAGTGAGTGAAAGGCAGTGTGTGTGTGTGTGTGTGTGTGTGTGTGTGTGTGTGTGTGTGTGTGTGTGTGCGTGCGTGCGCGCGTGTGCGTGTATGTGTGTGGAGGAAACAATAATTGCGGAATATAAAACAACCAATTTGCCTGAAATTTTGACATGGTCATCGTGATTTTTGCATCGCACGCTTCAATTTTGTAGATGCATTTAGCTAATTTTTGAAAGCAGAAATGGTTGGTAAAGTATCACACACACACACACACACACAAATATATCTACATGTACATACGTATAGCTAGCTATATAGCTCTCTCTCTATGTTAGTATGTATATATACATGTGTGTATATATATATATATAGATATAGATATAGATATATATATGCAAATATTCTTCTTAAATTATATATACATATAGATATAGATATATATATATGCAAATATACATGTGTGTATATATATATATATATAGATATAGATATAGATATATATATGCAAATATTCTTCTTAAATTATATATACATATAGATATAGATATATATATATATGCAAATATTCTCCTTAAAATTTACATTTATAAACAGACATTTTAGCAAACAATAGTATAAAGTCAAGAAGTGCGTTTTTTGAGTAGAAGCCAAAGACCGTTCCAAATAAAACAATATTTTCAGTGAGTTTCAAGTCAAAGGATAGCACAGCTTTCATTCAACAATTTTTAAAAATTTTGCCAAAAGTATGTTATTAGTTGACATCTCAATAAAAGTGTTCAATTTCGTCTTTAGGTACCCCACAGAAACTACACAGATTATCACTGACAAGTTTCATTTCTTTCAAAACGATATTTGCTGAATGGAATCTGTGACAGTCTGAATTCGAAACCATTCGAACTTCATTTCTTTAATTTTGTGCATTTTGCGAAATTAAGAGTTTTATTCCACTTTAAACATCATTTTGGTTTTCTGTCTGTAGGTATCAAAATATCACAAGTCTTTCTGCACTGAGTAGAGTTTGGGGATTTTTTTTTCTATGCAAGGGTTGTCTGGAGAGATGTGCTGTATTTTACATGTATCTGTAAGTTTCATTTTAGCACATAATTTTCAATACGCATACAGTAAAAGTAATAAAGTCTGTAATCAACCATATTTTGCGTTGAATTCTGTTTGTTCAAAGAATTCACTATATTTCATGAAGTACGCAATCACTGAATCCTATCTTCATCATCAGTTAATTTTTTTCGTCAAGTAATCCAGGAGAATGTTTTGGTTCTGTTTTATGATGAAACTGTTTATTTGCCTTTAATGGGAGTTTCCAAAGTAGATTATTTCTCTTCTTCGTAGCTGTCATACTCTTGTAATTGGTTTTAAAAAATGAATGCATGCTTGTGAATACAAATGTCTAATTGTTGCTTATAATACTTAGCTTGCTTACTCAAGTGAGTTTTAGAGTAAGGACATATTTGTTTTCAAGTCGGGAATACTTATTCCTCCTTTGTAACGCAGGCTTGTGAAAATATTTGTGCAATTGTGGCATATATATTTTTTTTAGCTTCCTTATGCAAGTGAGTTTTAGAGTTGGGACATATTTGTTTGCAACTCAGGAATACTAATTCCTCCTTTTTAATATTCTTGACTGCTGTCTTCCTATTCATCCTGTTTTGTTTTCCATTCTACACACACTGATAATATTCCTTTGAAGTTCATAAACAAAAACATTAAATGGATCAGACAACAACATTCACAGGTGCACACGTTTATACAAAACGTCATAAAATGTTTGGAACCCCCCCCCCCCCCCCACTAACCCCCTTTTGCCAAGACACACCCAAAAGCACGCATGCCTGCTTGGACATATGCTTACGGAGGTGTCAGATATCCATCCATCCTGGTTACATACTTCCTGTACATAAAGTCAGATCGATCCATCTAATTATCCATTCCACCAATCCCGTACAAACTTTCGCATAAAAATACATATATACATACAGACATACACACATGCAGACAGACAAACAAACAAATATACGTAAATGCATATGAATGTCCACACATTTAACCATCCATCCATTAGTCCATGCACTACATGTCCACACATCTAACCATCCATCCATTAGTCCATGCACTACATGTCCACACATCTAACCATCCATCCATTAGTCCATGCACTACATGTCCACACATCTAACTATCCATCCATTAGTCCATGCACTACATGTCCACACATCTAACTATCCATCCATTAGTCCATGCACTACATGTCCACACATCTAACCATCCATCCATTAGTCCATGCACTACATGTCCACACATCTAACTATCCATCCATTAGTCCATGCACTACATGTCCACACATCTAACCATCCATCCATTAGTCCATGCACTACATGTCCACACATCTAACCATCCATCCATTAGTCCATGCACTACATGTCCACACATCTAACCATCCATCTATTAGTCCATGCACTACATGTCCACACATCTAACCATCCATCCATTAGTCCATGCACTACATGTCCACACATCTAACCATCCATCCATGCACTGCGTGTCCACACATCTAACCATCCATCCATTAGTCCATGCACTACATGTCCACACATCTAACCATCCATCCATTAGTCCATGTACTACATGTCCACACATCTAACCATCCATCTATTAGTCCATGCACTACATGTCCACACATCTAACCATCCATCCATTAGTCCATGCACTACATGTCCACACATCTAACCATCCATCCATTAGTCCATGCACTACATGTCCACACATCTAACCATCCATCCATTAGTCCATGCACTACATGTCCACACATCTAACTATCCATCCATTAGTCCATGCACTACATGTCCACACATCTAACCATCCATCCATTAGTCCATGCACTACATGTCCACACATCTAATCATCCATCCATTAGTCCATGCACTACATATCCACACATCTAACTGTCCATCCTTTAGTCCATGCACTACATGTCCACACATCTAACCATCCATCCATTAGTCCATGCACTACATGTCCACACATCTCACCATCCATCCATTAATTCATGCACAGCATGTCCACACATCTAACCATCCATCCATGCACTGCGTGCCCACACATCTAACCATCCATCCATGCACAGCATGTCCTCACATCTAACCATCAATCCATGCACTGCGTGTCCACACATCTAACCATCCATCCATTAATCCATACACAGCATGTCCACACATCTAACCATCAATCCTACACTGCGTGTCCACACATCTAACCATCCATCCATTAGTCCATGCACTACATGTCCACACATCTAACCATCCATCCATTAGTCCACGCACTACATGTCCACACATCTAACCATCCATCCATTAGTCCATGCACTACATGTCCACACATCTCACCATCCATCCATGCACAGCATGTCCACACATCTAACCATCAATCCATGCACTGCGTGTCCACACATCTAACCATCAATCCATGCACTGCGTGTCCACACATCTAACCATCCATCCATTAGTCCATACACAGCATGTCCACACATCTAACCATCCATCCAGACACTACATGTCCACACATCTAACCATCCATCCAAGCACTGCGTGTCCACACATCAAACCATCCATCCATTAATCCATACACAGCATGTCCACACATCTAACCATCCATCCATGCACTGCGTGTCCACACATCTAACCATCCATCCATTAGTCCATGCACTACATGTCCACACATCTAACCATCCATCCATTAGTCCATGCACTACATGTCCACACATCTAACCGTCCATCCATTAGTCCATGCACTACATGTCCACACATCTAATCATCCATCCATTAGTCCATGCACTACATGTCCACACATCTAACCATCCATCCATTAGTCCATGCACTACATGTCCACACATCTAACTATCCATCCATTAGTCCATGCACTACATGTCCACACATCTAACCATCCATCCATTAGTCCATGCACTACATGTCCACACATCTAACCATCCATCCATTAGTCCATGCACTACATGTCCACACATCTAATCATCCATCCATTAGTCCATGCACTACATGTCCACACATCTAACCATCCATCCATTAGTCCATGCACTACATGTCCACACATCTAACTATCCATCCATTAGTCCATGCACTACATGTCCACACATCTAACCATCCATCCATTAGTCCATGCACTACATGTCCACACATCTAACCATCCATCCATTAGTCCATGCACTACATGTCCACACATCTAACCATCCATCCATTAGTCCATGCACTACATGTCCACACATCTAACTATCCATCCATTAGTCCATGCACTACATGTCCACACATCTAACCATCCATCCATTAGTCCATGCACTACATGTCCACACATCTAACCATCCATCCATTAGTCCATGCACTACATGTCCACACATCTAACCATCCATCCATTAGTCCATGCACTACATGTCCACACATCTAACCATCCATCCATTAGTCCATGCACTACATGTCCACACATCTAACTATCCATCCATTAGTCCATGCACTACATGTCCACACATCTAACTATCCATCCATTAGTTCATGCGCTACATGTCCACACATCTCACCATCCATCCATTAATTCATGCACTACATGTCCACACATCTCACCATCCATCCATTAATTCATGCACAGCATGTCCACACATCTAACCATCCATCCATGCACTGCGTGCCCACACATCTAACCATCCATCCATGCACAGCATGTCCACACATCTAACCATCAATCCATGCACTGCGTGTCCACACATCTAACCATCCATCCATTAATCCATACACAGCATGTCCACATATCTAACTATCCATCCATTAGTCCATGCACAGCATGTCCACACATCTAACCATCCATCCATTAATCCATACACAGCATGTCCACACATCTAACCATCAATCCATACACTGCGTGTCCACACATCTAACCATCCATCCATTAGTCCATGCACTACATGTCCACACATCTCACCATCCATCCATTAGTTCATGCACAGCATGTCCACACATCTAACCATCCATCCATTAGTCCGTGCACTACATGTCCACACATCTCACCATCCATCCATTAATTCATGCACAGCATGTCCACACATCTAACCATCCATCCATGCACAGAATGTCCACACATCTAACCATCAATCCATGCACTGCGTGTCCACACATCTAACCATCCATCCATCAATCCATGCACTACATGTCCACACATCTAACCATCCATCCATGCACTGCGTGTCCAAACATCTAACCATCCATCCATCAATCCATGCACTACATGTCCACACATCTAACCATCAATCCATGCACTGCGTGTCCAAACATCTAACCATCAATCCATGCACTGCGTGTCCAAACATCTAACCATCAATCCATGCACAGCGTGTCCAAACATCTAACCATCAATCCATGCACTGCGTGTCCAAACATCTAGCCATCAATCCATACACAGCATGTCCAAACATCTAACCATCAATCCATGCACTACGTGTCCAAACATCTAACCATCAATCCATGCAATGCGTGTTCAAACATCTAACCATCAATCCATGCACTACGGTCCACACATCTAACCATCTATCCATTAATCCATGCACAGCATGTCCACACATCTAACCATCCATCCATTAATCCATGCACTACATGTTCACACATCTAACCATCCATCCATTAATTCATGCACAGCATGTCCACACATCTAACCATCTATCCATTAATCCACGCACTACATGTCCACACATCTAACCATCCATCCATGCACTACATGTCCACACATCTAACCATCCATCCATTAATCCATGCACTACATGTTCACACATCTAACCATCAATCCATTAGTCCATGCACTACATGTTCACATATCTAACCATCATCCATTAGTCCATGCACTACATGTCCACACATCTAACCATCAATCCATGCACTGCGTGTCCACAATCTAACCATCCATCCATGCAAAGCATGTCCACACATCTAACCATCCACCATCAATCCATTCACAGCATGTCCACACATCTAACCATCCATCCATTAATCCACGCACAGCGTGTCCACACATCTAACCATCGATCCATTAATCCATGCACAGCATGTCCACACATCTAACCATCCACCATCAGTCCATGCACAGCATGTCCACACATCTACCCATCCACCATCAGTCCATGCACAGCATGTCCACACATCTAACCATCCACTATCAATCCATGCACAGCATGTCCACACATCTATCCATTCACTATCAATCCATGCACAGCATGTCCACACATCTAACCATCCACCATCAGTCCATGCACAGCATATCCACACATATAACCATCCACTATCAATCCATGCACAGCATGTCCACACATCTAACCATCCACTATCAATCCATGCACAGCATGTCCACACATCTATCCATTCACTATCAATCCATGCACAGCATGTCCACACATCTAACCATCCTCTATCAATCCATGCACAGCATATCCACACATCTATCCATCCACTATCAATCCATGCACAGCATATCCACACATATAACCATCCACTATCAATCCATGCACAGCATGTCCACACATCTATCCATCCACTATCAATCCATGCACAGCATATCCACACATCTATCCATCCACTATCAATCCATGCACAGCATATCCACACATCTATCCATCCACTATCAATCCATGCACAGCATGTCCACACATCTATCCATTCACTATCAATCCATGCACAGCATATCCACACATCTATCCATTCACTATCAATCCATGCACAGCATATCCACACATCTATCCATCCACTATCAATCCATGCACAGCATATCCACACATCTAACCATCCACTATCAATCCATGCACAGCATATCCACACATCTAACCATCCTCTATCAATCCATGCACAGCATATCCACACATCTATCCATCCACTATTAATCCATGCACAGCATGTCCACACATCTAACCATCAATCCATGCACAGCATGTCCACACATCTAACCATCCACTATCAATCCATGCACAGCATATCCACACATCTATCCATCCACTATCAATCCATGCACAGCATATCCACACATCTATCCATCCACTATCAATCCATGCACAGCATATCCACACATCTAACCATCCACTATCAATCCATGCACAGCATATCCACACATCTATCCATCCACTATCAATCCATGCACAGCATATCCACACATCTAACCATCCACTATCAATCCATGCACACATACATAACATCACTACAGAGAAGAGTTGGTTGCAACCGACGTGTAAGTGATCTCCAGAACAAAAGTGACCACCCATGTTCAAGCGAATAGGAACCAGAAAAAAACAACAACGCAGAAACAATGGAATCAGAACTCGTATTTCATGTAACAAAACACGACAGGCGCAAATGTTCCGCCAACTGGGCTTTTGTTTAGCTTACATACAATACAGCAAAGAACAACTGCACAGGATGGTAGGGGAAACAAAGAGGCTTCCCTGTCCCGTCCAGCAGGAGAGCTTGATCAATGAGTCAAAGTGGGAAAGTCATCACCTCAACTCTGAATTTGTCTTCATTTTAATTTATGGTATAAAGGTGTTGACCCGACAAAACAAGTAGGAATCGATGCTGAGGTCGTCACAGGCGTAACGTTCGTTGAACTGCTGATCTGTGTTGCTGTCTATAGACTTATTTCATAATCACACAAAGTTGAGAAAGAGAGAAAGAGAGACAGAGAGAGACAGAGATAGGGAGTGAGGGAGGGAGGGAGGGAGAGATGTAACCAAAGCCCATGAGTTCAGCATAATCATACAGACTCCTATTTCGCTCTTGTCCCCAGGGATTGCCCATTACTGCCCAAAATGTCCAAGACATTACCACCATTGACAGCATTCTGTCGAAAACGTCATCATTTTAAGGGTTTACGTTATGAAACACTGTGGACAAGTTCACCTTGCCGGTCACTGTTCCTGGCGCTTGGCGCATGCGAAATTGATGATCTGGAAAACCTTTAACGGAAAACGTGAAAAGCCTGGATGTTGTAATGGAGTGACCGGCCGTTATGAATATTCATAGGCGGCGTGGACTCTAATCCGTTTAGGGTGTCGTCTGTGGGGAGTTTGTCCATTTGCAAGCTGAAAGGGTGACATTATTCTTTTTCAAGAGCTGATGTGGGGATTTCTTTTTCTCTCATCCAGCTGATTAACTCACGGATATGACAAGGTTTTTGTTACAATATGTGGCTGATCAACTCATAGATGGGAGATCAAGGTTTTGTTACAATATGTGGCTGATCAACTCATAGATGGGAGATCAAGGTTTTTGTTACAATATGTGGCTGATCAACTCATAGATGGGAGATCAAGGTTTTTGTTACAATATGTGGCTGATCAACTCATAGATGGGAGATCAAGGTTTTTGTTACAATATGTGGCTGATCAACTCATAGATGGGACAGCAAGGTTTTTGTTACAATATGTGGCTGATCAACTCATAGATGGGAGATCAAGGTTTTTGTTACAATATGATATGTGGCTGATCAACTCACAGATGGGACAGCAAGGTTTTTGTTACAATATGATATGTGGCTGATCAACTCACAGATGGGACAGCAAGGTTTTTGTTACAATATGATATGTGGCTGATCAACTCACAGATGGGACAGGAAGGTTTTTGTTACAATATATGTGGCTGATCAACTCACAGATGGGACAGCAAGGTTTTTGTTACAATATGATATGTGGCTGATCAACTCACAGATGGGACAGCAAGGTTTTGTTACAATATGATATGTGGCTGATCAACTCACAGATGGGACAGGAAGGTTTTTGTTACAATATGATATGTGGCTGATCAAATTACAGATGGGACAGCAAGGTTTTTGTTACAATATGATATGTGGCTGATCAACTCACAGATGGGACAGCAAGGTTTTTGTTACAATATGATATGTGGCTGATCAACTTACACACGGGACAGCAAGGTTTTTGTTACAATATGATATGTGGCTGATCAACTTACACACGGGACAGCAAGGTTTTTGTTACAATATGATATGTGGCTGATCAACTTACACACGGGACAGCAAGGTTTTTGTTACAATATGATATGTGGCTGATCAACTTACACACGGGACAGCAAGGTTTTTGTTACAATATGATATGTGGCTGATCAACTCACACATGGGACAGGAAGGTTTTTGTTACAATATGATATGTGGCTGATCAACTTACACACGGGACAGCAAGGTTTTTGTTACAATGTGACACATGGCTGATCAACTTACAGATGGGACAGCAAGGTTTTTGTTACAATATGATACATGGCTGATCAACTCACAGATGGGACAGCAAGGTTTTTGTTACAATATGATATGTGGCTGATCAACTCACAGATGGGACAGGAAGGTTTTTGTTACAATATGATATGTGGCTGATCAACTCACAGATGGGACAGCAAGGTTTTTGTTACAATATGATATGTGGCTGATCAACTCACAGATGGGACAGGAAGGTTTTTGTTACAATATGATACATGGCTGATCAACTCACAGATGGGACAGCAAGGTTTTTGTTACAATATGATACATGGCTGATCAACTCACAGATGGGACAGCAAGGTTTTTGTTACAATATGATACGTGGCTGATCAGCTCATAGATGGGACAGCAAGGTTTTTGTTACAATGTGATACATGGCTGATCAACTCATAGATGGGACAGGAAGGTTTTTGTTACGATATGATATGTGGCTGATCAACTCACAGATGGGACAGGAAGGTTTTTGTTACAATATGATATGTGGCTGATCAACTCATAGATGGGACAGGAAGGTTTTTGTTACAATATGATATGTGGCTGATCAACTCACAGATGGGACAGCAAGGTTTTTGTTACAGTATGATATGTGGCTGATCAACTTACACACGGGACAGCAAGGTTTTTGTTACAATGTGATATGTGGCTGATCAACTCACACATGGGACAGCAAGGTTTTTGTTACAATGTGATACATGGCTGATCAGCTCATAGATGGGACAGCAAGGTTTTTGTTACAATACATGTACGTTTCTCAGAATCTTGTGAGTTGCAGGGGCACCACTAATGACTCTACAATATTTCCTCCATCTCTCTCAGTCCTCTGACACCCTTGACACTGCTTCAGTTCAGGTCTGTCCTTTCTAGGACGTGTCTTCCCATCTCGTCATATGCCTTTCTCTTCTTCTTTCCCTGGGACTGTGCCTTGAAGGATGGTCTTTACAAGACTCGAGCATCTCGTGACACGTCTACACATTTTATCTTGTGTCTTTTTACTGTAGTCAGAAAGTCTTCAAGTGGTCCAACGGCTTGTTTTTAATTCTACTGCATACAGTCTTGTTGGTGGTATGGTTGGTATTTGAGATATATAGAATGTTTTGCTAGCATCTCCATGGCTTGTGAGAGTCTATATTTTGCAAACTCATGTATTAACATGTGGTTGAGTGTGCACGCAAGTACGTTACGTGTTCTGCCGTTTTTGTTTAAACTGTTCCTTGTCTCACATAATCTGTCAGTCACTCCCCAGCGTTCAAGACGTTTGAGTGTCAGAATGTGCTAAGACTAATGACGACATGACTCTGTGCTTGCATGTGTGTGTAAGTACACTTGCGCCCATGTGTGTGTGTGTGTGTGTGTGTGTGTGTGTGTGTGTGCGTGCGTGCGTGCGTGTGCGCGCGTATGTGCGTCTCGGTGTGTGTATGTGTGCATGTATGTGTGCGTGCGTGCGTGCGTGCGTGCGTGTGTGTGTGTGTGTGTGTGTGTGTGTGTGTGTGTGTGTGTGTGTGTGTGCGCGCGCGTGTGCGTGGGTGTGTTTCTAGCAGGATTAAGTATGACACAGCTCCACTCTGACAATCGAACGATCATAACAGACACCTTTCATTCTTACAGCTTGCTAAATCCATCGATTCATGTCTTCTTTGGCATATCTATCAGAGTACTTCAATTCAATCCACCCAGCTCAGAGTCCCTGCTGACAATGCCAGAGCTGTTGTATAATGAATATATCAGTCAATACACGTGTGTCTCGACTCCACTCAAACATCATGTGATTACAAAGACAGATCGAAAAAAGTGAAAAAGAAAAAGCCGGAAAAGAAAGCAGACGCAAAAGAACAATTAGATGAGAAAGAAAAAAAAAAAAAAAAAAAAAGAGAGAGAGAGAGAGAGAGAGAGAGCGAGGGAAAGAGAAAGAGATAGATAACTAGATAGATATAGACTGATAGATAGATAGATTGACAGGTAGATAGACAGATAGGTAGATAGATACATAGAGGGAGAAAAAGAGAGAGAGACAGGCAGAGAGAAGGAGAAAGAGATAGAAAGTTAGATAGACAGTGATAGGTAGATAAAGAGAGAGAGAGAGAGAGAGAGAGAGAGAGAGAGAGAGAGAGAGAGAGAGAGAGAGAGAGAGAGAGTGATGTAACAGGACAAGAAAGAGTACACCATGTGATGTATCACTGAGGAAAAAAAAAGCCCATCGTTCTGATATCCTGTCTTCTGGTGTGTTTTTTTTAAAGATCAGTGAGCGGATGCGAAGCACAATTCAAACTGTTAAGAAGTTCTGAAATATTTTAGCTAAAAGTAGTTCTTCTAGCTTCCGTACATGCAGTATGCAAGCGATTTTGGAGTGACTTGTTGAATCCGTAGCCAACGTTTTAAAGGGATCGGACCTGTTCTCAACAGAATGACAGTGGCGGCCACTGTTAATTATGAACATCACTTTGGCAAAATTGGCTGGAAAATTGTCCCCCATTTAAAACAAAAACAAAACAAACAAACAAAAAAACAAAAAAACAAAAAACAAAACCCAACCCCAAACCAAACCAAACCAAAAGGAAACAAACAAACGAACGGATGGCATTCTATCCTTCTCGGTCTACCGTAAACCAACTCATACGGACCAATATTTACAGTTCGACAGCCACCAGCCCCTTGAACACAAACTGGGAGTGATTCGAACCCTTACCCACAGAGCTAACACCATATGCAGTACCCAAGAGGCAAAAGACAAGGAGACAAACCACCTGAAAAAAGTGCTCACCATCTCGGGCTACAAAAAGTGGGCCTGGAACAGCCCGGGAGGCAGGAAATCCAACACCGCATCCCAACAGCCAGTGAAACAACACCAGCGCAAGGGACACATCACCATCCCATACGTAGGAGGTGTGAGTGACGCTCTGTCCAGAAAGATCAGAAAACTGGGGGTGGCTGTACATTCCAAACCTTCCAACACCATACGCAGCCAGCTGGTCACCCCCAAGGACAAAACCAGCAAACTCGACAAAGCTGGCATTATATACAGAATAGACTGCCAGGACTGTAACCAACATTATGTCGGTGAAACTGAACGCCCCCTTCAGAAGAGACTAACAGAACACAAGAGGGACTCTTCTCCAGTAGGAGCTCACCTACACGCCGAAAAACATCAATTCAGTGCGGACAATGTCAACATCCTGGACAGAGAAAATAAGTGGTTCCAGCGAGGAGTCAAGGAGGCCATCTACATCGCAGCCACCAACCCCCCGCTCAACAGGGACCGGGCCGTTACACCCTGCCCCCGGTGTACCATTCTCTGATTCGATCTCGTGAACTGGGTTCATCCCATGTTCGCGAGATCTGAGTAGAGATTCACGCAGACAGCATTAGAGCGCTGACGAAGATGGCGAGAACGCCATCGAAAGCTACGGAACTGTGAGTAGCGATTTTTACACTGTTGGGAGACCTTGTTCTTCAAAATCGGTAGCATTATATTTTTTTGATCTTGTTCCAATTCAGGGGTAAGATGTTTTGATTTTCATGAATATTTGAACCGACTTATAGTCATATTCCTTGTATCAGCATTCACATCAGTGTTTTGTTCGATCTAAATAGTATTCATTTTTGTAACAGAGACTTTCTAAAAGAAGTGTGTGGGCCTACATAATGAGCATCAACCACCGACAGCAAAGTTACTGTGATGTCTAAATGACTAATCGATGGTATAAAGTTAGAATAAAAAGCAAGAATTCCTTGCAATTTGACTGCATCGGTTCAGGATTGCAAAACACAGTGCGTGACGCATTTAGTTCACTCTGCTGTGAAAACATGGGTACAGTTTGGGCCTCTACCACTTCATTCTGTAACGATATGACCATATGATTGAGACAGTTGTATGTAACCTAAAACGTCGAGCGCAAAACAGAAGTGGGAGAATTAATATCAGTCGCCTCGGTACAGTGATTAGCGCAACGGACTACCGACAGAAAGGTTGTGTAGATTCGAGTACCCCCATAAGTCCTGTCAAAATCATTATGGGATTTTTCGGATCCATTCGGCTCGTGCCCAGACCTCACATTCGTGCCTCATCCACTTCACTGTGGGTGTGCTCAAATCTCCTGATCAACGCTGCAGGAGTCTGTACCGCTCGGGCCTGGTTGACGCCAGGATATATTATGATAGTAAGCGCAGAGTACAGCCTTGTCACGCAGTTTAAATCCTAGATGGAACTCCATAGCATCTTGATATTATCCCCATTATCAACCCATCATAGCATTATTAAGAAAGAAATCCCAGGAGACAAAAAAACAAAACAAACAAACAAACAAAAAACAACACACACACACAAAAAAAACCCAAAAAAAAAATGTGAGCACAAACCGCCGAAGTGCGATGATTCCTTACTAAAGAAACCACATATGTTACAGTCAAACCATGCTATTCATCTGTCAGTCCTAGCCACAAACGAACTCATCATATAAGTTATCAAAACGTCGAGAAAATATCCATTAAATCTCTGTTCAAATGTTCTTACAATTGTAGGACGATCACTATTTTTTCTACGGAGCAAACAATAAAATTTGATCAAGTCAACGTAATCTGCACTTGAGTAGTTTCTATCCTTTATACCGCTTGGTTGGTGATTTGATAGACTCATGGACTTAGAATACCATACCTCGAGTTCAATTCTAACCTGCAACATAAAAACTGACATGTTCACTACAATCGTAATGCTTCAATCATTCTGGTGTTGTAAACTTGGCGCTTTCTAGGTTTGTTTTCTGCTCCCCCTCCCATCCCCCCCCCCCCTCCGTATTTCGAGATCTTGCCAGGACTTTGGGTTCTGCGCAGGCTAAAAGGTAACTGCTGGTAGATTTGGATGGCATTGTCTGAGTGTGATGAACCCCTCCTGAACAAACTCCAAACTGCGATAATGAACTATAGAAAAGGAGAGTCTGGCCAGTTGTATCGAAAACGTATTAATTAAAAAAAAAAAAAAAAAAAAAAAAAAACTAAGGATTTAAAAATTCTTATATTGAAAAGAAGAAAAATTCAAATATTCCGAAATTGCTGAATATATTTTTTGTTTGTCCCAGCCTTTTGGTTTGTAAACTTTTTGGTAAGTCTTCTTTTCTCTTGTCTCCTGCAGTCCAGTCAACATGCTACATGGTCAGGGTTCTTGTTATTACGAAGTCTGAAGTACATCACAAGGATTCCGTCATGGATTCACACAGCTCTCCCTCAGATCCAGCACTTCTTGTCATACCTGACGTCACAAGCTGACACCGTTGGTTTCCGTTCCAGTTCTCTCAAGATGACATTACTGCAGTCAGAAAAATCAGTACGCACTCTTGAATGCCACTTGATGGAACCACACGCCAGTGCACAAACGCTACGCTCTGGAAAGGTCTGAAGGTTTTAACACAACTCGGGTGGGCACAACTGAAAAAGCTTGGGATTTGGTACGTCAAAACTGGATGATAGATACAGGTTCCTAATAGTATCAGACCTAGGTGTCAACCTAACATTTAAAACTGAAGTATTCTCAATTAGAAATATTCTTAATTAGAAACGATTAGGATATCAATTATATATCTAGAAGTTGGGTAATCGATTTTCGGTCTAAAATCACGAGAACGAAAAGACGTTACAAAAATATGATCGACAGACATCTAAATGTTGTTTGACTGGCTTCAACTTTGGAAATAGTCAAGAAATAGGGTGTGGCTAAACACGAAAATAGGTATTTGATTCGTAACAATTCTTTTATAGAACCGATGATGGCTTGGCGTGAAAAAGCCATTTCCTTTTCACATTCTTGCCTTCATCATTGAAATCTAATATACGTGTTTGTGCAAAACTTCCTCCAATTAAAGATCAAGCACACACTGATTTGATTTATATAATTCCAAAAACATGAAGAGCGGAGAATGATATTGTGTAACCAGAAACACACAGAGACTAGGCACGTGTATTTCACTGAGGAATCAAGTAAGGACAGCCGGCTGGCCTTTGTCAAATATCAGACTGTTATTGACTAAAATAGAATCTGAAAGAAATTATTTTTGATTCTGCTCTTCCTATGTATAGAACCTGACATTTATATAACATAAATATTTTTTCAATGGTGTACGTGGTCTTCCAGCTTCCTATTCTCATAAATCTTCAAGGCGTTGTGGGAAAAAAGTGTCCCAGATTCTGTGGTTGTTTGATGTCCTGCTGTCATGGTGACCTCAGTTTCGGTACGCCTGGAAGTGTGTTGGAGACATGAAACAGCCCACGTGCCGTAAGGATAGTGAAACAGAATAAGTACAAAAGATGGAGCAGGAAAAAAAAGCAAGAACGAAAAAAAAAAAAAAAAAAAAAAAAAAGAAAAGATATATCAGTACATAACTTTGAATTCTGTCACACAGCATCATTTTGAAAAAAAAAAACCCTCTATTAATGGATTTGTGTGGATTTTGATTTTATCGCACAGCCTTTTTCATGTCTACTCATACGAGTGACCAGCAATCAATGCCTCTAACAAGACCTGTACTGGTTGAAAGCTCGTTTATCAACTAAATTCTTCAGATTCTGAGAAGCAAGGGTGCATTATTGCACAACACCTGGCTTTGCATTTCAAGTCCATCAATCCTTGACCAGAAGTGACTTGACAACCTGGCATAGTTTATGCATGATTGAAAGATATGTTTGAGAATTAAATTTTGATAACTTACCATTAAGCTTTCTATTTTTGATGCTGACATAAGCAAGCAGGCATACCAGGCGAAAATGGCAAAAAGAATGAACATGTTTTTCTTGTAGTAAAGATGGTCAGATCGCCAGCCAGTGCTGTTTTTAATCCTGCGATTGCCCACGCAGTTTGACAAGGATCTGGCCGATCCTCCAGATGTGCTTGATGTCTGGTTGCCATGTGGTATTAGTCTGTTGTGTCCAGAACACAGCCTTACGACATTGATCTGCTCCTCTCTTTTGAGCAAATGGTGGTCATCCTTCTTTACGTTTGGTTGCGCTCATCATCATCTTCATCATCATCATCATCATCATCATCATCATGATGATCATCATCATCATCAGGTGCCTTGCCGCATGGTGTTGGCGATCATGGATTTCCATCTGTCTCTATCTCCCATTGCCTCAAGCACCTCTTCCACCCTCCCTGTCCTCAGCCACCCTGCAAGTCCGTCCAGCATCTCCCCCCCCCCCCGGGTCCACCTGGCGATCTCTTTCCCTCCAACCCTCTCGCCGTGATCAGGCGCTCCAACCCCCCTTTCCTCATAAAATGGCCTATAAATGTTGCCTGTCTTTTCCTAATCTTTCTTATAAATGATCTACTTGTGTCTGCCTCCATCAAGACTGTCTCGTTTGTTTTCTTTGCTGTCCATGGAACTCTCAAATTCTTCTTAGAAACAACATCTCGGCTGCCTCAATCTTGTTCGGCTTTAATTGTTGCTGTCCACGCCTCACAACCGTGCAACAGTATTGGTTCTATATAACATTCAAGGACTCTCTTTCTGATGTTAATTGATAGGCATTTGTTGGTAAGAATGCTTGTCATCTTTTGAATGCTATTTTGACTTGGCCGATTCTGCCAGCTATTTCCGATGTGCATCTGCCGTCTGATGAAATGACCGTTCCCAGGTATTTGAACTTATTAACCTGTGTCAAGGTTGTGCCATTTGCTTTATTTTGCATGAGGGGATTTCATGTTTTTTACTGATCACCATGAGATCAGTCTTCTGCTGTTAGTTCCAACCCTTACCTTTGCTTTCTATTTCTAGTACATTCACAAGGTTTTATAGGTCCCTTTCATTTTCTGCAATTAGCACGGTGTCATCTGCATATCGAATGTTGTTTATCACTTTTCCTCCAACCTTTAATCCAGGGTCTTTCTCTAGGTTTCTCATGATGTTTTCGCTGTAAAGTGAAAACAGATCTGGTGACAAAACACAATCCTGTCTGACTCCTCTTTTGATGTTTTGGAAAGAGCTTTATCGTTTTCTATTCTTCTTGCAGCTGTTTGTTCCCAATACATATTTCTGATTATTCGTAGATCTTTTCCATCAACACTGAGTCTTTCTAGTTGGTTCATCAATTCTTCATGTCTTACCCGATCGAAAGCCTTGGTATAATTAACAAAGCATAAATATAAATCCTTATTCATCTCGATTGACCTCTCTATGATAGTTCTTAGGATGTATATGGCATTAATAGTTCCTACCCCTTCTACAAATCCACACTGTTTATCTGCTGTTTCTCTTTTGATTCTATTCCTCGTCCTCATCATGATTATTCTTAATAGGATTTTTGTTACATGACTCATGAAACTGATTGTGCGATGGAGTTCGCATTCTATAGCCCCTGTCTTCTTTGGAAGTGCAATGAAAATTGATTTTGACATATCTTTGGGGATTTTTCCAGTGTCATAAATTTCATTTAGAGTGTTATTTTTTCAATACCAAATTCCTCCAGGGCTTCAATCATCTCTGTAGTAACGTTGTCTGGTCCTGAGGCTTTTTCTGGTTTCATCTTTTTCTGTGCTGCTCTAACTTCATCTTTCATTATGGGTGGTCCTTCAAAGTTCTTTCTTATAATGTGTTCTTCGTTTCTGTCATCTTCAAAAAGTTTTTTTAATGTACTCTCCCTTCTGTCTAATATTTTTCTTTTTCCATGATAAGCGTGCCATCTTCCGATTTTAAGCAACCAGTTGATGTACATGTATTTTTCCTGTGGACAATTTCTTCAATTCGTCTGTACATACCCTGAGGATCCATTTTGTGTTGGTCTTCTCTTTCTTTGCATTTTGTTTTCAGCCAAGCTTCCATAGCTTCATTGCACCTGTTCCTGATTTCTTTGTTTATCTTCCTGTATATCTCCTCGTTTCTCTTTGCCTTCCTCCGTTCCTCCATCAAGCCTAAATTTTCTTTTGTCATCCAGTTCTTTTTTCCTTTTCTATCTACTTCACAGATTTCTTCACAAGCTCATTTATCGAATTTCTCAACTTTGTCCATTGTTCCTCACTGTCACCAACGTCTTCCAGAGCACTGACATTGTTTTGAACATGTATCAAGTTTACGTATCACTTCATCTGTCTTTATGAGTCCAAGATTTAGTTTGATGTTGCTTTTGGTCTGTTTCCTTTTCCTTAATTTCAGCCTTAATCTTCCCACTACAGGATTGTGGTCACTGTTGCAGTCTGCGCCTGGTAGTGTTTTTGCTGACAGTAAAAGAATTTCTAGATCTTTTATTATTATCAGGACGTAGTCAATCTGATTTTTGGTAATATCTCCTGGTTGAGCTAGCGGTTTGAAAAAAAATCTTTTTTCCTTCTTTTTTTTCAAATCGGAATCTAGGCTGAAACTCTTCTCTGGTGGTTTCTCGTTTTACAAGACTATCAGCGACTTCATTTTCTGGAATGCCACAGTGGACAGACATCCACTGTAATACAATTCTGCGTATCTATTGAGCAGGGCTGATGGAATATAGTTCCAAATTATGGCAGTGTAAATGGAACTACTTTAGGCTATTCGATGCTTTGCCCAAAATAACATTGTGTACAGAGATATGAGATATCCGAGGCTACTCTATAGCAGTGTAATCTAGTTAAATTGGATTAGAGTTTTTCTACCACAAAAGTTTTCAGCGAGAAATAATCGCTGACCTGCCCGCGGAAAGCACGTCATCATATAATCATAGTGTACGCCCAGTCATGTATTTTCCTGTATGCTCATATTTTATGTTTGTTTGTTATTGTTATTATTATTGTTGGGTAGGAGTTGTTCAGAAGACAGAGAGAGGGAGGAGGAGAGAGAGAGAGAGGAGAGAGAGAAGGAGAGAAAAAGAAAGAGAAAGAGAAACAGCAACAGAGCGGAGAAAAAGAGAGAGAGACGAGGAGAGAGAGAAAGAGAGAGAGACAGAATGAGACAAGATAGATATATAATAGAGAGACAGACGACAATGGAGAAAGAGAGAGACAGAGAGAGAGAGAGAGAGAGAGAGAGGCAGAGGATCTAACATAATACAGCTAATTGGCTCAACCACAACAGACGTCATGACATTGTTTCAGACGAAGAGAGAGAGAGATGAGAGTAGGAGAGGAGAGAGAGAGAGAGAGAAGAGAGAGAGAAAGAAGAGAGAGACAATGAGAGAGAAAAGAGAAGAGAGGAGACAGGGAGAGAAGCGAGAGACAAAATGAGAGAGAAAGAGAGAGAGAGAGAGCGAGACGAGAGAGAGAGAAGAAGGATCTCAACACTAATACAGCCTAATTCGGGCTCAAAACCACAACAGCACGTCATGACATTGTTTCAACGAACCGAATTAGTTAAAAAAAAAGTCTTTACTCTTAGTTACTGTAATTTTCAACAGGTGGACCGAGCGAAGAACATTATTCACATATATACGTTACGAACAGACAATAACTTGAGGAAAGTCTTTGTGGCATAGGTGAAAGATCGGTTACATTATTGACGATAATCTACTAACTGTACGAAATGTCAGATTTCAC
The DNA here is from genome assembly GCA_030674185.1 of Monoplex corrugatus. Lineage (NCBI taxonomy): Eukaryota > Metazoa > Mollusca > Gastropoda > Littorinimorpha > Ranellidae > Monoplex > Monoplex corrugatus. The sequence continues at coordinate 13,136,273 of JAPXFY010000027.1, read as the reverse complement.
ATGCAAAAGATAAAAATCTAGCTTCACTTCCATCTGAACTCTAATAATCTAGATTACGCAATATCGTTCTTCATTCTTCACATCATTTGGAAATAACTTCAATCAAATCGATGACTGTCCAATATACAGAACTAGTAGATGAAGTTTGTCACAAACACATGTATCAGATTTCGAGATAAAAGCAAAAATGTGAAAGGAAATGCTTGTGTGCGACATGACATCATGTTCTGTTGAAAAAAAAAAGCAACAATACATATCGAATATCTGTTCTCGTGTGATCGGCCACACCCAAATTTTTGGTTCTTTAACAGTCAAATGAAATGTCAAGTTCCTATCGATTTCTTTCTTTTCTATAATTTCTGACTTTTGGAGTCTTTTCGCTTTCGTGGGTTGTGAGGGCTAATCGATTATCGCAACTGTTAGGCTAAATGTTAGAGTGACACCCAAGTCTAATAATGTTACGAGTTTGTGTGCCGTCATCAAAGACAGAAACTAGTTTTGGTTTACCAAATATCCGAGCATGTCATTCAATCGCGCCCAAGCTACTTAGCTAGAACATGAAGTCTTCATTTTTCTTTGTTCGTAGATGTTCGTGGGTAGAGTTAGTAATCAGCAGCAGGCTGGAACGCCTAGAGAGCAGAGTGTCGTGTAACATCGAGGTCTGCTTTACACTCTTATGTCCATGTTTTTTTTTCCCTCGGGGGTGGGCGCGTAGAGATGTGGTGTAACATAACAAGGTCTGCTTTACGCCTTGTGTCCATTTTGGGGGGTCTGCTTCTTGCTTTAAATCCAGATTATGTAGATAATATATATAACGTAGTGGATCCTTTTCTTTCATGCATCCGTGATGTTTGCGCATACGGAATTTTTCGAACTGGACCAAGAACACCGAACCAGAAACTGTGTCAAGACACTGAGCGAATGTTCTCATCGTCAACTTCAAGATCCCTGACCACAGAAGCAAGGGAAATGAGACAAGCATAGGAAATCGTGTGTGTGTGTGTGTGGAGTGTGTGGTGTGTTGTGTGTGTGTGGCGTGTGTGTGTTGTGTTTGTCGTGTGGTGTGTTGTGTGTGTAGTGTATTGTGTGTGCTGGGCGTGTGTTGTGAGTGGGTGTGTGTGTGTGTGAGCGCACGTGGTGTACGTGTGAGTGTTTGTGTGTGTGTTATGTGGGTAGGTGCGTAGTGTTTTGTTAGTGACATGCTCAGTTGATTATGCCGTAAGATCGATCAGTATTTTGTTCAAATAAATCTAACAATATGTGTGAGATAGCTTAATTAACACGGTAGTTACTCATTCCGCTTTGTAAACAAGCATAATAACAAATCAAATATTCACGACCACACACACAACGAGAGAGAGAGAGAGAGAGAGAGAGAGAGAGAGAGAGAGAGAAGAGAGAGAGACAAGAAGACAGTTAGAGAACAGAGAGAGACAGACAGATAAGAGACAGAGACAGAGAGAGAGAGACAGACAGACAGACAGGACAGAGAGAGAGAGTGAGAGAGAATGAGAGAGACAGACGAACACACACACACACAGATAGTAGAGATAGAGAGAGAGAGCAGAGAGAGAGAAGACGAGAAAAGAATGAGAGAAAGACGAACACAACTACACAGATGAGAGAGAGAGAGAAAGAGAGACAAGAGAGAAGAGCAGAGACAGACAGACAGAGAGGTCTTATCTAAACCAGCCTTAGGCCATAATGTAAACAAGAGGAGTGAAAGGCCAATGACAAACGACCATCAATGCTGATACACAGTAAATCATATATGTCCATAGACGTGAAGCTAGGAACTCTCCAACAGTTCGCGTACCTGGGATCCATTATTAGCAATGGAGGATCAAGCCAGAACTCCTCCCGTGGCCAGCAAAGACAACAAACAACAGTGTCCAGGCAGAAACCTGTATGGAAGAACAAGAACATCCCCACGAAACACAGGATCAGGCTGTTACATGTATTGGTATATTTCATCTTCATGGACACTTGTGAGACATGGACCTTCACAGCGGAATCAGCAACGAAATGAGATGCTATTGCAAATCACTTACACAGATCATATCGCCAGCGAACAAGTGCACCAAACGATCAAGCAGCACACTGAAAGATACGAAGATCAGCTAACATCAAATTCAGAAAAAAACATGGCCATGTAACAAGACCCAGTCCTCCTAGGAACTTTTGATGGCGGGAGATGGATGTGGGAAGGGAGGAAAAACGATGGACAGAAAACACTGCGGAATGGACAGAGTAACCATTAGCAGAGACCCAGGCCTTGGCACACCACCGACAGAGCTGGAGGTATCTGGTGAACAGTTCATAAACACAGCACCCCAATTCTCTTCACGGAATTAAGGAGAAGACGAAGAGAAAGAATACATCCACATGCAAAGAAACCACTGCTATTGCTATGTAAGCATATCATTACATAATAATCCTTAAATTCACACAAAAAATATGACTGTAATTGTAATTTCCATTACATCTTTTTTCCCCGATAAATCATCATTCGATAAATTAGTCAATATATCCATCATGCGGTTAGTGAACAACAATTCAACACACCAACATATTGACATCTAAATAGCATAAAAATGTAAACTAGGTAAAACATAGGCTACATAGAAGCTCAGGACCTGGCCAGGTCATGACTTTATGAGCAGGCTTAAGGCTGTGCCATGATCACGACACACATGGCATCTGTGACATTAGTGCATATGGAATTCATTCCAAGCGTGGAGACGTCGTCTTGAGAAACTAAAACTGAAACTGACACCTAGTATATACGTCAGTCATTCGGACCATTCAGCTGATGAAGCAAATTAATAAAACATCAACTTAATCATCAGTCCACCGTTCAGTCAATCAGTCAATCTACTGATCATTTATTCATCACTCAATCATCAATCACTGAAACACGCAAGCAACTACCAATTTGATCAGTCAGTATACATAGTCCGTCGATCAGTCAGCTAACCACCATTTGATCAAAAATGACAAATGATCAAACAGCCAAATAATCGATCAATCAGCCAATCAATCAGTTAGATAGAAGAGAGAGAGAGAGAGAGAGAGAGAGAGAGAGAGAGAGAAGAGAGAGAGAGAGAGAAAGCGAGAGAGAGAGGGAGAGAGAGAGAAGAAAAAGAAGAAGAAGGAGAAGGAGGAGGAGGAGGAGAAGAAGAAGAAGAAAAGAAGAAAAAGACGAAGAAGAAGAAGAAGAAAAAGAACTTGGTAATGTTAATGAATAAAGGCCAATAATCAATTTCTTAGGGGAAATCAGTGCAGCACTGAAAAAGATGAAACCAGGAAAAGCCCCAGGACAAGACAACATTACTACAGAGCTGATTGAAGCCTGGAGGAATTTGGCATAGAAAAAATAACAGTCCTCCTAAATGAAATTTATGACACTGGAAAGATCCCCAAAGATATGTCAAAATCAATTTTCATTGCACTTCCAAAGAAGACAGGGGCTATAGAATGCGAACTCCATCGCACAATCAGTTTTATGAGTCATGTAACAAAAATCCTGTTAAGAATAATCATGATGAGGACAAGGAATAGAATCAAAAGAGAAATAGCAGAAGAACAGTGTGGATTTGTGGAGGGGAAAGGAACTATTAATGCCATATACATCCTAAGAACTATCATAGAGAGGTCAGTTGAGATGAATAAGGATTTGTATTTATGCTTTGTTGACTATACCAAGGCTTTCGATCGGGTACGACATGAAGAACTGATCAACCAACTGGAGAGACTCAATGTCGATGGAAAAGATCTACGAATAATCAGGAATATGTACTGGGAACAAACAGCTGCAATGAGAATAGAAAACAATATAAGCTCTTTTCAAAACATCAAAAGAGGAGTC
>JAPXFY010000027.1:13117405-13124905 GCA_030674185.1 Monoplex corrugatus | reverse complement strand
CCTGCTTGAGTGTTCACAAACTAACCAGAGCAACTTTACAAAGGCAAATACCCCTTTCTATGACGATCTGTAAGGTCATTGATGGTGTGAACAAAAGACAGTCTGACTGACAAATACGTGTAGACGTTTACAATCTGCAGTGAATGATCTCCAAAATATTTTTGACAGTAACAAACCCACCAATCCGAAAAACTACAATTTTGGTTTTGTCCAAATTAACAGTTTACCCCATGGATCTTTCAAAGTCTGACAATACATTAATGAAATATACTGTGTCTGGAGGCTAATTATACTGTAAAAAAAGGAGCGTCAGCACCAAAAAGTAGTATTAAATAAAAAAAAGTATCTTCGGGAGCAACAGAATGCCAGACTTACCTTTAAATGTAATCTCTTTGGTCGGTTCATTGATAAATAATGAAAACAATACAGGTGAACAAACGTCATCCTGTTCAAGTCCTGAAGGCAAAAGAATGCATGTGCCAAATATCTTCCTATCTTTTACAGCGGAGTATATGCTCTTCAGGGCACTGACAGTTTTCCCGCCAAATCAACTTTTATACAAAATCCTCCATAAGTTTTCTCTACATAAGTATCAAATGCTTTACAAAAGTCAATAAAGGCAACGTATAATTTCCTGTCTCAACAGTTGCTTCTGAATCATGAATATCAGGGTAAAACTATGATCAACTGTACTAGACCTTCGCGGAAACCTGCCTTTTCTTCTCTATGATACCACTGTCCTCAATCCAGTTTAAAATTCTCTTGTTTAAATTAAAACTATATTTTACTGCATATGTTTAGGAGAGAAACATCTCTATAATTTTCAGAATCATTAAGATAACTTTTCCTATGGAGAGGTTGCAGAATTGACGAGGACCACTGATAGGAAATAGACCATCATTACCAAACAAGTGGTTGGAAATTTTTCAAGAGTAAAGGTAATATTGTTTGTTTATCATATTTATAGAATTCGCCTATGGACGCATCAATGCCTGGAACCTTTCGGTTTTTTAGGGCTTTGACTGTCAGAATTATTTCGTCAGCAGCAATAGGCACGTCCAGGGAATTACAGTCGGCTGAATGTATGCCTGTAGTAATCTCAGGGTCATTACTAATACTATGATCATCATTTAATTCAGACTGACGTGGGAATTAACAGACTGACATGGTAATCACATGAATAGATTACTGAAATGGCGATCAGATCATTGGTTTGAAGTTAAATTTCTGTTTCCGGTAGGCATTCTACGTATGGACCTTAATGTGTCCCAAATTGCTTTTGGGTTTTTAGAGAAACCTTGTTAACTGTCAACAATGTTGTTCTAATTTTTTTTCCTGTTTTCTTTTTTTTTTTAAACAAACTTTTGCGTTGTTTTTGCGTTGTTTTCTTTCTTCAACATAAGCAGTATGATCCACATCGTAGTGCATCCTAAGCACTGATCGCAGCTTACGTCTACGTATTTTTATACTCTGATTGTATTCGCAATCAAACCAGGTCTTATTCTTTTCAGCTCTGCTGTGTGTGTTGTTTGCCTTCCACATTCACCAGCAACGTGAAGGTAGGCACTGATTACACTTTGACAATGTTAATTTACATCAGAATCACTATCGGCCATTTCTTGTAGACACTAAAGACTTCACATAACCAGGGTTTAACTTTTCGCAAAACTGTGCTTCCTTTATATCATTCCACTTATATCTGGTGATTTTAAATGGTTTAGAGTAGTTAGTTATTTTTTTATCACCAAACTGTCAGGTGTGTCTGTTAAAGCATGTAATTCAATAGCCGAGTGTTTTAACTTGATCATGGGAAGGACATTAATCTGCCACACCTTGCTACTAATGAACGCGATACAATGAAATAATCAATTAAATTGTAACTATTGTACGAGACATACGAACAGTCACAAGAAAATCCCAACGATTCAGTTCCATTTACAATTTAAAAGACTGAACTTTTCACAGAGGCTAATCAAAAATTTTCCAAACGCATCAACACATTTATCAGTGGAGGATATTTTCAAGTTACTTGTTTTACCGTTTTCATTCATGAAATCATTATTGTTATTGACATCATAGATATTACTGACTGGGTCAAAACACTTTGTCTGCAAGGAGGAAATTCTGGCATTTAAGTCACTACATATTGGTAAATCATAATACTTGTCAGTTTCAGTAAGGAGTCCTCCATTAGTTGTACACCACTGTATATTTCTGTCTCTTCACAGTATGAGAACTTTCGGGCGGTAGACAACACCCTTGTCCTGATATGGCTTTGCACAGTCGGCTGGGCTTTATGCAACAGTAACAATAACAGATAACATCATACATATAAACAGTCTGTCAATGTTCCAAACAGGAACTTGGAAACCAGAAGGACAACTTTGCTATCAAATGCAACCTGTAGTCTTTTGATGTACATGTACAATTATTTTTTCACAAAAAATGCAACGTCACCTGACAATCCGCCATAGACGCTATCAGACACCTTTACTCTTTGACTGTCAAACACAACATGTAACGGATTAACATTTCTGGAATAGATTTTGTAACAGCCTCTACCAGCAATACAGCATCATATTTTGCAATCAGGGATGGCATATCTCATTCACCTCCAATACTGAACAACCTTCAAAAACTTTCAACGTTAAATGAAAGGAAAATATAATAATGTATCAACTTTAGTACCATTAGATACATTATGTTTTAACTTATTTACATCATTCTTATTTTTTTTACACGACATGGGCTTTGGCCTGAGCTCTGTCTCTGTTCTTTGTCTTAACCATATCAGTCATCACGAGATGGTCTGCCTAGATTCTGAACACGAAGTCGCTGCCTTCTGGGTGGTGTTCTTGTATACATCATAGTGTCTGTAGGGCGTCGACATGATGAGGCAGCATTGTCATTCTCATCTCTTCGTCTCATTTCTCTGTCGGCCAGTGGTGATTGCTGTAGGGTGCTCAACGGTCTCCTAAACCACGAAGTCGTGGACTCAAGCCTAATTGAACAGCACAGTCCTTCGTGCGAGGAGATGATTAGTCAGGAGATGAAGGCCCAGAATAGGAAGAGAGAGGGCTCTTCTATTCTCTCTTGGTCCGGTGGCTGAGGTGGACTGGTTGGTGCGCGTTGTATGTCTATGTCCCGAAAGTCGTCATCTCCCGATCATAACATTCGGTTTGTGAACAAGGTAACTGATGACTGGGTCAGAATGGGTCATGCAACGCACGTATAGCCTCCTCCTCCCTTTGTTTAATGGAATGATCATCGAGTGGCATAGGGAACTTAGGAGGTGGTCGTGTTCTGAGTCCCTTCCGCACCTTCGGGTGTTTCTTGTTAACTCGACGAAAAAAGAATAAGAACGCGTATTTAATGCAACAAGACAAGACAGGGGCAAATATTCAGCCAACTGGTCTTTGTCAAGCGTAAGATCACAAACAAATAAACACCAAATACGAAAATTCGGAGAAAAAGACTGAAACTTCCCTGCTGCTCTGTCCAGTCTTTTTCTCCTAATTTTTGTATCTGGTGTTTGTTTGTTTGTGATCTTATGCTTGACAAAGGCCAGTTGGCCGAAAATTTGTGCCTGTCTTGTTTGGTTGTATTAAATACGCGTTCTTATTCTTTTTTCGTGTTTCTTCTGGTTCCTGTTTGCTTGAACACGGGCAGTCACAGTTGTTCTGGATTATTTACTATCAGCAAAGCAAAATCACTTACATAAAAGACTTCAAGTTCAAGAAATTTGTAAGGTATCTACATCTCGTTCAAAAGATCTACATGTGTGTACGAAACATCATCAATAACCAAAGCGTAAAGTATGAAAAGAAGCATTCACAGGTGAAAACATTGACACACATTCATATTACATTTGTAAATAAATGATTATATTAAACTTCATCTGTAATAAGTGGTAGATATGGTAGCCATTTTTCTTTGAAAGTGTGCAGGTTCCACGTCACTTTTGCATTGTATTCTTCCATGTGACACTTTGTGGTAAGGTATCTTATAAAAGAAACGATATTTGGGAATTTTGTATTTGAGTTTACACTTACGAATGCATACTTTTCTAAGGATAATTAGATCAAATACTGAATCAGTGCTGTGTTTTTATCAACACCAGATAAGATCTTTTTCAGTTAATCTATCTGTGCACAGCTGGCACATTCTGACTTCAACTATTCTTCACTCATTTCCCAAAATCTTTTGACATGCCAATATTTCCAAAATGTATTCAAATGTCTTTTTTGTCCTTTCCAAAACAGCAAAGAAATTTGATCAGCAGGCTTGTTAATTTCATATCACACACATACATACACACACACACACACCACACATTCACCACACACACATGCGCATACACACACATTCATATGCAAACAGTCGCTCACACAAACACACATACACACGCACAATAATCATGTATGCGTGAAGACAATATAAAAGTGTCCCTTTTCAGTCAGTAGTTTGACATTTTCAAATCTGCCCTCCCCCACACACTACTCCATGCGGACATGTAATCACCCTGTAGTACACATACGTCCACCCCCGGCACACAGGCTTACTTACAGAAATGTCAAACCATCGCAAGATTCAAATGCTGTCCTCTCCCCCATCACTCGGCAAGACTTACTATGGACGTGAGTAAATAATTGTTAACTAATAGCGTATACGGCGACGAGGGACTGATCCTCCCAGATAATACCGTGTACACCAACGTGTGTATATGGTCAATACTGTCCCTTGTTTCCGAATAGAATTACAGAAAAAGGTTATTTGCAAGTCCAATTCCTTAAAAATTACATTCTCAACCACTCACTCTACAGCGTCACTCCTTGGAATGTTGGACTGCCGCACTGATCTCCGGGCTTCTGTCCTCCACATCTGTCTTTTCTCAACCAGGATGAACATGTCTAGACTGTTACGACCTGTCCACTCATTGATGTTTCCCATGTAATTTGTCTGTGGTCTTCCCCTTCCACTCTTGCCCTCGACTTTTCCTTGATGACATCTTTCATGACGGCGCATTTTTTGTTTCTGCACACATGTCCAAAGAAGGCCAATGTCTTTTTTAAGGATGACCAGTTCAAGTTTTCTCGGGTTCAGCTCGTCGAGTATGTCTTGTCACTTCTGTTCTCTGTCCAGCTCACCCTTAAGAGTCATCCATAGAACCACACTTCAGCTGAATTTATTTTCTTTATATGTTTCTTTTAGAGGGTTAGGGTTCGGCTCCGTATATCATGATGTTGTACTGTTGTACGGATGTGAGGTGTGGACAGTCAACAAGCAAAGCCAGAACAAGATTGAGGCAGCCGAGATGTGGTTTCTAAGAAGAATGTGGAGTGTTCCATGGACAGCAAGGAAAACAAACGAGACAGTCTTGATGGAGGCAGAGGAAAAGACAGGCAACATTTATGGCCATTTTATGAGGAAGGGGGATTTGGAGCACCTGGTCATAACGGGAAAGCTGGAGGGAAAGAGAGCACCAGGTAGACCCAGGGAGAAAATGCTGGACGGACTTGCAGAGTGGCTGGGGATGGGGAGGGTGGGGGAGATGCTAGGGGCAACGAGAGATAGAGACAGATGGAAGTCCATGATCGCCAACCCCATACGGCAGGGCACCTGATGATGATGATATTATGATGGTCCAGACCACATGTCACATTATTCTCATTTTTAGTTTTGTATCTATCGTTTTGTCTTTCAAATGTTTGTGAGATCAATTATCCGTTTCTTTGTCACGCCAATTCTGGCACTGATGTCAGTGGAACAATCTGCATCGTCGGATTTGATTGATCCTAAATGTTTGAACTGGCGGACTTCTTCCACTTTATCTTAATCTATGTACATGTGTGACAAATTGGTTTTCTTGACATTCAGTTTAAGGTTATTCTCTTTCCCAAACCTATTCAGGACAATTATCATAGACGATGCCTCCTGGTGATCGTTTGCACAGAGTGCCGTGTCGTCAGCATTCCTTAGGTTTGAGATTTTTCTACCTCCCACTTTTAAGCCATATTCTCCCATGTTGGAACCCTTACAACCTGTTCCGTACATGTGCTGAACAAATACGCGGTGACAGGATATATCCTTGGCGCACACCTTTCTTAATGTTAAACAGTCTAGTATGTTTCTTGTCCCACCTGATTCTGATCTTCGTAGAGAGATTTTATGAAAGCAGTGAGGTGTGTTGGAAAGCCCATTGTGCGGCGTGTAGAAAACAGCTTTTGATGGTTGACAATGTTGAAGGCCTTGTTGTAGTCAATGAATATTACATACCCCTCCTGAGTTTCTATGATCGTTTCCAGAGTACCTGTAGGGTGCAAAGCATGTCTCCGGTTCCTCTTCCTGGTCTAAAACTGCTTGTTATTCCGCTAGCTTGGCTTCAACCTTTGCTTTAAGTCTGTTTGAAATTATGTGTGGCAGCACTTTGCTTGTGTGGCTTATCAGTGCTATCGTTCTGTGGTTTCCACATTCTTGTGTGTCGCCTGCTTTTTGAAGCATCACTAGTTCTGTTGTTTCCATTATTCTGGCCATTTGCATGTTGTCTATATTTTGCAACAAAGGGCATGGGTGAGTTGGATCCCTGTTTTACCACTTGCCTTGATCAGCTGTGCTGGTATGTAGCCTAACCCTGGGGATTTCCCGTTTCTTAGTTTTCGTATCGCTGATTCGACTTCGTGTAGAAGGGGCGGTGGCTCCAAATTGTCTTTTATGTCTGCAACAGCATCATCTGTGTTGTTGTTATAACTGAATAGTTGTGTGCCGTACTCTGTCGATCGCTTCATTATTCCCTCAGGATCTGTAAGTGCTTCTCCTGATGAGGTTTTGATGGTCAGCTGTTTTGGTGTGAAAACTTTGCGTGTGACAGATTTTATTTTGCTAAAGAATGGCTTTGACTTGTTTACTTTGTCAAATTCTGTCATTCTTGAACATTTTTATTCTAATAATTTTTTTCTGTCATGTTTGATTTGATGCCTTACTTTGTTGCGTAGGCTTTTATATCTTTGGTTGTCTACATATTTCCTTGCCTTTCTCTTTCTTCAGCAAGCATTATCGTTGTTGTGCTGATCCATGGTTTTGTCTGTTCCCCCGGGTCGTTTTCTGATGACCGTTTCGGCCGTTTCTTTCCATATGGCTTTCATGTCTTGCCACGGCTCAACCAGGTTATTTTTTGTCTCCCTGCGTGTGTAGTAGTGACTCAAACAGATTTTCTGTTGTTATTAGAAATTTTGGTTTTGTGGATTCATCATCTAGCTTTCCAGTGTCATATCGGATCAAAGAGGTGGAGTCTTTTTTTCCATTGAAACTTTAATTTTCATTTGGCTGTCAGTAGGATGTTATCCGTGTCACATTCTGCATCTGGTTTCGTTTTGCAGTCTGAAAAACTTGAAGACCACACGTCGTTTACCAATACACAGTCACTTTGGTTTTTGTATTGCTCATTTGATGATATCCATTGAACATTTGTCGTGGGTGTATTCAATACCAAATGTTCAAGAT
>JAPXFY010000027.1:13029905-13107405 GCA_030674185.1 Monoplex corrugatus | reverse complement strand
GCGTGTGTGTATGTGTGTGCGTGCGTGCGTGCATTGTGTATTTGTGTGCGTGCGAGTATGTATGTATGCATATGTGTGTGTGTGTGGGTGGGTGAGTATGCGCGCACGCGCAAGTGTGTGTGTCTGTGCGTGCGTGCGTCGTGCGTTGTGTGTGTGTGTGTGTGTGTGTGTGTGTGTGTGTGTGTGTGTGTTACTATTGGGGGTGGAAGACAGAATAGAAGAGTTCGGATGACAAAGATGATAATCATGTTGGTGAGCAGATGGACGCCATGCATTGTATTGTTTCATATTGTTTGGGGATTGATTGCTGTGATGCGATTGTATGTGACAATGATAAGGTCAGTTCATATTATGTGACTGGTTGTTGAGATACACTTTTCACCATAAGTGACCGGTTATTTAGATACACTTTTCACCATAAGTGACCGGTTATTTAGATACACTTTTCACCATAAGTGACCGGTTATTTAGATACACTTTTCACCATAAGTGACCGGTTATTTAGATACACTTTTCACCATAAGTGACCGGTTATTTAGATACACTTTTCACCATAAGTGACTGGTTGTTGAGATACACTTTTCACCATAAGTGACCGGTTATTTAGATACACTTTTCACCATAAATGACCGGTTATTTAGATACACTTTTCACCATAAGTGACCGGTTATTTAGATACACTTTTCACCATAAGTGACCGGTTATTTAGATACACTTTTCACCATAAATGACCGGTTATTTAGATACACTTTTCACCATAAGTGACCGGTTATTTAGATACACTTTTCACCATAAATGACCGGTTATTTAGATACACTTTTCACCATAAGTGACCGGTTATTTAGATACACTTTTCACCATAAGTGACTGGTTGTTGAGATACACTTTTCACCATAAGTGACCGGTTATTTAGATACACTTTTCACCATAAATGACCGGTTATTTAGATACACTTTTCACCATAAGTGACCGGTTATTTAGATACACTTTTCACCATAAGTGACCGGTTATTTAGATACACTTTTCACCATAAGTGACCGGTTATTTAGATACACTTTTCACCATAAGTGACCGGTTATTTAGATACACTTTTCGCTATAATGCAACACACACTGTTCCAATGACAAACTGATACAAAAACAAAATATAAAACCCGTAAATTACAAAGGATCTCAAGACCTAGCCAACGCACGGTGCTTAAAGACTCATGCCATGATCATTCTAGATCTTCTAACACATGACATCAATGGTATCAGAGCATATGAACGACAGTGGTTGTCCTCTCGCCTCACCATACACAAGCAGATCTTCACGGCCGCCAAAAACTTTGTTAATCGACTTGTGCACGCTGCAAAAACAGCGTTCTACAGCTTCAGGGTGGTGGAGAGCTCTACCACCAAACAACTCTTCAATATCACCAACGCACTGGCTGCCAGGAACACTCCTTCTCCTCTACCCAGCATCTTCCCGCCAGCCCAGCTTCCAGACCGTTTTGCTCAGTTTTTCACGGAGAAAATATCAAAAATCCGTGACAATCTTGATCGCCAGAGTTCTATGCCTGTTGTGACTGATAGTGATTCTGATGTTTTTCATGGTACTTGTTTTTCTTCTTTCAGGCCTGTGTCTTCAGATGACGTTCAGAAAATACTGACAAAAACTGTTCCAAAGACATGTGAACTGGACCCCCTGCCTACTCCCTTGTTGTACGAATGTTTAGATGTTTTGTTGCCTACGCTGACCAAAGTTATCAACGATTCATTGTCGACTGGCATTTTTCCATCTGTGTTCAAAACTGCCGTTGTTAGACCTTTGATAAAGAAACCTACCCTTGATTGCAACAACCTGTCAAGCTATCGGCCAGTCAGCAACCTTCCATTTTTGTCAAAGGTTGTAGAGAAGATTGTTTTATCCCAGTTGTTAGAACATCTCAACTTGCACAATCTTCTTAGTGTTCATCAGTCGGCTTATCGTCCCGGTCACAGCACCGAAACTGTTTTAGTAAAAGTTGTAAACGATCTGCTGATGGCTCTGGATGACGGCAAGATCTCAGTCCTCGCTTTGTTAGACCTATCGGCGGCTTTTGATACGATAGATCATGAAATTTTACTTCATCGGCTTCAGTCTGTCTTCGGCGTTAGGGATATTGTTCTCTCTTGGTTTCGGTCATATCTTTCTGATAGGACACAGCGTGTATCAGTGAACGGTCTATCATCGGAACCTACTACTCTTCGGTTTGGTGTACCACAAGGGTCTGTTCTTGGTCCTGTGCTCTTTATTCTTTACACACAACCACTTTCAGATGTAATCGAACGTTTTCCTGTGTCCTTTGAGTCTTATGCCGATGATTCGCAGCTCCAAGTTTCTAGTCCGCCGGATGAGGTCGAGTCTGCCTTTCGGAGCCTTCGGGAGTGCGTTTCTGAAGTGAAGCAGTGGATGACTGCCAATAAACTGCAGCTTAATGATGGTAAGACGGAAGCCATGCTTGTCGCTTCAAACAGAGTATCTAGTTCTCAGGTACTTCCGCTATCTATAGACATTTGTGGGAGCCACATTCAGTTTTCATCTAGTGTTAAGAACCTAGGTGTCTACCTAGACAGTACTTTGTCCATGAACCTGCATGTGACAAATACATGCAGGTCTGCATACTTTGAGCTGAGACGTATTGCTTCAATCCGTCACTTTCTCACAGTTGATGCTACAAAAGTCCTTGTTTGTGCGTTTGTTTTGTCACGCATTGACTACTGCAATTCTCTCTTGTCTGGTTGCCCACATTATTTGCTAGAGAAACTTCAGAAAGTTCAAAATGCAGCAGCCAGGTTAATTTTGAAAGCGTCCAAGAAAGATCATGTTCAGCCCTTACTCAGAACTCTACACTGGCTTCCCGTAAATGCGAGGATTCAGTTCAAAATCTCCACTCTCTGTTATAACTGTGTCACTTCCTCCTGTCCCTCTTACCTGTCCTCTCTCTTACAGCTCTATACACCGTCAAGAGAGCTCCGTTCCTCCGCAGACACACGCATCCTTTGTATTCCAAAGATCAGAACCAAAACCTTTGGCCAGCGAGCCTTTCATTATAACGGTCCTTCAGTCTGGAACAGTCTGCCACAAACAGTTCGCTTCGCTGATTCCAAAGTTACTTTGAAGTCGGCCCTGAAAACTCATCTATTTGCGTGAACCTGCTCTGCTTAATCTCAACTTTCTGTATTTTTGATAATTCCTTCTGACAGCATAAGTTTGTGCGTGTGTGTGTGTGTTGTGTGTGTGTGTGTGTGTGTGTGTGTGTGTGTGTGTGTGTGTGTGTGTGTGTGTGTGTGTGTGTGTGTTGTATGTGTGTGTGTGCGTGGGTGTGTGTGTGTGTGTTTGGGTGTGTGGGTGAGTGTGTTTGATTTTTGCATTTGTATATATTCTTGATGTAATTGTCATTTTTGTTCTGTATTGAATTGTTTGTAAAGCGCCCTGGGCACCTTCGGGTGAAAAGGCGCTTAATAAGTGCACATTATTATTATTATTATTATTATTATTATTATATAAAGTTTAGTCCGAGCGTGGAGACGTTATCTTGAGAAACTGAAACCGTTTCACCAAAATACAATACAGTACAACATAACACAACACAATACAATATACAGGTCTACAATTCATTACAATACAATTTTACGTAATAAACGACAGTACTGTGCAACACAATAGGCAATACAATGCAGTACCTCGTTATAAATCTAAATATAATTATGGCACTGAACGATCAACGTAACTGATAACTCTTTGTTTCTGAAATGGGCAGACAAACAAGGAAACAGCCAGACAGAAACAAAAATATCATAGACACACAATACCATCCTCACCACTTTAGCAGACCTACAATTAGGCTTATTCGACCAAGCTGTACCAATGAGCTCAATTCAAGGGAAACCACTCAGCAGTTGTCGCGAACCACAGTCGCCTGGATTTTTTTCTTTAATTGCATTTTAGACTTGCAAGGTTAACGGTGAGCATAGTTTTAAACTGTTGTCTTTTATCTTAACGGGTTGTCGTTTTTTTGATGTAGTGTTAGCCCTGATATGGCTCTAGTAGTCGGCTGGGCTATAAGCAATATGAACCGAACTGAACTGAACTGAAGAATGTACATGTAGTGTTTGGTGGGCATACGTGTTCGTGTCTCTCTTTCTCACATAGTTTCCCACTCGCACCACAGATAAGGACAAAACTATAGCACAGTACC
The DNA here is from genome assembly GCA_030674185.1 of Monoplex corrugatus. Classification (NCBI taxonomy): domain Eukaryota; kingdom Metazoa; phylum Mollusca; class Gastropoda; order Littorinimorpha; family Ranellidae; genus Monoplex; species Monoplex corrugatus. The sequence goes on along the minus strand of JAPXFY010000027.1, from coordinate 13,103,183 downwards.
ACACAAACATTACATTTATCCAAAAGTACAAATGGTACCCCAGTCCCACTGTTTTCAAGTCAAAGAATGATTCTAATCTCTGTCACACGCCGCACATCCAGCAAGTGAATATATATGACTAGCGTAAATTCTCTAACACATTGTTCCGAAACAACTGGCACAACAACTGACTCTTAAGAATCAACGAGCGATGCGATAATGATGATGAAGAACTGATAAACGTTTTTACCCTTTGATTCCCGCACCCTATCCACCAACTGCAAAAACTTAATCTTTTGACACCCTCACACTATTCACCAGCTTCCTGCCGGAAGCTGTCGGATTGGGTGAAGGTGTCAAAGAGTTGAAGTTTTTGCTTTGCTGGCATAGTTAACTATGCATGATGCTGATAGACATGTTGCGGGGTGGAATTAAATGGTTAGGTCTCTGTCACATTGAAGCCAGTGAATATAAAGTAAATCACAATGAAGCACTAGAGAATGAGGAGAAGCATCCATACAGACGAATTATAGATTGGGGAAAAAGGCATCAATACTGACGGAATGAAGAACGAAGCGAAGCGTTAATATTGACAAATTATAGAAGGAAGCGGTTGTCATACTGACGAATTAAGGGACGAAGTGAAGCGTCGTTGATGGATAACACCGAACAACAGAAAACACCTCTCCGGAGCCAGGCATTTTAAAGGCAGGAGATAGTGTCATCCTGTCTCTACACAGGGCAGTGCTGTCACGTTGACAGATATGCGTTATTCGGTGTCAATGCAACATCCAAATACCAGGCCTAAAAGATGCCACATATCAATGGTACCCGTGCTTGAAAAAGGAACCCTTGAATCACACTGAAGAAAACACGTAAGAGAAGACAAATCCTGCGTCTCCTGAACAAAATATACAAAGGTTGCTCCCCTTGCAATCAGAAATCGCATCGTTTCATTTCATTCCATCCACATGAAAATCACCAGAACCTGACAAAAAAGTTTTCATTTAGCAAACGTGCTAAGAACTTTGCCTTTATCTTCAGAGAAACCATCCCTTTCTTTCACTGCACATTAATTCGTTATGCAAAATGACTTGTCTTAATTTCAAATAGCCAACTTTAAATTCAACATCTTAAGATGGCATCAAAATGCTTACTTAAACTTAGTTGCTCCAGTCGTATGATACACGAGGCAGTAAAGGCGCTCCACCGCGTACGGTCCTCAGCCTTACAGCTGGAATCATCCTTTTTTTTTTTTTTAAATTTTTTTATTTAATACCAGCTGAAGGTCCGTTTCCACTAACGGTCGCCAGCTCATCTTGGGCTGTTCTCTTTCTCTGGCCTGTTGGCTCCATTTAATGGCATGTCTTGTGTGAGGGGAGGGGTGGGTGATGGGGGGGGGGGGCTACAGACATTTCCAAATCGGGGAGGCGCGCCGTCTGCAAACAGCAGCTGACATTGCTGTATCTGTCCTTGACCTCTTCATCTGACACAATCATCCCTTTTAATTTTATTGCCCAGGATTTTACGTAAGCATCTGGTGTCAAAAGCGTCCTGGTTTTTTTCCTGGGTGGTCTTTGAGCAGTGTTGATACAACGTCTGAATTGTAATACCTCAGTTTAATTCAAAGCGAAAACTTCCTATTGCTCCATACTGTGCTCGGCTGGCTGAATGTTGCTGTTGCCTTTCCAATATGTCACTACACTTCGTATTTCGGCTGGCTGAGGAAAGAGAAATTAGAGCACCTGGTTACAACAGGAAAGCTGGAGGGAAAGAGAACACCAAGCAGACCCAGGGTGAAAATATTGGACGGATTTGCAGGGTGGCTGAGGAAAGAGAGGATGGGAGATGTACTTGCAGCGACAAGGGAAAGCTTTTTACGGAGGGCCGTGACCGCCAACGCCACGCGGCAGGGCACATGATGATGATGATGATGACTACACTTCGTGGTCAAGGCCATTAGTGTTGCTGATGGAACTACGGAAGTAAGCCTACATGGAGTTCTCTACCTCCTCAAACTTCTCCTGGTCAATGAAGACATCTGTTGGCATCTGTTGGTCCCCGCTCAACATGTTCTGAGAAAGTGCTTTTCAAATAAAAAGTGGCTGCCTTCTGAATCAAACCAGACAGCGTAGTATTAAGTAAGCCCTAAAGTCATCAACCAGACTCATTCTTGGAGTATATATGTGAGAGACACCATCCATACCCCATGCTAATATACACATTCCACACAGAAAGACACAGCGGAATATAGCCAGACCACATCAAAATTTGTATGAGTCTTCCGTTTGTGACAGCAGTCATAAATTTGTGTTTGTTTTGTTTCATCTTTTTTCACGAGAGACGCGCATCTTTTGGTTCAAAGATTACACACACTATTGTCTGATAATCTGGTTCTCCCTCTTTGATTCATTAAAGTAGATGTTAAAAGAACGCACAGAGTCTCAGATGTCGATGAATAACATCAAGTCTCTCTCTCTCTCTCACAGATATGCAAAGCATGAACATAATCGAGTTGAGATTTTATCCCTGTCTCTGCCTGTCTGTCTGCCTTCCTTTTGTCTTTCTGTAAATCATTTTCTCTTTGTCTTTCTTTCTTTCTTCTTGTCTGATTTTTTTTTCTGTCTGTGTGTCTCTCCATTGTCTGGAATCACGAGCAAGATTAACAAGGCAGCTTGGTTCAAATGTTTCGTTACACAATTGTCTGTAAATAACTGCTTACCCCACCCCCACCCCCTGCATATCTATCTTGATACTGTTATCTCTTTTTTTTCCAGATGTCTGTTTCATTTCGTTTGTTCCAAATGGTAATCCCTCAATATGTAAGACTGTCTTAAAATGATTTCTGTTGGCGGAAGAAAGAATACACTGTTCATCCCAATGATGGGATTTAAGACGTGGCTACGCTCGAACACAAAAGAATCCAGAAAAAAGAAGGATGTTGATTTTATTTCTGTAGAAATGTGTGATGATTTGTTATAGAGGAGAAAAAAACTAACGAAGACAACCTATTCTATCAATCTCCTTACAACAATTAGAGAAAATCCTGATTCTGTAGCTTGTTTATCATGATCACTGTGACCAGTTAAGAAAATAAACCAAATAACTGTACGTGCATCGAGGACAATGGTAGACTGTCACAACAATAAAAAAAAATAGTTTAAATATTGTCAAAAGTTCCTGACAAAGTGTTGTTCGCACACCTTGCTCTAAGTGCTATGTCTAGACACTTTTGTGGTCCACGTGACCTTGATACTGGTATAGGAGAAATACTTTCTTAGCACATTGACAATGATACTATTTTTTCCAGTGGCAGCAATTTTAGTTAAAAGCCATTCAGCGCTATAGCAGGCAATAAGACGATCCAAAAGAACGCCAGAGGTAAAAAGGCAATACTGTTTGTTCCAGACTGTTGTTGTCGTCGTCGTTGTTGTTCCGGCATTTCATCATCATCATCATCAGTCCCGTAGTCTGGTTGACCGTTGGGGCACCACTGAAGATTTTGCAACCAATTTCCTCCATTCCTCACGGTCCTCAGCTTTCCGCATAATGATGTTCCATTCAAGGCCAGTCCACTCTCTGATACTGTCTTCCCATCTTTTTCTCTGTCTGCCTCTTCGTCTCCCTCCCTGTACTGTTCCCTGCAAGACGGTTCCGGCATTTACGACCAACCATATGCTTCCGATCGAGAGAGTATTTCTCTTTCAGTTGGCCTACTAGTTTAACGTAGCTATGAATGTGTATCTAAATTGTCCAGATCTGGGCAAGGTGAAATAGTGAGAGACAGAAGGAATTAGCTCACAGGAAGCTGACATAAGCGAAGAGAAGTGAGTCGCTTTATGGCGCTAGAAAACCAAACATTTGTCCCTTGATACACATTTTAAAGATGCGGTCAATTCTTCAAGCTGGCAGATACTTGTTTTTCGATATAGCAACTAACTAGCAAGTTGCTTCCGATTCTCAAAATTCGATCACCTTTTTCTAATTAAAATTTTCTTTAGCTGTTAAAATGAGTTATCTGTTTTTTCATTTCAAGCGAAACGTCGGTGACAGTTTAGAAAGAATCCTAAATGCAATAGTTCTACCGACAATGGCAATTGTTCTGTTCGTTAAATACGACTTCCTTCTTCAACAGGAACAGACCAGCTATACACGTCTTCTTTTCGAGCGAACAACTGATGACAATTTAGAAAAATACATAACTGCAATAATGCCCAGACATGGCAATTGTTCTCTTCGCTAAATACGACTCGATCTCAAATGGTACAGAACGGACCCACAATCGCCGCTTTTTTCGTCCCTGTCACCAATCACACTTGGTGCTCTTCTTTTGCCAGATCTGCGGCATTTAAAATATCGAGATAAAATTTCGTATTTTTTGCTGCAAACGCCGCAAAATTCACAAAATGCTACGCTTTACGAGTAACTCGTAGTCTCCACCTCCCTCCGTCGGGGCGAAACTGCTCATTCTCTGGTATTTCCATATGCTCAACCGAATACATCAGTAATTCTTTGGAAGATTTCTCGAGACTCCACTAAACCCTTTGCACTGGCAAGATCTTTAAATAGACGGCTAGGATGTGCGTACTGGGTATTTTCATGTTTTCATAGATTATCAAACACTGACATAACTTTCAGGATCTTTAACATGTGTATCTTATGTGCTGCTTGACTATACAGTATAACGCGAAGTGGCTTCAGGCAATAGCTTGTCTATACATATGTAGAACAAGGAGTTATGAAAATTCTTCATCTTTTATCCACCAGGCGCTACCATATAGGATTGAATCCAGACCTTCACATTGGAACTCCAGCGTCCTGATCGTTTGTCGGTGGTTCCAAAATCATAGGATATGTTGGCTCAAATATTAAATGAAACGCTGAAGATTGTGGCAGAGGGAAAAGGGAGGTAAATAAAGAAACACTGACAGACAAATCCCACGAAATATCGGTACAAAAATTAAAGAAGAAACAAGCAAACAAACAAAAATAAATAAATAAATCAATTAATAACATTTAAAAAAAAAAAGATCAAGGATAGGAAAAATGTGTCAGAGAGGTTGAGAGAGAGAGAGAGAGAGAGAGAGAGAGAGAGAGAGAGAGAGAGAGAAGAGAGAGAGAGAGAAAGACGAGATAGAGAGATACAGAGAAAAACGGAGAGAAGAGAGAAAGAACAGCAACCCAACCAACCAACCAAACCAGACACAAACTACATGTAGAAAGGCAACACTCTACGTTTTATTTTAAAAGGAATAAAACTCTCAGTCATGTCCTGGCCTTCTCAAGGAGGGGCAGTCTCTTGAGACTGGTGGATTCATTAACAACCACCGCAAACAAGATAAAAACCATTCAAGGGAAGGAAGATAAGGATGAGAGAGCGAAACAATGATAAAAGTGAAGATGAGAGAGTGAGACAATGACCATGACATTGATAATGCTTGTTTGTTTTACAACCGCGGAAGCCGTTTTTCAAACTTGCCGTTGCCAGTCACCATAGCTGCCCCGAAAAAAAGAACTGCATCATTAAATGAAAAAACATACATGACAAAGTACACAAGGAAATCACAGAATAAAAAGAATGACAACAGATGCTGATTTGCTGTCATATGACAGAGAGAGAAGAGAGAGAGAGAGAGAGGGGGAGAGAGAGAGACAGAGAAGAGAGAGAGAGAGAGAGAGAGAGAGAGAGAGAGAGAGAGACAGACAAGAGACCTTTAGAAGGTTTCTGGTTTGGATCCATCATTCTAACGATAGATTCTAGGTAAGTGAATTGTTGAACAGTTACAAGCTTGTTGTGAGTTGTGTCCATAGTGATGGTGGTGGTGTGACCGGCCTCATTTTGGTCTTCTTGGTGCTGATTTTCATGACATAGCTTGTCCATGTTTCATCTGGTCCTTTAACAAGCTCGGTGAGTTCTTGCTCACGAGCTGCCACGTCATCAATGTTACCTGCGAAGCGAAGATTCGTGATGGTTCTTCATCCAGTGCTCACTGTTCTGACATGATCTTCGAGTGCGCAGTCATGATGAGTTCCAGAAATGATGTTGAAAAGCGTGGGTGATAGAAGGCAGCCCTGAAGAACTCTATCCAAAGTATGGAATCACTCTCCAATAGCGCCTGTTTACATACTGCATTGGTCGCTTTGGATGGTGTTGATTAGCTTTTGCCCGATGTTGAATTTCTTCACTGTGGTCCATAATGCCTCTAGTCATATTCTGTCAAACGCCTTCTTGAAGTCTATGAAGACGTAGTAGACCTCTTTCTGGTGCTGGAAGTTTTTCGCAATTCTATCACAAACACGTCAACCACGACATAACCCTTCACACCATAACATAAGTTAAACTATAATCATGCAGATTATTTCACAGATCAAATCTGTTATCCGTTTTAACTTAAGCCAGCTAAAAAAAAAAAAAAGAACATGTAAATTACCTACAGATGTCAAAGGGTAGCATGCAACTACGCAGTCAGACAGAGAGAGAGAGAGAGAGAGAGAGAGAGAGAGAGAGAGAGAGAGAGAGAGAGAGAGAGAGAGAGAGAGAGGCAGACAGACAGACAGACAGAAGGTGGGTGGGTGAGGGATATATTTGTCGGTAATCACGCGGAATAACCCCAACTTCTTGTGCGTGTCCTCGTTTTTTTCATTTTACGTACCACTGTCTTTCCAATTTCTTTAAACTTGAGCGTGCATGCCTTGCACGCGCTTCGCACTGATTGGCTGCCGAAACCTTTTTGCCCTCACGTGACGCGCCTCCACACGCCTCGAGATGTAAAATAGTCGCGATGTCGTGATTGCGGTCTTTGAGTCTCCGACTTTTGAGACGAACTGACGGCATTTGACCGTGGCAGAGACAAAGTGACACTTTTTGGTAAGTAAGGACATTTTTACGTTTACAGGGAAACTTTGATGGATCTTACCGCTTAATGTTCATTTGAGTGGTAAATTTTTTTTTGCTGCCATTACTATTATTTTTTATGGATTGGTTTGTTTCTTGAAACTTTTTTCAAATTGTCTCTTAATTTTGTTGTAAAGCAAAAGATTTTTGCTTCATTTCCAGATTCCCCCCCCCCCCCCCCCCCCCATATCTTGATGTCTCTACCTTTCATTTTATCTATCTCTTTTGATATATATCTCTCACTTTAGTGGTTTATTTTATTCAAGAAATAATAAATGATCATTAATGAAGAGGTCATATATTGCGCCACTTCATCGAGGAAACGATACTACTGTTGTATGTTTCTAAAAATAGGTTTAATACGCTCTTCACTTTACAATGTTATAGTAGAATAGTAAAAAAACAAAAAGTATTTACAATGACTTTTCTGCATACACTATAAAGATAGTTTGATTACTGTTATATCATATTGGAAATATGAATAAATTACAAAACGATGATTAAAAGATAGTTACATTATCACATTCACCATCACTGTAACAAATACCCGTACTTTAACACATACGTATTCATAAACTTTTCCTATGCAGCCGAACCAAAATTTTCTAATGCATTTAACTGCAATTGTGAGAAAAAAAACCCTATTAGTATATGACTACGTTTATACTTAACCTTTCCAAATGTATACAATTCCAGGAATGTGTGCATGTATGTACATCAATAAAGAAGAAGTATGCTGAATGTATACAAAATCCATTCAGACGTTAATGGCTTTAATAACAAATGACAATATAGCAGAGTGATATTTCTTTTAGTTTCATGCGTTAATTCTGTGCTGCTGAATTTTTTATTGGTTGGGTCACTTGTTATCGTCGTTGAAGTAGCGATCAGCGTATGATCAACCAATTTATTAGTTAACCACCTAGCTATAAATCTTATTCTGTGCGTTTAATTTTGTTTATTTGTTTTGTCTTTTTGCTTCTTTATTTGTTTTCCTTCTTAAACGCTTTTTGTGCGTAAGTTTATCAATATTGGTGAATCCACTAAGCCACTCTCTGACATTTTGAGATGCACTTGTTTCCATTATTACTACCTAATTAAATAACAGAATGAGTAATTAACAGAATAAATAAATAAATGTCAAATAAATGAATAATAAATAAATAAACAAGCAAATAAATAAATAAATAACAAAGAATTAATAAATGAATAAACGGATAAAGAATCTAGTAGATAAATGTTCACTTCTAGAGTGGCCTTTTGATTCATCTTTCTTCGCTTCTTTTTTGTTTTAAGATAAAACTAAACAAAATAATAAATAAGTTAATGAATAAATTTGAATAAATAAATAAGATGTATGCAGAATCCCCAGCCTGTTGGGCATTTTGAGTGAGTACCTTTCTTCTTTTCCCTTCATTGCTCTGTCATGTGTCTGTGTCTTCCCAACACTTGTGCCAACATTTGTCCGTTTAGTATCAAAATGTTTTGTTTCCGTTTTGTTAAGGTTTGTTAAAGTCAGAAACCCTTGTTTTGTTTCCGTTTTGTTAAGGGTTTCTGACTTTAACATGTCTTCTTACGTGTGAACTATTTTCTGTTGTCTTAGTATTTGTAGTTGCACATCAATAGATACTCGCAAATGATTCGGCCAATGCGCTTAGTATTCGTACTGTTGGCAAATAACACACACACACACACACACACACACACACACACACACACACACACACACACAACACACACACACACCACACCACACACACACACACACACACACACACACACACACACTGTCTCTCTTTCTCTTTTAATCTGTTTGTTCATATACATGATTTTGTGTTATATCAAAACCCACACGCGAGAAAGGAAGTCAATTGTACATACTGTCTTGTTTCATTTAATATACGGTCTTGCTTTATTCTAATGGAAATCACTGAAATATACTATCTTGCTTCATTTTAATGGAATTCAATTGTATATACTGTCTTGAAGAAGTCAGTTGAATATACTGTCTTGCTTCATTTTGAAGGAAGCCAAACTGAATATACTATCTTGTTTCATTCTAATGGAAATCATATGTAATGACTTGCTTCATTTTAATGGAAATCAATTAAATATACTGTCTTAAGGAAGTCAATTGAATATACTGTCTTGTTCCATTTTACGCGAAGTCAAATCAAATACACTATTTTTCTTCATTTTAATGGAAATCACTTAAATATACTGTCTTGTTTCATTTTGAAGGAAATCAATTAAATATCATATCTTAAGAAAGTCAATTATGTCACTGTCTCGCTTCATTTTAATGAAAATCAACTGAATATACTGCCTTGTTCTAAAAGAAAAGAAATCAATTAGATATACTGTCTTGCTTCATTTTAAAGGAAATCACTAAAATACACTGTCTTAAGGAAATCAATCAAACGTACTGTCTTTAGGAAATCAATAAATGTAGTGTCTTGTTACATTTTAAAGAAAGTCAATTAAGTATACTGTCTTGTTTTATTTTAAAGGAATTCAATTAAACATACAGTCTTGTTTTATTTTAAAGTCAATTAAATATACTGTTTCAAGGAAGTCAGTTAAATATACTGTATTAAGGAATTCAGTTGAATATACTGCCTTAAGGCAGTTAGTTAAATAAACTGTCTTAAGGAAGAAGGCAATTAAATATACTGTCTGAAGAAAGTCAATTAAATATACCACCTTATTTCATTTTTATGGAAGTCAATTAAATATACTGCCTTGAGGAAGTCTTTAAAATATACTGTCTTGTTCTATGTTAAAGGAAGTCAATTAAACATACTGTCTTAAGGAAGTCAATTAAATGTACTGTCTTAAGGAAGTCAGTTAATACTGTCTTAAGGAAGTCATAAACATACTGTTAATTAATTACTCTAAGGAAGTCAGTTAAACATACTGACTAACTGCTTTAATTTTAATGGAAGTCAACTAAACATACCGCCTTGTTTCATTTTAAAGGAAATCAACTGAACATACTGCTTTGTTTCATTCTAAAGGAATTAATTTAAACATACCGTATTCAGGAAGTCAACTAAACATACTGTCTACTTAATTTTAAAGAAAGTCAATTAAAGATACTGTCTTGCTTCATTTCAAAGGAAGTCATTTAAATATAATGTCTTAAGGAAGTCAATGAAACATAATGTCTTAAGGAAGTCAGTTAAAAATGTCTTAAGAAAGTCAATGAAGTATAATGTCTTAAGGAAGTCAATGAAATATAATGTCTTAAAGAAGTCAATGAAACATAATGTCTTAAGGAAGTCAATGAAATATGTCTTAAGGAAGTCAATGAAACATATGTCTTAAGGAAGTCAATCAAACATATTGTCTTAGGTAAGTCAATTAAAAATACTGTCTGGAGAAAGTCAATTAAAATACTGTCTTAAGGAAGTCGATTAAATGTACTGTCTTAAGAAAGTCAATGAAGTATACTTTTTTGAGGAAGTTAATTAAATATACTGTCTTAAGGAAGTCAATGAAATATATTGTCTTAGGGAAGTCAATTAAAAATACTGTATAACGGAAGTCAATTAAATATACTGTCTTAAGGAAGTCAATTAAAAATACTGTATTAAGAAAGTCAATGAAGTATACTGTCTTAAGGAAGTCAATGAAGTATACTTTCTTAAGGAAGTCAATTAAAATACTGTATTAAGGAAGTCAATGAAATATACCGTCTTAAGGAAGTCAGTGAAATAGACTGTCTTAAGGAAGTCAGTGAAATAGACTGTCTTAAGGAAGTCAATTAAATATACTGTTGGTTTACTTTAATGGAAATTAATTAAATACACTGTCTTAAGGAAGTCAATCAAACAAACTCTCTTGCTTGATTTTAATGGAAATCAATTAGATGCACTGTCTTAAGGAAGTCAATTAAATATACTCTTGCTTCAGTTTAATGGAAATCAATTAGATGCACTGTCTTAAGGAAGTCAATTAAATATACTCTTGCTTCAGTTTAATGGAAATCAATTAGATGCACTGTCTTAAGGAAGTCAATTAAATATACTCTTGCTTCATTCTAAGGAAATCAATTAGATGCACTGTCTTAAGGAAGTCAATTAATATACTTTTGCTTCATTCTAAGGAAATCAATTAAATGTACTCTCTGAAGGAAGTCAATTAAATATACTCTCCTGCTTCATTTTAAGGAAATCAATTAAATGTACTCTCTGAAGGAAGTCAATTAAATATACTCTCCTGCTTCATTTTAAGGAAATCAATTAAATGTATTCTCTGAAGGAAGTCAATTAAATATACTCTCCTGCTTCATTTTAAGGAAATCAATTAAATGTACTGTCTTGAGGTAGTCAATTAAATATACTCTTGCTTCATTTCATTGGAAGTCCTTTAAATATACTATCTTGCTTCATTTCAAAGGAATTCAATTAAATATACTGTCTTAAGGAAGTCAATTAAACTTACTGTCTTACTTCATTTTAAAGGAATTCAATTTAGTGTATTATCTTGTTTTATTTCATGTTTCTGGTTTCTACTAACTGGAGCTCTGGTAGCTCCTATAATTCATGTTATTAAAACTTCCATTCATTTCTAACATTGTTTATCAAATCGTTCCTGTATCGAGTTTTTTCTCAATGTCGAAAGGACGCATTTAGACAAAACCGATTTTCTGTAAATAAACAATAAGTGAACTACCGTAATCATTGAACACTGACGAGAACAAGACATGATGATTTTGTCACCAGTTTCTTAGTTAAGACAAAAATGTTGGTGAATAGGTAAGAGCGAAACATTTTATGCTCCGAAAATGATGGCACCGCAGAAAAGGCGACAAGGAAATTTGAAGGTGTAAACGAAAGTTATGCATATAGGATCCCTTGTATCATGTATATGGGTAAATAAAAAAATTAGCCTTATCTCTTTTTTCATGTGAATCTGACCTCGTCGAGGAAGGTAAAGCGACGAGGAAAATAAAATGGGCATCGCCCCCAGAAGTGATTGCTTACAGAGAAATTAAGATCTCTGTAACATCACTCAACTAGAACACAGAGTTATGGGATGACCTTTACCTTTCATCTTTGGTTAAATAAAAAGAAAATTAGTCATGCACAATTTCCCCACCCCTGTCACAACCACCATACTATAACAACACGAGATACAACTGATTATGCCTGCCAGTTGACAGGTCAGGTTAAAGCAAAAGCCTGCTGTTTTTATCGTATGTTTTCTCTGGCAGCTCCACGCCAAAGAAATTCAATCAGTAATATTAGACAGAATGGTCAAGCCATGTCAATTATTTCCATATCCTGTTTGCCACCATGAGACACGTTTTGTGTGGTTTTTGAGGCCTTGAAAGCGGGCTTTGTGGACAAAATGGAAATGCAATACAATAAGACACGACACTACTCAGTAACATTCAGCACAATACAACATGAATGTTACAATACAAAATAATACTTATCCTTCTTCTCCTACCTCACTGGTAAAAAAAAGATTGTCTCATGCCATAAAGACACATGCCAGTGAGATGATAGAAACCTTTTTTTTTTAAGGCCAGAATTACGAGGGTGGAGCCAATCTCTTCTTCCATGCGTAGTATTTTTGCGTATGGAACACCGAAATGGCTTACAGGATCTGCTGCACGGGCATATACACGGGAGGGGTTGAGACCTGAACACATGTTGACCTTGAGAGGTCTCAAAAATCTCCAGCCTTTATCCACCAGGCAGAGTCGAACTCAAATCTTTTAACTGGAAGTTCAACCGTCTTAACCAACTTGGCTATAGCATCCGGTACTCGTCATCTCTCGGTACAAGCCTTGGGGTTGCTAAATTACTCTATTCTGATGCCAAAATATTGATATTATGTGATGCATACTCGCTGTATATTCCGCATTTGAGCGTGGCCACCTTGAAATGTTGAATTCGGTAGTCTATATAAAATAATACTATGTGTGTATTATCACATGTGATGTTTTTTGTTTTGTTTGTGTTTGTTTTTTTTATTTGGAAACAACAAATCAAATGGAAGGACTAGCGCTTCCAGCACAGATTAGCTCTGTTTTTGTCTTCAGGAGTTCAGCGCCTTGGTTATCTTTATTAACTGCCTTTGATGCCTTTGGCGGTAAAGGCAGCAATGAAAGTTTCCCACTTCTGTCTGTTCTGGTCTAGCCTCTGTGTGTCTGTTCTGGTCTAGCCCCTGTGAAGTAGCGTACTCAAAGTGTGTTTCAGGCCCTTGAGTTCTTTTAATGTTCGTCGCCAACTGTTCATAGGTTTTCCTCTTTTTCGTCTTCCTTCCAGTGAAAGGCCGTTTGAGTGATGTTGTTATGCTCTCTTCAGATGAGGTGTTCCAGTCCATCTCCAACGTCTTTTCGTGGTGATACAGCCCATACTCTCTGGAATGCAATGGGCAAGTTGTCTCTGGTTGGAGATAAAATATTGGGCCAGAAGACTAACATAGTTCTTCGAAGTTCTTACTGTACACAACAGCCGAACACCTTGTTGTAGAGGGGTCAAATTTTCGACTTTATTGTCTTTCTCAAGAAACAGAATGTCGACTAACAACAAAGCATAGCTATTACGAAGTTATGTACAAATATTGTGCGTCATTTTTATTGTGCGTCATTTTTATGATGTCATGCTGTGTGCCATACACCCACACATACACACACACACAGGTCACACACACCTCCGCACACTCATACACACATTCATTCACATACCCACAAACACACATTCACATACCCACACACACACACGCACATACTCTCACACACGCACCCACACACACACGCGCGCACCCACACTCACACTCATGATAAAGTGAAGGGTGTGCTAACAGGTAAAATTGTCCTTCCTTCCCTCATCGCGTCGAGCGGGATTTCCTTTGGGCACTGTACAGTCGCAGCTCATGCAGATTGGACCATGAGAAGGGTTGGAGTCAGTCCCACACATTCAATCCTTGAGGGTAGTTGGTGCGCAGTTTGTGTCTCCAAAACCTTTCTCTTTCTTTCCTCCTGTTTGGATCTTCTGTTGGATTTGTTCTATGGCTGTGACTCTCAGGTGTTCAGTGGAGTGTCCAGGGGTCTGGAAGTGACGTGCCACCAGCGTTTCCCTTCTTTCCTCCACCCCTTTCTTGTTGTAGTCAGGTTTTTTTGTTCTTGTGCTCTTCTGTTCGTCTGAGTTTTTGATGTTCGATCTACACATAGTTCTTCGAAGGTTATGTGGAAGGACGATTGCTTGGTAAGGTCGACTTCTGTCATCCTTCAAGCAAACTGAGCCTTGAGGTAAGCTGGAAAGGACACAACTCTGGTACAGTCTCAGCTTGATGTTTACGCTTACTGAGGGTGGCGGAGTGGGTAGGTGGAGGAGGTTACACATATTTCACAACATTCTCAAGATGTTTCTGGCGTTGTTGAGACAGCTCTTGATGTCACTCTCTGTTCCTCCGTCGTGTCCGACAGTGTTGCCCAGGTAGGTGACTTCTCTAGCTGTGGGTAGGCCTGTTCCATCTACTCAGATCGGTGAAGGATTGGTACGTTCACAGTCATCATCTCTGTTTTCTTCTGGCTGATGTATATGCCTGCTTGTGCGAAAATGTTGAGATGGAATGTTTTCTCCTGCATGTATTGGCGAGTGTGTGAGTCCAATGCTAGGTCGTCTGCAAAGTCAAGATCTTCAAGCGTTGTAAAGAGATTCCATCTGATGTTTCTTGGCTGGTCCTCAGTTTCTCGTCTCATTATCCAATCTATGGCTATATTGAAGAGCAGTGCTGACATTGCACACCTTTATCCTGCTCCTCTTTGCGTTGAAATCGTGTTCACAGCTTTCTAGGAGAAGGACGATCTGCTGCGGAGCCCATGATGTTCAGAGTAAATGCCTTACTGTTCTTGTGTGTGCTGTCAAAAGCCTTCTGAACGTCCACAAAATTGATTTAGAACTGTTTTGTCATTTTTTGCATTGTTTGATAATATTATTGCAGGGGTGAATATTTAGTTAATGCATCCTCTTTCTTTCCAAAACACTGAGCATCTGTGTCACTGACTTAATATGAAGTGGATATATTCCAGGTTAATGTGGAAACATTAACTTTTGACAAGCGATGATTAGCCATTTTTAGTTTGGAATTTTCTGAAAATGGAGTCATAGCACTCGGATCGTTCCATATGCGATCTACACAAATATGCCATTTAACATCTGGCAGGTTCCTTGAGTCTGCGCGAAACCTTATACACTTGGAAGGTCTTCAAATGGAAAGAGGTCGGGTGGTGGTGGTGGAGAGGAGAACAAACCTATGAAACATTAAACTGACATCACCAGAATGATTGAAGTCTTAAGACGGACAGAAAGCAGGCCAGTTTTTGTTGCGGGATGGGATTGAATTCGAGACAATAGATGCTGGGTCCACGGCTCTATCTAAAGAACCAACCAGCTCGTGTACTTGACTGGCCAGTTTCAGTGTTTTGATGTCTGCTTGGCGTTGCGGTAGAGTTAGTTCCTGTTTTCGAGCGTGGCATGAGAAAAAAGAAAACTTTGTGCGTGCGGCCTTCAGCCGACGCAGAGCTGTAAATGGGTCAACGTATTATTTAATATGGTTGCCGAAGGTAAAACAGCTAGGATGAAGAGATGGGCCCCGCCCTCATAATACTGGCCCCGAGAAAAGATCAGGTCGTGACTACAGATTTATGGGACAAACTTTAGCTTTCTTCTTCTTTTTTGTGTGCTTGTGGTCTCTTTCAATACAGTTGAATGGCTTTGCAACTCTAAGCCGTCTATAGGAATTGTAAACGTAAAATGTAACTCCTTCTACTTCTCCTTCACTCCACATTTTTTCTCGTTCTTGTCTTCTTTCTTCTACCTTTCTCTTCTTCTCCTTTCTTTGCTTCCCTCCCTTAGTTCCTTCTTCTCCTTTTTTGTGTTATTTATTTATGTGCACCTTTTCAATATTAGTTCTCCTTTCTCCATTCTTGCCTTTCCTCCACTTTTTTGTTCTCCTCATCTTCCTTCTTTAATTTATTTATTAGTTTATTTGTCATTTTTCAAATTTATCTAAATATTTATAAGTAAGGCTTGTACGTTTGTTTGCTGCTCCAGCTTCTCCGTCACTGTAATGACGTTGATCCTATGGCGGTCATTCTGGTTGCTGGAAGTCTTTCTTTCTTTTTCTCTCTTTCCTTTCCGAACCTCCTTTCCTTTGTTTCTTTCCATCCTGCCTTTAGTTCTGGTGTTCTTCTGTTTGTTCTGATGTTCTTCTGTTCCTTTGATCGTTCATAGTTTTTTTCTTTTTTCTCTCTTTGATCGTTCATAGTTTTTTTTTCTTTTTTCTCTTTCTTTCTCTTCTTCATCTTCATTTATTTTTTTCACATTTCTTTCAAGTTTTTCTTTACAAATTACAGACTACACTGTTCTTTGAATGTAACAGTGAACACGCATATCTATCAAACGAGAGGCTGTAAAACCTGCGAACACACACACGTACACACACATACATACATACACGCACACTCTCTCTCTCTCTCTCACACACACATACACACACGCATTTACACAACACACACAAAAACACACAGAGAGACAGACAGACAGACAGAGACAGAGAGAGAATGAAGGAAACTAAAATAAAGACCAATACAAAACTCGTCAAAAATGATATACTTGAAGTCTTGTTTCCATTTGCTTAAAACGCTGGCAGTCATTCTGATTCAAACTTGTAAGTCCACAGCATACTGCACACAAACTGCCGTTGTAAAGCATGCAAGCAAAAGTCGCACATCATCGCAGCAAAGAAAAGAAAATGCTACCTTACATAAAGAAAAAATATCAACATGCAATAAAAGGAATACAGAATTGCAAAAATAAGAACCGACCTCGCAGAAATTTGATTAACTAACATTTATTCTAGCATTTCCGTCATTACTTCTGTCTCGATTCCTTCTTGTTCGTTTCCTTTTTCTTTCCCCTCTCTCTGACTTGCTTGTGGTCTTTGTCTGTCTCGTTCGTTTGTTTGTTGTTCCTTTCGTTTTTTTCTCCCTTCCTTTCTTTTTTTCCCTCCTCCTCCTCATTTTTTAACCTTCACTTTTTCCTTTCTATCTTCTATCTTTCTTTTTTTTTTCTCACCCTTCTCCATATTCTCGTTTTTCTTTCTTATCACGTACTTTCCCCATCTGCCTGTCGCCAACTTCCTCTGTATAGGGACACTACTCCATTAGAAGTAAAGAGACGACAGCAGATGTGTGGCGCTTGTTCATTGGACTAACGAGGCCAATCACGTTCGTCTTATTTCCAGTCAACCAAGTGAAGAAACTCGTTAGGAGGTAAATAAAGTCAGTTATTTCCCCCAATGATTTTTTCGACCTCTGTACCGCAGCAGATGGTAGCTTAACTTGTTTTTCATGTTTGCGAAGTTGAAAACTGTTCAGGGGAGAGGCTTGTGGAGACTTTATGTGTGTCAGAGAGATCAGGAGGGAAGTGTGTATGTGTGCGTGTGTGTGCACCCGGCGCATGCACGCACGCGGGCGCCATACACACATACAAAGTCAAGAAAGAAAACTGAGCTATGTATGAATGGATCTTTACCAAATTAAGACAAAGGTCTGTCACAAAGGAAATCTAACTGGCTATACCTTGTCCTACCAAACTGTGCATTATTTAAAAAAAATGTTTTTACTTATCAACCGTTTATCGATGAACACTGGCAATATTTACGACACATGTAAAAACTGCTTAACGTCTAACTTCCTGAGACACATACACACTTTTTCGTGTCAGTAGTACACAGTGTGTGTGCGACATAAGGGTAGTAACTGTCCATCTAGTTGTTTCATAATGTCAACTCTTGTTCTAGTCTGTGCGAATTCTTTAGGAAGGGAAGATTACTGGCATGGCTTGATCGTCTTGTTTTCTGTCAGACATTCTCTAATGTTCGCAGAAAAACATGAGTCAAATGTCACTGTCGCAATGATTTCTAGTTTCTGGTCGAACTGGCAGATAATTCTTTGCAGAGGATTCAGCTGTAGACTGGGGATCTGAAGACATTTTGAGCTCAATTCCAGCCTGCAATGTGATATTTAATTTGGCCAGGTCACTGCTTTATGTGTATGTATATGTCGTTCTGGTGAAGTCGGTTTATTGTAAAGTTCATTCTCCCATCCCTATCAATAGTTTGCCTACACGTATACGATTTTGGGAGGATGAAAAACAAAACCAGAAACTTAGCTACCCAACCACCCAACAACAATAAATGAGCAAGAAACTGAGGGGTTTGGATTTCGTTCAAGAAGCATTCACACCGCTTAGACAAAGCCATATGGGCGATTATTCAGGCAGATTCCCCAGCCTGCGCGAAACCCTAAGCGCTAGCAAAGTCTTGAAACGGGGAGGGGAGAGGAATGTAATGAACACTATGTTGACACCATAAGACGGATAAAAATGTTCAGATGGGCAGCGAATAGGGTTTTTAATGCTGCAGGTTAAGGTTGAACTCCAAATATCAGATCTTGAATCCACGGCATTACCAAAAAAAAAAAAACAGCCTGCCAGAACCTTTGGGAGAGCAGAAGATCCTTAGAGAAAAAGCCCGCGTCAAGCGAGTGTTTCATTCAACTTTATTTAATTAAGGGCCCAGGCAGCATCCACTCACGGATGCCTTGTACTCATCATTTATTCCACCTGGGTTCAAACCGTGCGTCCAAGATTGTCGGGCTTCTGTGCTGTCGCCCCCACACTTATTTTCCCTTGTGTTCGAACCTGCGCCTTCAAGATGGTCATGTCTTTGAAAACTACCCTTGTGAGAGATGTCTTGACTACAAAGCAATCGGACACCTGCGGCATATAGAGAAACTTTAAGCCTTATGAAGTTCACTTTCTTCCTCCTCGACCAGATTTAACGGGAGTTACTTTCACTGCTTCTGCCATTGCCTTTAGAACTCTGATTTTCTCCTTCTCGGAAATCTAGAACTCTTTCATGGGGTCATGGGCAGATATGCCTCAGCTTATTTTTCAGTCTTGTACTTACAGGCTCACTTCATTCTACTTTCATATGGCACAGTGAATTTGATCAGAATCACTCGTTTGGATGAATGGGAGTGGAGAACTATGTCCGGTGTCATGCCACTTTTGTATATGACATTGTGCTCCCCAATGCAGATCTGTTCCTTGTCCTCATCATAATTATTCTAAACAGAATCTTTGTCACATGACATCAACCTGATTGTACGACGGGTTTGCATTCTGCAGTCCCTGCTTTCTTTGGAAGTGCAATGAAAATTGATATTTGACTATCTTTAAGGATTTTTCCAGTGTCATAAATTTCATTCAGGAGGACTGTTATTTTTTCAAAACAAATATTATATAATCTAGAGCCTCGATCATTTCTATAGTAATATTGTCTGGTCCTGGGGCTTTTCCCGGTTTTTTTTTCAACGCTGCTTTAACTTCATCTTTCATTATTGGAGGTCCTTCAATGTTTTTACGACGTGTTCCTTCTTTTTGTCATCGAAAAAAGGTCTTCAATGTACACTCCCTACTTTCTAACAGTGTCAGGAGTTAAGGACTGAAACACTTACTTGAGGGGGGCTTCTCCCCTGAGGATTTTCTGCTGTCCAGCTGTCCTAGGAGTTTCTTGCTTCTGGGACAGATAACAAGACGCAAAAACGTGCTTAAGTTGGGCCATACACACCGGCTGCTACACCAAATCTCGATGCGAGCTCTGAACTGATCGTGTATATCGTGTCTCTGGTTTATGTCCAACAGGTCATCCAAGTCTGCACCATGCAGTTTGCAGTCCTGTGCCTGTGGTTTTGCTACGTCACCTGCTCTTGCGCAAACGGATGTGCCTCTGACTGTTTCTGGATCTACAGAGCATGCGTAACGGACAAGGGAGACAATGGCGACTGTGAACAACATGGAACCAGTGTGTTCAGAGTTATCTCTCTGATCACAGGGAGACAATGTGAGTATTAGAACGTTTTTTTTTGTGAATCTTTTTCACTTGACACAATCAAAGCACTTAAAATGAATCCAGGTAAGTTTTGGCAATAGCTGCTAGTGAATTGGACTCCTGACACATCATATCTCATCTGATAGAGGGACGATACCCGTAAGAGCACTCGCTGGCAAAAACCGAAATCAATTGGTTGTCCAATGGATGGATACCTTTTTCGTGCCTTGAATACAACACGCTGTCCCAGTCCACTCAGCTGTAAATGGGTAGCTGTCCCTTTTCAGGGACAGGAAAAGTAGAACAGAAAAACGGGTAGAAAACGGGCGCTGCCCTCGTGAGGCTAGACCTGTGAGAAGATGAATTCTCTAACAGTTCAGCCTCGAGCGACTGTTCAGGTTATCGTGTATTTTTTTCAAACTTTTCTTACATATTTTGAAACGTAATACAAGCAAATGCAAAACGAAACCACAAGTCGAAATCGTAATCACATTCTAAGAAAAAATTCAATTAATGCAGAATATCCATACGCCTAATATACAAATACACATCTCGCGAAATCTCATTCAATTAATTAATTAAATTGAATTAAATCGATCATTCAATGGATGAATGAATAAATGAATGAGTCAAATGATGAATCAGTATATGTATGAATCAATGAAATCAAACCAAAACATTGTCACGCTTATGATGCATAACAAGAGTGCCACCTCACTCACTCTCTCACTCAAAATAATTTTGTGAAAACGTACATGTAATTACTGCACGTATGAATATGCCGGTTTGTTATATTTGTATTATCATCCCTTTTAAACAGCCATGGCCCTTATGAATAAACCATTTGAATCCGAACCTAAATCTGTGTCGCAAACGAAACCATTGAATATGCAAATGACCCAAAAGTGATGATCAGTTCACCTAACAACTTAAGTTCTCTGTGCTCCTTTGAAAAGTCTGATATGTGTAATGCGCATTCAGTTTAGATGAATCTGGAGAATAGTGCTGCTATATATGAACGACTTTGTAATCACAATAGCTAAACGTTGCTACATCTGTTATGCAGTCATCATACATTTATTCAATAAATCAATCAACAAATGTACAAGCAAGTAAGCAAGCACAATTAAGCAACTAACCATCCAATTAATCAAAACTCTTACTAAACTAGAAATTAATGTAAGAACCGTACAAATTATCACATAAACTATCACTGTAATCTTGTAATTACCATATTAACCATTCTCTTTGCTTCCAGGGCGAGAAACTTCCCCTGAACAAACTGGTCAGCATCATCACCCCGAAGCGAGGCAGTTGGAGCAAGCGTCAGACTTCTGACAGAGGACTGAGGATAAGAAATGGCTGAATTTCTCAACAGACTACTCCTGAGAAGTCGACAAAATCCAGTTCCCTCCGCATTTCGACGATGGAAACCTCAAACCCTCCATGGCTGTCCAAAGCTTCAAGTTAAATCCACCAATCGAAATTGACGAAAGGGGAAGCTGGAGCAAGAGGCATTCAATCCCAGTGACAACGAGGGAGTTGGAGTAAGCGTCAGCTAATCGGCGTCGACGTGAGAGGAAGTTGGAGCAAGCGAGAACCAATCAGCTTCGATGTTAGAAGAAAATGGGGCAAACAAGAACCAATCAGACATGATGAAAGAGAAAGTTGGGACAAAGAACTCCGATCACTTTTGACGAAAGGGGAAGTTGGAGTAAGACAGAACCAATCAAAAGTAACAGGAGAGGAAGTTGGAGCAAGCGAGAACCAATCAAAATCAACGATAGAGGAAGTTGGAGCAAAAGGCAACCAATCAACATTGACGAAAGAGGAAGTTGGAGTAAACGACAATCAATCAATATTGACGAAAGAGCAAATGGGAGTAAACGACAACCAATCAATATTGACGAAAGAGGAAGTTGGAGTAAACGACAACCAATCAACATTGACGAGAGAGGAAGTTGGAGTAAACGACAACCAATCAATATTGACGAAAGGGGAAGCTGGAGTAAACGACAACCAATCAATATTGACGAAAGAGGAAGCTGGAGTAAACGACAACCAATCAACACTGACGAGAGAGAAGTTGGAGTAAACGACAACCAATCAATATTGACGAAAGAGGAAATGGGAGTAAACGACAACCAATCAATATTGACGAAAGAGGAAGCTGGAGTAAACGACAACCAATCAATATTGACGAAAGAGGAAATGGGAGTAAACGACAACCAATCAATATTGACGAAAGAGGAAGTTGGAGTAAGCGACAACCAATCAACACTGTCGAGAGAGGAAGTTGGAGTAAACGACAACCAATCAATACTGACGAAAGAGGAAGTTGGAGTAAACGACAACCAATCAACACTGACGAAAGGGGAAGTTGGAGTAAGCGACAACCAATCAACACTGACGAAAGAGGAAGTGGGAGTAAACGACAACCAATCAACACTGACGAAAGAGGAAGTGGGAGTAAGCGACAACCAATCAACACTGTCGAGAGAGGAAGTTGGAGTAAACGACAACCAATCAATACTGACGAAAGAGGAAGTGGAAGTAAGCGACAACCAATCAACACTGACGAAAGGGGAAGTTGGAGTAAGCGACAACCAATCAATATTGACGAAAGAGCAAATGGGAGTAAGCGACAACCAATCAACATTGACGAAAGAGGAAGTTGGAGTAAGCAACAACCAATCAACATTAACGAGAGAGGAAGTTGGAGTAAACGACAACCAATCAACATTGATGAAAGGGGAAGTTGGAGTAAACGACAACCATCAACACTGACGAAAGAGGAAGTTGGAGTAAACGACAACCAATCAACACTGACGAAAGAGGAAGTTGGAGTAAACGACAACCAATCAACATTGATAAAAGGGGAAGTTGGAGTAAACGAAAACCAATCAACATTAACGAGAGAGGAAGTTGGAGTAAACGACAACCAATCAATATTGACGAAAGAGGAAGTTGGAGTAAACGACAACCAATCAATATTGACGAAAGAGGAAGTTGGAGTAAACGACAACCAATCAATATTGACGAAAGAGGAAGTTGGAGTAAACGACAACCAATCACAATCAACGAAAGAGGTAGTTGGAGCAAGAGACAACCAATCAACGTAGCTGGAAGAGGAAGTTGGAGCAAAAGAGGAAGTTGGAGCAAAAGAGGAAGTTGGAGTAAGAGGGGGAGTTGGAGTAAGAGGGGAAGCTGGAGTAAATAGGGAATCAGATTGTTCAAACTACTTATCTATCTTTACAATGAGAAAATCTATGTTCGTAGATATGAACTTGAGAGAGACTGAACAGCATTGTCTTTTGATCTTTTAATGACGTAGGCGGTTAAATCTATAAAATAAGAATCTAGAATTATCTGTAAATATGATAAGTACTTATGCTGACCTTGTGTTCCACGTTCGTGGTGACATCTGCAGTTCGTGTGTGTGTGTGTGTGTGTGTGTGTGTGTGTGTGTGTGTGTGTGTGTGTTGTGTGTGTGTGTGTGTGTGTGTGTGTGTGAGGAGAGAGAGAGAGAGAGAGAGAGGAGAGAGAGACAGAGAGAGAGAGTGTAAGCCTGACAGGATAACTTCAATCTGCGGATCAAGCACCACTAGACAATGACTGCCAAAAGAATTCGTTAATGCATCCAAGTGTTGTAGTCAATATCTGACGTAAAGTACGGCTGTGAAACTTGCTATGTTTGACAGGGAGAAAATACCATTCTACCTGGTCTACATGCTCTGTCGCCGAATAGCAGTTGATTACGAATCACAAAGTAAAGTTGAAGTAATCAGACATTTTAAAATTGTTCACGAATTACATTTTGTAGTCTTTTTTTTTTTAAAGTTTGGAACGTACTGATGATGAGCTTGGTCTTATGATGGAACGCGTATATGTCTCTCCCCCACCCCTTCTCCCTTTCCCCCGTCTCAAACTTTCTTAGACGCTTCGGTGTTGTGCGATGAACGAGAAAGCAAGAGGGCTCCAAGGGGCTTGGTCGGCAGGTCTCGCGGGCATCGCTCCATCTCTGTCAAACGAGCTAATATCAAAATCTGTTTACTGTTTCCCATGATCTTAACATACTCAAAACCGATATGAACCATTTTCCCAGACAAACATATCTGTATATTTTTCAAAGTAAATGCAATCTCAGATCATACATCAAGCATATCTGTATTTTTTCAAAAGTAAATGCAATCTCAGATCATACATTTATAAGAAGCTGATACCCATGTCAAACACAAAATAATAATACCCATGGCTATGGATCAAAACAGTTCACAGTACGATCCAAATCGGTATGTCATTTCGGTAATCCAGAAATGCTCACGATATTCACAAAAGGAACTTAATCCTAGAAAATGTCTCTGACTAGAATGTATACTTCATATAATTTAAAATTATTCAGTTCATAAGAACAGATATATTTTGAGAAAACATTTAAGAATCAAGAAAGGTCTTATTTATATACTGCAGAAGTATACAAATATTTTCCGTAAACGTAATGCCAGAATTATATTTCTAAGAGTTATATTGATTTATAATTTTCACTGTGATCCAGATCTATTTTCGACAGCAGAGATACAGTATTTCTCAAAATTATATCAAACCCGAAACAATTGTATGTATGACTGGTAATTTGTTGAAAGCTGATAATGTTCATAGGTGCAACATGTATTACAGTTCCTATACTTTGCATACCACTGCGAGGAACTCTTTGTTCTTGCTGTTTATATTTAAATTAATTAATCTGAAGGCTACTTTGATGTGTAGCCTGTTGCTTTCCTGTCGTGTTTTGAATTCTTTTATTATTCAATTATTGTAATATGATCCCCCTTGCCCCAACAAGGGATGAACGAATTAAATTCTTTTGAAATCTTGTGTGTGTGTGTGTGTGTGTGTGTGTGTGTGTGTGTGTGTGTGTGTGTGTGTGTGTGTGTGTGTGTGTATGTGTGTGTGCTTGCGTGTGTGTGTGAGTGTGCACGCGTTTGCTTGCGTGTGTGTATGCGCGCTTGCTTGTGTGTGTATGCTTGTGTGTGTGTGTGTGTGTGTGTGTGTGTGTGTGTGTGTGTGTGTGTTAGCGCGCACTCGCAGTGTTGTTGCTCGTGGTGATGATGATGGTGGTACTAGTGCTAGTGACCTCGACTGATTTATGTGTTGCGCTCTCTCTCTCTCTCTCTTTCTCTCTCTGTATCTAGATCTCTTTCTCTCTGTTGTGCGTACACACACACACACACACACACACACACACACACACACACACACACACACACACACACACACACCACACACACACACACACACACACACCAAACTACAATAATCCCCCTCATCATCACGACTGCAACCCCCGCCATCAATACAGTATCACCATTACTCCCACTGCTGTCATTAAAGCCATCGTCGTCGTGATGATTCTTCATTCTCATCATCATTGTAAACAGCTTTGATATCGACTACCCAAAGCAGTAAGTATATGAATAAATAAACAACTGATTAAATCAATGATTAAAATGGTCATGCCATACCAACAGTTTTATCTTATTCTGACTTTATCTCTGTATCAATTTTCATTCTTTTTTTTTTTATTCATCGAGACTGAAAAAAATAGCCAATCGTAAACAGACATCTCAGTCATGAAAAATTTGTGCTGTGGCCATGTTATTGCTATAAAATTTCAAACAAATTCATTACATATTAGTAATAATGAATATCTCGTTTCCTGATTAAAAAAAAAAAAGATCATACCTGGTTGATTCAACCCAAAAATTTGGACACAGCCGTAAGACATTCAGTAAAGTATTTTTCTTGTACATCTGTATCACGCTTGGTACAAATTCATCCAACAATTGCTGAAATACCTTGGTGACCCAGTCATTTGTGTTACTCAATTAAACACAAAAATTATGCACTACAGAAAGAAAAGGAAACCGGTTACGTTCTTCGGCATTGGTAACTATTTTGCTTTGCTCTAAATTCCACTGCCCTCACACCAATTACTTCTATTCTTCCAAACACCTCCAAAACCTACCAAAACTGAAGCCACTATAGTTCTGCTCGAAGTTATCTTTATGCTTTCAGCTTGTGAAGTTGTGGTGGGCAGGTGGGTCAGTATTCTTTTAAACCTTTTCCTCAAATTGTATTGGTTCCAGCGGCAAGAAACGACGACGTCTAAATACCAAAGTGTCAGGGCAACCTTAGTTAATTTGATAGTAAATAGTCTTAAATCAAAGAAGCAGATGTTCTTGCAGTCCAGGAGCAAAAAACCACAATAACTGGAAAATAAGAAGGGAAAAATGTCCAATGGCCCAAGATTATCATTCCATTCTAACACTCCCCTTTTTAGACACAAACATATCACTAAAAATCCAGATTTTGTATCTATTAAGCCCATTGTGACCTTGAAGAAGTTTTCGTTGAAAAAAACTTGACATGCATAGAGCACAATTGTAAACTGTCGCAACAATGAAAAAAAAAAGATTTAAAATATCGTCAGAAATGCCCGAAAAACTGCCTTTCATACACTTTCCTAGAAAAAAAAGCTGGTTTCAGGTCTCCTGTCTTTTTTTTTGGGGGGGGGGGGGACGTGATCTTGAAGTTAAAGGATAATCTCCCAAACCTGCGTTTTCCGAATTCCATAACAAATCCACAGCTTTAGTCAAAATTTGGTAAAGACCCACCCATAAAGAGCTGAGAAAATCTTGTTCGCATATTTTTGTAACAGACAGACAGACAGACAGACAGACAGACACACACACACACACAATACTCTAATGTGGATGTGAAACAATATCTCCTTTTTCAAAGGGAAATTGAATAAAGAAAATGCAAAACAAAATTAGCACATTGATTTACCACAAGGAATAGCAATATCATCAAAAATATCAAAGATCTCAAAAGAAAAATATATAAAAAAAAATTTCAACTATCCTCAAATTTCGATTAAAAAAGCTATTCATTTATTATCTATTGATCCTCAGGCATGTCACAGCTGTGGAGGTGCTGTGCAAAAAGGGCATTAGTACTAGCTGACTTCATTTTTGGCGGGTGTGGGCAAGTGTTGCAAACTTCAGCAACAAAGCTCTTCCTGGTCCACACAGCAGCGTTGTCATCCCATCTCAACTTCTGTCTTATTTTTCTCTACATTGTGTTTTCGTGCATGGTCTTGGACAGCCCATTTTGGGGGCTATACCACTTTCACTTCCTTTTCTTCGCTGTGTCTGCATATCCTTGTAATGATTCACACACTGGGTCATAGTTCTGTGGACTTCTTCACTGGTGGTGAGACTACTGTAATTTTCCATTGCTTTTATTCTTTCTCCCCATTTATAGCCGTGTGCGTGTGTGTGTGTGTGTGTGTGTGTGTGTGTGTGTTGTGTGTGTGTGTGTGTGTGTGTGTGTGTGTGTGTGTGTGTGTGTGTGTGCTTGCGTGCGTGCGTGCGTGTGTGTCTGTTTTAGCGCTTAGATTTGATTTTATCAAGATTTTGCGCTATATAAATAAAATATTGTATTGTATTGTATTGTATTGTATTGTATTGTATTGTAAGTGATTGCCAGGATTTTGCTGAAAACAATAACTTCAGAAGCTTGGAATGTGCTGTGAAGCCTTTTCTATCAGTGTCGAAGACTTGCTTGCATTCATTAAGATAGGCAGAATTAGTCCATGCAAGAACTTTCTGACCAGATAATCTCAGGTTTTGATAGTCTGTTCATTTATCTTTCCATGTAGGTTTAGGTTTTGCAGTGTATTCGTCGCTATTTTCCCAAGCTATCACACACCCACACACACATCTATATGTGCGTGAATGTGCACTCCCCCCCCCCCCCCCCCACACCGCGCCCCAACCGTGTGTACGCACGCGTTTAAGAAACAAACAGCAACAAAAGAAAAGAACACAAAACGAAACAAATTCCACGAGAAACTAATCTCGTTGAAAGCTGTTACTGTGCATGGATGAAAGGAAAGCCACTGCGCAGAAACATGTCGGCACTATCCCTAACTGGCCGCTTTACAGAGCTGATGAGAAATCAGTGTTAGTGTTAAACATGTTGGATTTTGATAGCGCTTTTGACACTCTCTATACAGTTGAAGGGGTCTTGTTTAACGTTCGCCGTTTGAGCTTGACCTTTCAAACCTTTCCATCCACTCACGTGAGGGATTGCATTGTGCTACCGTAAAGTGCTGAAGCCTTCTTTTTCTCCTGTCGTAAAACATAGTGTGTCCCAAGGTTATATGGGTGCACTTTCTTTGTCGAAGCCTTTCTCTGCTTTGATCAGCTGCTGTAATTGAGTCAGTTTAGCAATGTACGTTCCACAATGTCTCTTCAGAATCTCCACCCAAGTAGACTGCTTAAACGCTTGAGGCGTGCGATATTCTTAGGTGAAAATCCAACAGATGCCTTAAGCAATCACAAAATCTTTTCGTGCCAGTAATTGTCTGCTCACATGAAATCCGATACAAATTGTGTCACTTTCTTTTTGTATCAACCTGATTTCTTCTCAGTTTTTGCTGGAGAATCTTTAACGGTGAGTATTCTTTGATGGATAAGTGTTTCCAGTGAATCAAAGCGATTTCTTCTGGGCCTAAACAGACAGTAGAAGTCCACTGGTAGTGGGGTTGCTGTAGGGAAATAGGCTTTAAACTTGTGTACAAATGCTTCGCACTGGCAAAGTCCCTACTGGTAAAACTTTGAATACTTCTGAAACGAAACTGTAAATCTAGTTAAAGACCTTTCTGCTGCTTCAGGCTATTACAGAAACAGGCAACATAGATAATGCAAATTCTCACATTTCTTTTACTTTGTTTTTCCCGGTTTTAGTCTTGTTATTTCTGGATCATTATAAAAAGTCGCAGTTTGGAGAGTAATCGCATTCTGTGAATGTTATGATCACATAACCAAAAGATGTAAATATATTATCCTATTATGAATAAACTCTGACACAGTATCAATAAAAGACAAAAGACAGCCCGAAACATAACAGTAGAGACAGAGCAGAAAAGACATTTCAGTGAATGGAGCTGTAAGCAGGATGACACATTAAACATAACGTACATACTTGATGGGATTGCACACATAAAGAAAAGGAATACAGAAAGGTCGGAACACAAAAAAAAACTTTGCTTTTTAAAGAAACTGGGCCACCGTGACTAAAACGTATGCATGTGTAACGAGCCACGTGAACAAACGCTTTGAAAAAAGTGTCCTGTAAACATCTTCATATGCATCATAAGAATCGTTGCAGTTAGAGATTCTGACACATTTGTGCTACAAAGACACAGATTCACAGACACCAAAAAACTTAAATGAATAATAATAATAATAATAATAAGAATGAGTCTTTACACTAAAGAAAACAAAGGTCAAGTCACACTATTGATATCCTTTTTGTACACATTTACTACGTTTTGTACAACATCTACCATAAAATACGATCAATCACAGTGACACTTTACGCAGTAATTTCTCATAAGCGGGAAACATATTACTGGCATTAAACTCACATCAGTTGATAAATATCACATTACTAAATCATGTACATTTCCAACAACTGTAATAAGTACTGGGTCATTTCTAAAGTTTTAATTATTGTGACACAATTACAGGACCGTGCTTATGCGTACGCTATACAACTGACACCATGCACATTACTGAGCATATGCTTCACATTTGGCCAAAATCCATCAAATAATGTCTCAGGCGAAATATTTTCAATACATGCATACATATATATATATATGTGTGTGTGTGTGTGTGTGTGTGTGTGTGTGTGTGTGTGTGTGTGTGTGTGTGTGTGTGTGGTATATACATATATATACACACACATGTATATATGTGTGTACATATACATTATATATACACACATCACACATCATATATATAAACTATGATAGAGATAGATAGATAGATAGATAGATAGATAGATAGATAGATAGATAGATAGACAGATAGATAGAGAGAGAGAGATAGAGTATAACAAGTTGTGATTTTGCACAGTTTATGTTTAAAACTTTGGCGCCTCCCCCCCCCCCCCCCCCCCCACCATCTGTATAGCTATAAAAACATTTTCTGTGGAAAAGCCCCACGTTTGCAAGGAAGTCTGATTTGTCAAAGCCATACTCACACACAAAAGGCACACAGCCTCATAAAAACACGCTCACTCTTCTTGAAAACTACATTCGAACAACGTAGAGGCTAATGCCAACAAGCTAACTGCACCAAATCAGAATACAATTGAATTCAAAAGCAAACGTGAAAATGGGTGTTGCAGGGTTTGAAGTTATTTCAAGAGAGATTCACTGCACTCTGACAATTCCATATGCACTCCCACCCAAATCTGCCAGCAATTATTTGGTAGACACCCTGACTTGCACAAAACTCTATCCACTAGCAAAACCTTGGAAAGTGGAATGGGGTGGGGGGATGGGGGAGGGGTAGAGACGGGAGTTATGAAATACTTAGCTGACACCAAATGATTGAAACAATCAGATGGGCAGTGGACAGGCCAATTTTGATATTGCAAGCTGGAACTGAATTCGAGATATTAGATTTTGCTCAGCGGCTCGACCAAAAAGAAAAGAAAAGAAAACAATCACACAGAAAAACAGTACAAACAAACGAAACAAAGCAAGAACAAAACAAAACAAACAGCCCGCGAAAAACAAAAATACGTGAGCTCGGGCCGAAGGGAAGCAACTGTATGGTACTGATAAATCAGTACTTGAGTATAAATCAATACTTACGATACAAAGTGTTAAGTCAATGATATCAATGTTTCCATCACATGGCTTAATACAGTTTATCAAATACACCGTTTTAAAAACCTGCTGTTATTTGGCGATCTTAACACCAAAAGCAAGAGTCATATTCAAAGACACAACAGGATTCTTTTTTTTTGTTTTTAGCACCAAACCTCTACTTTCTGTTTGGTGCAAACACTAGCATGAATTAAGCTATCAATGAATAATTGCCAACAAAGATTCTTCGGCAAAAATGTGTAGAATTCATCATTTCTTCTAAACGAGGGTGACACAATTTATATCAGGTTTTCAAGAAAGCAGACAATTACCGGTACGTAAAGATAAGATTTTGTGATTGCTTTAGGCATCGGTCGGATCATCTGCCGCTTTAAGCTTTTAAACACTCCACACAGGGTGGGGATTCTGAGGAGACGTTGTGAGACGCAAGTTGCGAAATTGACGCAATTACAGCAGCTGATCAAAGCAAACAAACGCAGCGAGAAAACCATTAAACGAGGCAGGTTCACCCAGACGTAATTGAGGCACACCACGTTTGAAGTCAGGAGACGAGGGAGGCTTCAACACTTTACAGTAACACACGGCAATCCCTCACGCGAATTGGGGGCAGTTTACTGAAAGGTTAAGCTCAAACGGCGAACGTTAAACAAGACCCCTTCAACTGTATGGAGAATGTCAAAAGCGCTATCAAAATCTAACTTGTTTAACACTACACTGATTTCCCATCAGCTCAGTAAAGCAGCCAGTTAGGGATAGCTCCTGCAACTGTTTCTGCGCAGTGGGTTTTCCCTTCATGCCCACCAACGGCTTTCAATGAGATTAGTTTCTCGTGCACTTTGTTTTGTTTTGTTGTCTTTCTTTTGTTTTGTAGTTGTTTGTTCCTTGAGTTCGGGCTTACCCACATAGTGTTCGCTCGTTATTTCTTTTTACGTCTATACACACGAGTCATTTTGGACAGTGTGTGTGTGTGTGTGTGTGTGTGTGTGTGTGTGTGTGTGTGTGTGTGTGTGTGTGTGTGTGTGTGTGTGTGTGTGTGTGTGTGTTGTGTGTGTGCGTGCGTGTGTGTGTGTGTGTTTGTACCTGCCTAAAAGTTTATCTGTGAATGGCAACTTTCAAAAATAGCTAAAGCCTATCTGGAGACAAAAACAGTCATGTCTCTCAGACACAGAACAGAACTCCTGCATGAGTGTTACTGATTTTGAGTAATGACAGCAAATATATCTTGATCCCAGCAAAGACTAAACAACTGAGACAAGGCATGGACACGTAAGAAAACCAAACAGGCTTTCCACAATCATCCTCCATGGAATAGTTTTAGGGAAGAGAAGACAGGGCAGACGGAGAAAGAGACAGACCCGCAGCACCACTGAACAAACCAGGAGGCGCTCCGCTGCGATGGAATTTTTTAATCTGAGAGCGGAAAGCCACCTTGAGAAACAGAAACTGTAATACAGTCACTTGCCCACAACTGCTCAAAAACAGAATAAGCTGGTTCAGTGCTCCCTAGTGCATAGTGCCCCATAATCCTGTCAGAAGTGACTACTTTTAACATTTTGTTGGAAGCTGGCTGCTGTTCCTGTTGGTGAACTGATACGTTCAGTTTTTGTTTTCAGTAACCACGGTGTTCTACTCTTAGGCAGCGGATCCAGCTCCATCTTCATTTTAACAGTTACTTACTGTCAGGTTATCAAATTTTGTCTAGAAACCTATGTCTTGATTTCATGACTTCTTGTGCAATCGCCGCTGGAACTGACACAATTTGAGAAATAAAAAAAGTGAAATTATGTATTAAAACACCTGTTCATCCATTATATCCCATCAATTAGGAACCCAAACGAACACAACACACACACACACTCTCTCTCTGAAATAGAACAAAACAACATCCCTGAGCACGAGAACCAAAATTGATTTTCCTTTCTTTCTCTGTCCCCCATCCCCATTTCCCTTCCCTTCTTCTTTACCCTTCAACTTTTGAAGTTTTGAGACCAAGTGAAACAGTGATATATCTTCATATATAAGATCTATGCTAAAAGAAAACCACTTTCGAAATGAAAACGTAAAGTTTTTCATTTCCACCCTTCCTTTTTGTTAAAAAGAACTTACCAAACGAGTGAGTAAAGGGATACACGAGGAGCAGACAGACAATCGGCGAGCCGATGACACAGGACACGTGGAGAGAGAAAAAAATGAGAGAGAGAGAGAGAGAGAGAGAGAGAGAGAGAGAGAGAGAGAGAGAGAAAGACAGACAGACAGAGAGAGAGAGAGAGAGAGAGAGAGAAGAGAGAGAGAAAGAGAGAGAGAGAGAGAGAGAGAGAGAGAGAAGCCAGCATTGTCATGGTTTATTCATACCAATCCTGAAGAAAACATATGGGCCAATCAGCATACAGAATTTCTGTTTACGTCAATGCCGTGTGCTACGTGATCCATGACGTGGGACAGAATGACGTAACATTTCCATGTTCAAGGAGGTTTTTATTGATAGTATGAGAAACAACTTAAATGGAAAACTTGTTCCGGCTTCAAGATTATGTAGATGATGCTCACAGAGAGGCAAAAGTAGACCAAGACTGATTTAAATAAACCTGTCCGCTCTCTCTCACCGCCCCACTCCATTTTATTATTTTCATTTTTATTCAATTTCATTTCTTTTCTTTTTTGCACTGCATTGTAGTTATGGAAACATTTCCCTACACGGGGAAATGCATCACTGTTCATATTTGAAAGGCCAAGCATACGTTTTCTCGTTGAACAAAATATCAGGAATACTGTTAGATTCACGAAGTTAAAATACAAAATTTCGCAATGAAATTTCGTTTTAAAAACTCGTTTTCAGAATTCAATCATTTTTAAGTACATAATGCAAAAACATACTATCAGCTTTAAATGTCTACAATGTACAATCAATGAGTATAGTAGACAAGTATTCTCCTATTGCATACATAATTATATAGATATATATAAATAATGCAACAGAAAGATATACAAACGTATGGTAAAATGTATAAAGAATGAACAAACAAGCAAAACTAACAGATGAATGACCGATACTGAAATATAATTACATGAATTTATCAACGATGACAGTATGTGGTTTGTGTGTGTTTCCCCCCCCCCCCCCCCCCCACACACACAATTTCTGAGTACATTTGAAAATCAAGTAATCTTCAGATAAAAAATGTTTATCTGTAATAAAACAGAAAAGCACATCTTCTGGTACAGCTTATTTTCATATTGTACTGTTACATGATCGCTCTTGGTTGACTCATTAACCATTCTGTTGGACATTAACCCTTTGACTCCTGCAGCCTGTCCAACATCATCCTTCTTTGTCAACCATGCTGGAAGAGCAAAAACTTAACCCTTTGACTCCCTCACCCTATCCACCAGCTTCCTGCAGGAAGCTGGTGGATAGGGTGAGGGAGTCAAAGGGTTAAGTTTTTGCAGTTGGTAGATAG
The DNA here is from genome assembly GCA_030674185.1 of Monoplex corrugatus. NCBI lineage: Eukaryota > Metazoa > Mollusca > Gastropoda > Littorinimorpha > Ranellidae > Monoplex > Monoplex corrugatus. Next base: position 13,069,183 of record JAPXFY010000027.1, on the reverse strand, counting down.
GGTGCAGGTGGCAAAGGGGACAACTATTTCGGTATTGCTCATCAGAGGTAAATGATAAGACGATTTCCCTGAATATGTCGTAAAGCATTCATGTGCATATGGTGTGTGTCTCTCTATTTTGATCGTACATTCAAGCTGATGTGAGAATGTATGAAAAATAGATTATGCTTTTTTTTTCCTACTCGATACTGATATGAGAAGAATTTTAATGCATTCTTCTTTTCCTCTCTTACTCTGTGAAGTCACTGGGACGCTGTCGGTTTTGTGTCAAACCTGGGTCTCAGCAAATGGTTTTTTCTGTCCATTCTGTAATGTTGTCAGTCCATCGTGTGTGTGTGTGTGTGTGTGTGTGTGTGTGTGTGTGTGTGTGTGTGTGTGTGTGTGTGTGTGTGTGTGTGTGTGTGTGTGTGTGTGTGTGTGTGTGTGTGTGTGTGTGTGTGTGTGTGTGTGTGTGTTGTGTGTTGTGTGTGTGTGTGTGTGTGTATGTGTGTGTGTGTGTGTGTGTGTGTTTCTGTTTACCTCTCTCTCAACAGTTTCCTGGCGGATTGATTTAGAAAGGCTCTTGGATCTTGTTTCAAGGCCATACCAACATAGTTTTCTTTTCGTAACTGATGTCTGCAGAATCTTCATGTGGGGTCCAGTGTGTTGCTTGATAGTTTGGTGGACTTGTTCATTGGTGATATTATCAATGTATCTGATGCTTAGTATCTCTATGGCGCAGAATCATCTTTCCATATCTGTTGTGAAGGTCCATGTCTGGCATATATACAGAAAGATATCAGCGCACGTAAGAGCCTGAGTTGGAATTTCATGGATGAGTTCTTATCCTTCCATACAGATTTCAGTCAGGACAGTGTTATTTTTGTCTTGAGAGGAATTCTGGCTTAGGTCCCTCATTGCTAATGACGGATCCCGGGTAAGTAAACTGTTGAACAGTTCCTAGCTTCCGTCCACCGACAATTATATCAGTAGTGATGGTGGTGTTGGCCATCAGTTTGGTCTTTTCGGCACTGATTTCCATACCATGTCTTTTCGATGTTTTATCAAGTCTTTTAACAAGCTAAGCGAGGTCTTGTTCACCGCTTGCCAGGCCATTACCGGCATCTGTGAAGAGGTTTGCGATGTGTGCTGATATGACCTTCAGGTGCGTCAGTCATGATGTGTTCCATGAATATGTTAAAAAGTGGGGGGACAGAAGGAAGCCCCAACGAACTCCGACCACAGAATAAATAAGCAAATTAAATATATCATCTGTTCTGTCTTGGGAAGTTCCAAGTATAATCAAATTTTCGTTCAATTTGAAATGATGTGTAAGTGCACACTTTTTAAAATCATTTTAATGCTATGTGCTATTTAGTTCCTCTGTGGATAAAATAATCTGAAGGGATTTCTTCAATTTCAAAGTAATGATATCATGAATAGCATACTCAATTTTTCTCATGTACTTTTCAAATTTGAATTGCTTGAATAACTCAATAGCAATAATAGAATTCGAGTTTAGTCCACTTGTAGTTTTGAATTCATCGTGAATTAGAAAGTGACCATTGTTTTTCAATCGATGAAAAATGTGGAAGATATCTCTGTTTGTTCACCTGTTTTATAACATTATTCTGTATCCGATTTTTCACATTGTCAGTATTTTCAGAAGTCAGTGAGTGTATGTCTGCTTATGATTCTTTGTAGACATCTAAATGTTGCCAAAATAATTGAGCTTGTTGTTAACTGGTAGACTCAGATATATTCAGAGTAATACTCGGGGAAACATAACAGTATAACATTTTCCATACATGGGAAACATAACAGTTATAATATTTTTCATACATGATATGTATTGTTTAATCTCTGTATCTATAAAGGTTTCAACTATGTTTATAAACTGTCGTGTGACTTTTAGCCCCCTTTCATTCTTGAATACTTTCATTGCAAAAAACAAACAAACAAACAAACAAACATTTTATTAATACGATCTGATGTTCCTTTCCATGTAAATTTGAAAAATAACTTTTGCAAGATTCATAATAAAACTGAACAATCAGATGGTTTGGGGAGAAATACCCATGAATGTGCAATTCCAGATGAAATCAAGGGTTTTAGAACAGTTAATTGTCCCAGTGAATAACGCAAAGATTTCAGAAAATGCATCGTCGTCATTAAATTTTCACAATCTGTTATGTCTGAGATTAACCAAACACCTAAAGTCTTAAACTTCGGTGGATTCCACTCCATTTCTAAATCTGGTAAATATTTCACTGCAGATTTTTTTTCTATTTCCAATCCAAACACCTGTATTTTACTGGTGTTTACTGGTACCCTGATTTCCGTCCAAAAATGATTAATGTATTAATAGAGTCCTCATAACAAGTTGCATCATCTTCTCATGATTATATTTGTATATCATCTATATATTGTGATTTTTATTACGTAATTCGTTAACAGTTACGCCTTTGATTCTATCATTTTCTCTTATAACGATTCCAAGAATTTCTACATACAAGAGAAATAAATATGGTAAAATGGAGTCTCCTTGTTGACATCCTTCCTCAACTGGGAACTACCCACTTGGAAAGTATATGTATATCCATTTGAAATAACATGAGATTTGATGTTATCATAAAAAAGTGTGGACAACTGCCCGATGTTTAGGTCAAATCGAAATGTTTTAAATTCTCTCATTATCACACACACAAAATTTTCATTTATGAAGTTCGTCTATGGCGTCAAACGCCTTTTCGAAAAGTCAATGCAGAGAAGTAAGCCTGGAAGATTGTTGTAGTTCACACACTGAATGTGTCAGATCTCAGTGTAATGTTATTCCTCTATATATCTCTTTGACATAAATCCAGTCCAGTCTTCATTTATAAAAGCTGATTTGAGTGACCAGCTACACATCGAAGCGCTACATGTTATTTCGTATCTGACATTTAGTAACGATTTGATCTCCAGTTTTTAATGTATTCGCTAGGTTTGTTACCTTATATCCTTACAGACATGAGCGCACGCCAATGAGAGAGAGAGAGAGAGAGAGAGAGAGAGAGAGAGAGAGAGAGAGAGAGAGAGAGAGATGTGTGTGTGTGTGTGTTTGTGGTGTGTGTGTGTGTGTGTGGTGTGTGTGTGTGTGTGATGTACACACAAACATTTCATTCTATAATGTTGTATACATAATCGTCTCTTCGGCTCTCTTTTCCCCCCTCCCCACATCCCATAAATCACCTACACACAAACACCCCCACCCATCTTCCTACTTGTACCAATTTTATATGCACATACTTTCTGTGACATTGTATCACTCTGGTTACAGATAAAAAGATTGCCCAAAAGCCCTGAAGTCTTGGGGGAGTGGCGTGATTGAGACCTCAACTTTTCTAGAGGCCACTATTATGAGGGCGGTGCCCATCCCCTCGTCCTCGCTGCTTTATCTTCCCAAATTTTGAAGATAATCAGGTAGTCCTACCCAGTGCAGCCTGGTAGATTGGAGACTGCGCTCACAAAGTTTCGTTGTTTTTCTATGTCTGATCCATACAACTGGAATGAGCTTCCCCTGCCTCTTTCGACAGTCACATACTGTGTCACCCTTCAACTTGAAGGCATATCTTTTTTGTCCAGCAGTGATTTCTCTCTCTGTGTGCCCACTCATTCGTTCCATTTCCATCCTGTCCTCTCCTCCCGATTTGCGTGCGCTTCCTTCTTTGAGGGTTTGGTCATTGTGTGTGAACGCTTTGGTGGAATGATGAAGTGCGAGCATTGATTTGAATTTTATATGAAAATTTGTGGCCTTATAATGTAATCATCATCATCGTCGTTGTCGTCGTCATCATCATCATCATCATCATCATCATCATCATCATCATCATCATCATCATCATCATCATCATCATCATCATCATCATCATCATCATCATCATCATCATCATCATCATCATCATCATCATCATCAAAAGAAGACGTAAAAATATCTCAGGAGTATAGGTAAGGATAACGTCAACAGATTATGATGGGTCAATATCTGTTCGTCATGGTAAAACAATACAGAGAAGAGAATCTGCATTGGTTTGATTTGTTAACAGAGGCATATCTCAAAAGAAGTGGAGGTAATATGGCCAATACTTCAATTTCTGATTCACGGTAAACATACTTTAGATATGTTACATCGCGCCCCTCACCACACACACACACACACACACACACACACACACACACACACACACACACACACACACACACACACACACACACACACACACACACACACACACACACAACACACACACGCCCGCCCTCCTTACACTCCAGGAGTTGTTAAGGGTTGTCGATAAGAAGAAGACAGAATCACCGAGTCGCAATTTATACAAACAACCGTTCCACAATGACGAATGACGAAAGGTTGACCACATTCTATGGCATACAGAATAGACGGGTTGGTGCTGATGACAGAAAAAAAGATTGCACTGAGATGTGGCTTTCAAGTCAGGACGATAATTTTTCTCAATTTTTCTGTAGCTGTCGATATTTTGACTGAAAAGTCTGTTCTTACCGCTAGATACATCGTAAAAAAAATGATTCGCCTAAAGTTGTGCAGTTGATTCATGAATATGAATACCATCAAAACGGTCCTTCCACACTACAACGCAAGTGCCCATAAAGCCAAAATCGCTGTAACCTATGTACAAGGGCAAATTATTCAAGTTCCTCGCCCCTCTTCAATCCGGACTTAGTCCAAAATGACTTTTGGTTATTTCCCTTCCTAAAGCAAAACCTGATGTACACGACGTTTTCAAGAATCCAGTAACCGCGAAAAGCAGGGAATACAACTACAACTTTATCCATATCTCAGTCAAACTATCAAAAAGCATTATACTGTTGGCTGAGGAAACTGAAACGCTGAGTGGTGAGAGGAGAAAACAGAGTGCTTTAATTAAAGGATTGAAAATTTCACGTACGTTGGATCAGCCCTCGTAGGCCATGCTTCATTTAACCCTTTGACTCCTGCATACTGTCCACCAGCATCCTGCATTGTCAACCATGCTAGCCAAGCAAAAACGTAACCTTTTGACTCCACCTCCGATACTGGCATAACATCAAACAACTGCGTTAAGGGCACATATTGGTGTATTTCACCACACTTGAGCCAAATTTATCTTTCATTTTATTCTATCTACAACATTATCATACTTTTGCAACCTCTAGAAAAGATGCTTATTCAAGAGGCAAACGTTTCTAAACAAACAATATTATCACACTGTTAACGTGACAGCTGACAATGACTCAGTCAATATTGGTTTTGCAATACTGTCGGTACAAATAAACGCACAAGCTCAAAACATATCATCAAAATGTGTTTCTCAAAAGGCAACATTTACTAATTAAAGCTAATGGTCATGACTAAGCATTATACTTTGTGGATTTTGTCGTCCTGCCAGTGTATTTCCGTGTATCTTTTACGTCTTCTCTATCAAACTGAATTATTTTGAACCCAGACAGCCGTTACGGAAATAGCACATTGCTAAACGCCAACGCATTACTTTAAAAAAATTTAAATAATTTGTTCTATTCCACACATGAACAAAGAGGGAATCATTGCTACTGCATATTTGTACTTGTATTTATGACCCGCGTTCAGTGCATGAATGTTGTTTGTTTTTGTCCACCAGTATCCTGCATCCTACTTAAGGAACATTGTGAAGTTGGGGTTTGTTTAAGTCGGATCATCACACCCTGATAATTTTATATGCGCTCCACCCAAGTCTGCAAGCAATTATCTGGCAGACTCCTTTAGCTGGTAGAAACCACATCGCATTGGCAAGGTCGTGAAAAGGGAACGGGAGGGGTTGGGACCTATGAAACACTCAGTTAACACTCTACAATAATTGGGAGTAATAAGATGGGCAGCAAATGGAGTCTATTTATGCTACATGCGACTATCTAGAGCTGCCTACACCAGGCTCTGATTAGTTCTTGGGAAGATGCCACCGTCCCTTCTTTCCTTTGATCAGTCAGTCATTTAGTATTAGATTCAATTGGCAAAATCATTCGAATAATAACAAACATACATCGGTGATACAGTTAAATGCTGCGAATATCACTATCAGGCATGACAAGCAAAACCGTCTGTTTACGTACGGATCCATTTCAGTATATATGCATGCATGTAATATAAGTTCGACGACATCTGCAAGCCACGCAAAAACAAAAACAACGAAGAACAGTCTAGGAGCGGAACGAAAAGCCCGTGAAAAAAATTAGCAAAAGAAATACAATGTAATGCCTTCGATAGAACTAATTATTATATCTAACATACATAAAATGTAGAACAAGATATGAAGCGGAAGTTCCCTAAATATTCATTTGAAGATCGAACTCCATTCGATCTCTCGGGCGCAAAAGTATCGGATGCGTACACCGGCCTGTGCGGAGTGATTGTCGCGGCTGCTGACTGTGATAATCACGTTGACATGGAAAAAACGCCCAACAAACTTGTTACCGGACACTAAACTATTTGTATGCAGTATGGTAACTTCAGCCTGTCCGTGATGATGGTCGAGTGCCATGCCATAGTTAATATCATGATGTGACAATAAAGACGATTTCTCGTCTCGAGTTCCATCAGCTGAACTGAGTATGGTTTAGTCATCATCATCATCAAGTGCCCCGCCACATGGCGTCGGCGATCATGGCCCTCCATATGTAGCTATCCCCTGTTGCCGCAAGCACATCTTCCACCCATCGTTCCCAGATATTTTAACTTATCAATCTGTCTCAAGGTTGTGCCGTTTGCTGTTATTTTGCATGAGAGGATTTCATGTTTTTCACTGATTACCATGACTTCAGTCTTCTTGCTATTTAGCCCCAACCCTTTACTTTTGCTTTCTATTTCTATTATATTCACAAGGTTCTGTATGTCTTTTTCATTTTCTGCAATCAGCACGGTGTCATCTGCGTATCGAATGTTTATTATTTTTCCTCCAACCTTTAATCCAGGGTATTCTTCTAGGTTTCTCATGATGGTTTCGCTGTAAAATGAAAACAGATCTGTTGACAAAACACAACCTTGCCCTGGCTATAGAAACAGATGCCTTAAAACAACACCTTCAGGACCAACACAACACTGCATCTGTGTCCGTTATTCACACAGCACGCCAGAACGACCCAGAGCCACTACGCCAGAGACCCCTGGAGCAAGATCAAACTACTAGGTTCAACGAACAACGTATGCTGGTGGTGCCAAGGATGGGAACACAAAGAAGCCGACTGCAGAGCAAAACGGCGATACCAACAGAACTCCACAAGGCGACAGCAACCCAGATAAATACCAGACAGCAGCAGCAGCATAAGGGCAGCACCTGGCATCGACAACAGATGGGCAACACGTGGCAGACATCCCAGCAGCAGGGAAACTAGAAACCTCTGTTGCCACCACCAATGGCCAGGCAACGGGGGGCAGGAAAAACACCAGTTTGGTTGGACGGTGTCCTACAGCCAACATCACCATCCACGTGAAACACGTGATGGCCCCACTGACACAGGCAGTGAAGTCACCACTGTCACAGATAATGGGCAGCTGAGCACCTGAGAGACCTGAGACGAGAAGACTGCCGCGTCAAACTGCTTGCGGTGAATGGGGGCTGAGGTGCACTATTCAGGAATCCTCATCGTTAACATCACGGTCTTCAACACCCTATGTCCCAACGTCCCCGTCCTGGTTGTCAAGGAACCCTCAGAGCCATTCATGCAGGACCACAAAAAGCGACTGCCTGTTCTTCTGGGAATGAACGTCCTTGGCCCCTGCTTCGCCAAGTCTTCTCCTGAGATGCCCCGCTGCCTACAGGCTGTTGCCCAGGAAGTCAGAAGAAAGACAACATCCACCAAAGAAATAGTCCGTACCGCAACCCGCCATTGCATTCCTGCCTACTCCATAGCCTCCATCAAAATAACTAGTTCACGTTCATCCTCCCATCTTCTAGCATCACCCCTGTCAAAACCTCTTCCAGGCGGCCTGATGGTGGTTCCAACACTTGTCAGCAGAGATCGAACATCGCGTTTCGTGAGGATTGCCAACCTTTCCCCAGAAGATCGATTCCTGCCTGCACGATCCCCTGTCGCCAGCTTGGAAACAGTTGAGGCAGTAGAAGATCAGCATGGACCCCAAATCACCGTGGGAATCAATGAACTCGTCATCTCGGCACAAAGGTCAGAACCAACATCTTCACCAGCTAAAGTCCCTTGTCCACACTTTGATGGAACAACCAGTAAACAACGACAGCTACAGGAGCTGTTCTCGAGAAAATCACAGGCCTTCATGACAACAGATGACGACCTAGAATATACAGATGCTGTCTTCCATCGCCTGAAGACGGTGAACGATGTACCAGTTGCCCAGCCTTACCGTCGCATCCCACCTCACCAGTTTCAAGAAGTCCAGGACCACATCAAAGAGCTACTGGGGCGTGGGATTATCACCGAGAGCCACAGTCTTTACGCAGCACCAGTAGTCATCGTCCGAAAGAAAGATGGACGTATCCGCCTCTGTGTGGACTACAGACGCCTCAATGCCAAGACAGTGGGAGATGTCTTCCGACTACCCAGAATTCAGGAGCCCTTTGACGCCCTGGTTGAAGCCCAGTATTTCTCCACCCTGGACCTGGCTGCAGGCTTTCACCAGATAGCCATGCACCCTGATGACCAGCACAAAACGGCCTTCACCACTCCAATAGGTTCGTTTGAGTACACCAGGATGTCCATAAGCCTCTCCACTGCCCCTGCCACGTTCCAAAGGATGATGCAGACCACAATGTCTGACTTCATGTTCCAGTTCCTTCTGGTATACTTAGACGACTTGCTGGTATACTCGAAAACATTTGAAGAACACCTCAGGCATTTGGACCGTCTGCTGCAGAGGATCATTGACACAGGCCTAAAGCTCCGCATAGACAAATGCCAATTTTTTCGGCGCCAAGTCAACTACCTGGGGCACACAATCTCCGCTGAAGGCGTAAGCTGTGAGGCTGGCAAAGTCGAAGCTGTCAGAGAGTGGCCAGTCCCAAAGTCCACATCAGAAATGGTAGCGGAGTAGATAACAGCAAATTTTTAGGCGAATTGTTCACTTACGGAAAGAAGCACCAAAATTGGCACACATGCTCCTTGGGGTTGCTCTTTTGATAAAACCCGTTAGCCACCTAAAAATTCAAGATGGCGGCCATTTTTCAAGATGGCCGCCATTGAATATACAGAAATATTGCATTTCGCAATAAAATCGCAAAGACTTGTCCTATTTGAATGATCTTGGTGTCAAATCATACATTTTTCACTATGTAGAATCCGAATTTGGAACATGGACTTACTCACTGGCTTCCTTGTACCAACAGAGCGGATGTCAACGCACAACCAGGGCACACTGGTGGCACCGCTGCTGTGAAACTCAGCATGGGGTTCAGTATCAGCTGAATAATTATTTAGTGTATCTAAATAATTAGTTTAGTGTCCCAAATGCTGTCTAATAAGCCCCGCATAAGTTAGCTACTGTAGATTACATGCAGTTTAACATAAATGTTTAGTTGACAGCCGCGCCTGAATTGACAGGGTGTGCCAGCGCGGGAGAGCCGAGCCAAGGGTAAAGGGGCTTTACATTGCTTTGCATGTAGTTACCTGGATGGTGTACAGATCGCACGGGACTTAAATGATACTGGATGGACGATCGGGCTAGGTGTAGGTCATATATTTATATTCCCGAACCTAGTCGTATCCATACCTTATTGTGCATGATTGTGATCAAGGTGGTAAAGGATAAACCCTCGGCCTTGGTTCACTGAATACAGACAATTATCATACTGTGATACCTTGAATACCATTCGCCAAGATGGCAAATACAGATCCAGGACCGTCTAAATTCCGGAGTGACTGGAGCAAGTGATGTCTTTGCCAGAAGAAGAAGAGTGAAGAGCTCAAGTCACCACGTGCACAACAACCACAAGAACATGATGCTACACTACAATTGTGACCAATATTCCCCTCTTTCACGAAATTAAGACATGCCTATTGTTCTGGATCCAGCCAGACTTGATGATGGTGGTGGCATTGATAAAACTCTGAGGAGGAACAATGCGCAGTATCACCAAAGTTGTCGCCATATGGTCAACAACACGAAACTGGAGAGAGCCAGAAAAAGAAGAGCAGAGTGTGCTCAGCCAGTAGAATGCCAGACCAAGGTGCGTAGAACCATCCTTGAAGGCAAAACGTGTTTCATGTGTGACAAAGAAGCCCCATCCTCTGAACTCATACAAGTTATGACGATGAACCTCAATAACAGACTTAATGAATGTGCTCACACGGACTACTGGAAAGAGACAGATGAACAACCCGAAGAGGTGCTTAGCTTCGAAGCTTGGTGTGAGCATCGCAAATTGCAAAGTCACCAGTTTCATTTCTGGTATAGGGTGCTGTCAATGGAACTGGTGATTCTCTTGTTGATCCGATCATTCAGGGAAGCCAACTTCTTCCTGTACTGTCAGTCACTGGCTCAGCTGATACTATACTTCTTTGCCAACAACAGTGTTAACTATGCATGGTGGCTTCCGATCCACTACAGAGACATGGTGACCCTGGAACAGAAAAGTCCTCAGCTGGCGAAGGAGTTCCAGAGTGGAAACTTTGTTGTACACAAATTGAGCCAACAGTTCTCAGCAGTGGCTATTGACCAAGCTCACGAGCAGGCCAACGCTGTCATCAAGGCAGACGGGGATGCGATCGGCTGACTGAAGACCCATCAGCACTGCGAAGATGGATGATAGCTGGTCCTAAAGTCAGCCACTTGGTTGCACAGTATGGGCAGCATGTGGGACCAAAGAGGGTTCTGAACACACCAGCCACCATGAGGAGACAGAACGAGCACAAAGAGTGATCCTTGATAAAGTAGAAAAGCTCTCACAAGCCATGCAAGACAGGGTAATCCTTTCCAGGAGGAGAGTCGGGACCTGTTTTTGCTTGATACAAAGGATATTGCTCACCAAACTGCCGCCGAGCCGATTGGCACACACCTTGAGAATGGCAAGGTCCGTTTCCAGGAGTTCATGAATGACCGGAAGGGGAAGAAGAATCCACCGTCTATGAACCAATCAAGAAGAACAGGGTTAACTTTTTCCGACAGGTACCAGCGTCTGTTGACTCTTCAAATCAAAAAGTGCTGAAGGCAGACTGTCAACTGTTCTCCAAGCTGTTCATATCATGCCAGAGCAGAGAATGTGACTTGGAGTTCTTCCGTCATGAGAACCAGTCACATCCTGCTGCCCTCAGTGGAAAGCTCCACACCTGTCAAAAATCCCACCTCACTACCATTCTTGAGAGCCAAGTTACAACCCCTGAGGCAGAGCCAGACGCCGACACCATCATCAGTCTGCCCCCAGGGAGTTCAAAGACGTTCGAAGAGTACGCAATGCTCGATGTCCTTCCTACAATACAAGCATACTCTACCAAGTACAAGAGAACAGACATTGTGTTTGATGTCTGATCTGAAAGCTGAAACGAGATCAAAGCGAGGATGCGGGGTGAGACGCAGGGTGACAAGGGCGGGCAAAATTCCTCAGACTGGCGAAACTTCTTGAGAGAAAATGACAACATAGCCGAGCTGTTCAACTTTCTGGCTGATAAGATTGCACGTGTGGCCACACCAAATGTGGTCATTGTGACCAAGGAAGAAGATGCTGTCAGCAACGCACTATGAATCTGGCTGGGGTGGCACCATGCAGTCATGAAGAAGCTGACACGCGGATCTTTGTCATGCCAGGCATGCAACAGAAGCAGGCAGCAAAGTCATCATGGTCAAAGCCAGCAACACAGATGTTGTCTTCATCGCAGTCAGTGTTCTGCAGGCACTTCAGGAGCTAGGTCTGCAGCAGTTGTGGGTTGCCTTTGGCCAAGGACAGAACCCGAGGTGGGTTTCTGTACATGACTTGTGTTGCACTCTTGCAGAAAAGAGCAAATGGGTGCTCTTCTTCCATGCCTTCACTGGCTGCAATGTCGTTTCAGTATTCCGTGGCAAACCTGGGATGTTTGAGATGAGGCTCTGGCGTCTTCAGCAAACTCAGCCAGTACCCACCGGTAGTGGATGATGACAGACCTGGAGACCTTGGAGAAGTTCGTGGTCATGATGTACGACAGATCCAGCACAGCGAAGGTGTCGATGATGCGAGGTTGGACATGTTTGCTCGGAAGCAGAAGCCGTACGAAGCCACTCCTCCACCCGATCAGCGCTGAAGCAGCATGTGAAGCGTGCTGCCTACCAGGCGGGCTGCATCTGGAGTAAGTCAACAGTGCGTCAACCAGAAACGCAGATTCCTGCCAACTGGGGCTGGACCAAGAAAGCAGATCTGTGGCAGATCGTTTGGACAAAGCTCCTACCCATTGCAGAGAGTTGCCAGCAGCTGACCAAGTGTGGATGCAAGTCGGGATGCTGCGGTCGATTCAAATGCTACTGCTTTGGTCTGACCTGCACGGCACTGTGCAGCTGCAGATACGAGGTTTAGAACTTGTAGTATACTCACCAGGCACAAGACTATAAGTGGCAAACAAGTATAAGCGTACTGCCTACATGTACATCCAATAATATATCGGACTGATGGTGCCTTGATATGGGAACTTTTTACCCTAATTATGATTCCGGGATTTGATATTATGGTACAAGGAAGCTAGTGAATAGGTACATAGTTCCAAATTCGGATTTTACATAGTGAAAAATGTATGATTCGACACCAAGATCATTCAAATAGGACAAGTCTTTTGCGATTTTATTGCGAAATGCAATATTTCTGTATATTAAGTGGCGGCCATCTTGAAAAATGGCCGCCATCTTGAATTTTTAGGTGGCTAACGGGTTTTATCAAAAGAGCAACCCCCAAGGAGTATGTGTGCCAATTTTGGTACTTCTTTCCAGAACTGAACGATTTTCACAGTTATCTGCTCCACTATGGGTTGCTTCCTGGGCTTAGCCAGTTATTACCGGCGATTCATTCAAAACTTCGCAAGGATAGCAGGACCCCTACATGACCTAGTGACCAAAACAAGCAGCAAGCAGAAGACAGTCAACATTGTTGGGATGTGGGACCAACACATCAGACAGCATTCGAAAAAATGAAGACTGCCCTGACATCCACACTTGTCCTGGGCATTGCAGAGCGGTTGTGTATGCATAGTACAAACACATTCTGTGCAGTCTTTTGTACACTTCACATCCCATCATCTTTCTTCCACTGTAATTGCTCAGAGAATCTTTCCAGCATTCAAACGAGTGTAACATGACTGTTCTGGTGTGTTTTGAGAAGAAAAGGTACTATTGATGACGTCATATCGCTAGAAAAAACCCAGAATTCTGCTTATGTACTCTTCTACTCTTTTGATGTGTTGAAGCTGAACCTGTTCCGCATCTATTTCAGAGCTGTTTGTTACTTTTGCTTTTTTCCTGAACCTGTTCCGCATCTATTTCAGAGCTGTTTGTTACTTTTGCTTTTTTCCTGAACCTGTTCCGCATCTATTTCAGAGCTGTTTGTTACTTTTGCTTTTTTCCTGAACCTGTTCCGCATCTATTTCAGAGCTGTTTGTTACTTTTGCTTTTTTCCTGAACCTGTTCTGCATCTATTTCAGAGCTGTTTGTTACTTTTGCTTTTTTCCTGAACCTGTTCGCATCTATTTCAGAGCTGTTTGTTACTTTTGCTTTTTTCCCTGAACCTGTTCCGCATCTATTTCAGAGCTGTTTGTTACTTTTGCTTTTTTCCTGAACCTGTTCCGCATCTATTTCAGAGCTGTTTGTTACTTTTGCTTTTTTCCTGAACCTGTTCGCATCTATTTCAGAGCTGTTTGTTACTTTTGCTTTTTTCCTGAACCTGTTCTGCATCTATTTCAGAGCTGTTTGTTACTTTTGCTATTTTCCTGAACCTGTTCCGCATCTATTTCAGAGCTGTTTGTTACTTTTGCTTTTTTCCTGAACCTGTTCTGCATCTATTTCAGAGCTGTTTGTTACTTTTGCTTTTTTCCTGAACCTGTTCCGCATCTATTTCAGAGCTGTTTGTTACTTTTGCTTTTTTCCTGAACCTGTTCTGCATCTATTTCAGAGCTGTTTGTTACTTTTGCTTTTTTCCTGAACCTGTTCTGCATCTATTTCAGAGCTGTTTGTTACTTTTGCTTTTTTCCTGAACCTGTTCCGCATCTATTTCAGAGCTGTTTGTTACTTTTGCTTTTTTCCTGAACCTGTTCTGCATCTATTTCAGAGCTGTTTGTTACTTTTGCTTTTTTCCTGAACCTGTTCTGCATCTATTTTAGAGCTGTTTGTTACTTTTGCTTTTTTCCTGAACCTGTTCTGCATCTATTTCAGAGCTGTTTGTTACTTTTGCTTTTTTCCTGAACCTGTTCTGCATCTATTTCAGAGCTGTTACAGTTGCTTTCTTCCCCTTTCTTTGTGTATTTTTGTCGTTCCTCTCATAGGCTAGAAATCCATATGCTCACACTGGACTGAACCATCTTTATCTACGCGTATCTGTGTTTTGCTGGCCAATTCTCTCTGTGTTGTATGCTGTGTGTGTGTATGGAAGAGGGGGCGTGGAGGTGTGCGTGCGTGCTGTGTGTGTGGTGTGGTGTGTGTGTGTGTGTGTGTTGTGTGTGGCGTGGTGTGTGTGTGTGTGTGTGTGTGTAAAGTGTAAAGGTATCCATCATTTTGAAACTAGACTGAGCCTTCTCTGTGACTACTCACACGATCAGCAAACACTCGGCCAATTTGTGCGTGTGCGTGCGTCTGTGTGGTGCGCTCGTACCTGCACGTGCGTGCGTACTGGTGTTGGGGAGGGGGAGAAGAGAAAGACAAACAGGCTGGTCACACGTTTGATGGTATATAATTATAACGAATTGAATGACATTTGAACTGACCACGAGAGGAACAAATAGAAATACTCATCTCGTCTCGGCTACGACCGGGCAATGTTAAAGTATAATCACGCATATATAAGAGTGGGAAGGCATACTGACATCGGACTAGGTATACAGTAAGTAGGCCTACTTTGTACAGCTGTGACTTGAACTGATGTACGTATTGGTAGCTGTGAATGCTATTTTGATTCCACCATAGGTATTATTGAATGAAATATATTTCTGTTGTCCATCATGTGGGTGCAGCTGTAGTCAAGTAGGTAAACAGACTTCCAATAGGAAGGTCCAAGGTACGATCTGCCCAGACACCACCTGATGAGTAAAGAGTGGAGATTTCTCTGAAATCTCCTTCAACTGTCAGTCGCCGTGGTGTAGTGGTTAACGCAACAGACTACCGACTGGAAGGTTGTGGGTTCGAATCCCCATCAGCCCTTCAAAAATATATCATTGTGGGATTTTTCGGCTCTAACCGGCTCCTACCCAGAGTTGGGTGTGCTATGGGCTCATTGGGAAGACTGGGACCACACAGTTGAGTCTCATCCAATTCACTTGCTCAAATCTTCTGACCAGCACTGCATGTGTCTGTATCTCTCGGGCCTGGCTGACGCCAGGATATGTTATGACAGTAAGCGTAGAGTACAGCCCTGTCAGGCAGTCTCAATCCCAGATGGAACTCCATAGCATCATAATCATCATCCTGATTGACATCATCATTATCACATTGTGAAAAATAAACTTTGCCAGGTTCTGTGGCCATTAAGCTGGCTAGAAAATGGGACGAAAAAAAAAAGGTGAGCACAAAGGTAACCTCCCTGAGTGCGATGATCCTTAGAAAAAGAAAGAAAAAAAAAATCAACAGTTGATATCGATACCACCTACAGTGTATCACATCCAGGTAGTTTGGCTTGCTCTTCTTTGTTGCGGCAGCCTACCAGCCATTTCCTGTGGCGAGGGGACGGATGTATGCAACAGCGCCACACATATTTTTCAGGGCTTCATTTTTTCACCATAACCCCAATTTCGAGAAGAGGACAGGCCATTGCACATCAGAGATACCACGGGATGGGCAGGTAGGTTTCGGGTTTGAGTTTGGTAATTTATGTGCGCGAGATGCAGGAGGTGGCTGTCCCCCGGCTCGGGAACTGTCAGCATACCTCCTCTACTCCTCAGGCACGACGATCGTATCTTCTTGAATTGTGCTGGTCATCATCATCATGTGCCCTGTCTTGTGGCGTTGGCGATCATGGCCCTCCATACGAATCTATCTTATGTCGCTGCAAGAACATCTCCCACCTCTTTGTCCTCAGCCACCCAGCAAGCCCGTCCAATATTTTCTTCCTGGGTCTACTCAGTGTTCTCTTTCTCTCCAGCTTTCCTGTTGTGACCAAGTGCTCTAATTTCTCTTGCCTTATATGTCCTATAAATATTGCTTTTCTTTTCCTAATCTTCTTTATTAATGATCTTCTTGTGCCTGCCTCCATCAAGAGTGTCTCGTTTGTTTTCTTTGCTGTCCATGGAACCCTCAACATTTTTGTAAGAAACCACATTTCAGTTGCCTCAATTTTGTTCTGACTTTGCGTGTTAACTGTCCATGCCTCACAACCGTGCAACAGTATTGGTTCTATATAACACTCAAGAACTCTCTTCCTGATGTTAACTGATAGGCATTTGTTGGTAAGAACGCTTTTCATCTTCTTGAATGCTGTCTTGGCTGGGCCGATTCTGCTGGCTGTTTCTGATGTGTATCTGCCGTCTGGTGAGATGACCGTTCCCAGATGTTTCAACTTTATCAACCTGCCTCAAAGTTGTGCCATTTGCTGTTATTTTGCATGAGGGGATTTCTTGTTTTTTACTGATTACCATGACTTCAGTCTTCTTGCTATTTAGCTATTGCCTTTATTTTTGCTTTCTGTTTCTATTACATTGAAGTGTTTTGTAGGTCCTTTTCATTTTCTACAATTAGCTCGGTGTTATCTGGGTAACGAATGTTATCATTTTTCCTCCAACCTTTATCCCAGGGCATTCTTCTAGGTTTCTTGTGATAATTTCGCTGTGAAGTGAAAACAAATCTGGCGACAGAACACAACCCTGCCTGACCCCTCTTTGATATTTTGGAAAGAGCTTATATCGTTTTCTATTCTCACTGCTGCTGTTTGTTCCCAATACATATTTCTGATTAATGTCGGATGTGTGTTTCCACCAGAATATCTTATTGTATGCTTGCCTGAAGGAGTTGTCAGCCTCCTCTCTCTTTGGGACTGGGCCCTCTGTCAACTCAAGACCAACCTGTGGCTGATGGCCACAGTGTGTCGGGGGTCGTCAGTCTGAGAAATCGCAAAAACGAAGACTCCAAAGCTTTTTAGTGCAGCTTCCTGGAAAGGTGTTTCAGTTTCAATTTCTCAAGACATTTCGGCGCTTGGAACGAATTCCACATGCACTAACGTCACAGTTGCCACGTGTACGGTGATCATGGTACCAGCCTTAAGCCTGGTCCTAAGGTCTATCTAGCCTATGTTTTACCTAGTCTATATTTTATACTAGTATTGTATCAGCCTATCACTGTATTCATTGTGAAGGTGTGGAATGACCAGACCCTATTCCGCAGGTGGTGACGTATGGAGCATCAGTGCGACGTTGCACTAAGTGCCAGCTTTTATGGCACTCAAAGGACGGTGCCACTCCAAAGTATCTGGATGCTCTCGTTGTGGTCGTTCTGACCACACTGGAGGTAATGTTAAAATTGAACCAATACACTCAGCTGTGTGAACTGCAGCAGCTGCCACAGTGCTGCATGGAAAAATGTCCAGAGATGCTGGTGTGCGCGTGAGCCATTACGCTGTGGAGTGAAAAGTACATATACTCGGTTGCTCTTCACAGAGCTCGACAGGATCTCTTGCCGACGCAAAAGCCAGGTGAGTGAGGGAAGGATCAAGAGTAACTAGGCCTGGCACATGCTGGGCTCTGGATAGAGATAAAGCAAACACCTGTGTAAACCCTATCCTCCAGCATGGAGCACGGAAGCTCGTAAGAGGACACGTGGCTCAGCCCATCTGAATGAGGCAATCCCCGAATTCCCTAGAGCAAATGTGAATAACACAGGGACAAGGTAGTTAGCACCGTGATCTGGCCAAATATAGTTAAAAAGAAACAACCTAAAACAGGTGAACAGATTACCATCCCCTCCTCCTAACAGGCAGTACATAATTCCGCCGACCAAATTGTCAAAGAAAATACTGGAAAAAAACAACAACCGTCATCCAGTCCACCCCTGCTAACAAAAAATGCTATCTAGTTCACCCCTGCAAACCAGATTTTTTATTGGAAGCCCAAGAATCAAGCAGCTAGACTACGCCCTAGGCCATTCAGGCACGACAGACGAAAAGATGGGAAACTGAGCTCCTAGCAGAAGACAAAACACAAAGAAATGTGCCGTTGTCCTCAAGACATTACAAACATTAATACCCACGACGCAGTATTGACCTTGTATACAGATGGACTCGCTGTATGGCGAGAAAGTAAAGTAGGCTAAAAAAGCTTGGCGCATAACCCGCGTTTCTTACATTCTAGAAAAGGTATTTCAAGAGATAATTGATAACGTAGTGTCATACATAACAGGAATGGTCTTATGTTGTCTACACACACACACACACACACACACACACACACACACACACACACACACACACACACACACACACACACACACACACACACACACACACACACACACACACACACACACACACACCACACAAACGCGCGCAAACACACACACACAACAAACAAACAAAATCCCTAAATTTGTAATTTTCACTAAAAGATAAAACGCACATCCCTAAAGAATGTCGCAGTATTGTAAATGTTGAACGCTTGTACCCTTCCAAGAACCGTACAGTGTCTAGGGGCGTGCTCTAATTATAAACGGTCCTGCAAACTCCACTTGTCTTTAGCGTATTACGTGCTGTAAGTCTGATTAATTCACTGTCGTACGTCCCTTGGGCCAACTGATCTAAAACCATGGTGACACTGGTGCGATCACTGGTTCGGTCTCACTTTACGTATGGACTAGAGGCTTTTTAATGATGCTCCCCGTTCACTGGTCCATTCTATGAAGTGGCAAAGGCCACCTTAGAGCCACTCCTTACTATCTAGTGTACACGGATACAGGCTTGTTCCCGCTGAAATATACCATCAAATTGCTCTGTGCCCAGTTCATTGCCAGATCTTAAACTTTGCCGAATTCCACGACACTGGAACTCACTAAAGAATCTAGAGGTCCTGCTAAGGTCCATTTCTGTGTCCCTCTCCATGACTTTGTTGAAGACATCACAAAGTTGGCTGGGACAGAAGGCACTAAAATGGCCATTAGCCTCTCCATTCTTATCCCCTCAGTTGACGGAGACAGCTGAGATAGAGCTGGACATGGCCGGATCCATAAAAGTGATGCTTCCATGTAGATACAATGCTAGCCAGGGAGTACATCTCAAATAATTTTCAGGCCTTTCTCTGTGATACACAGATGGGCCAGTAGACGATGACGGAGCATGGGGCAGTCTTTTGCACTGCAGCCTTCAACATTGACTAAATTAAATATTTTCATAGTGGAGGTAGTGGCTATTTAAATTGCTTTAAAATTTTTTTATGATTTGCATAGCCTACCTTAGGCTATAGCCATAATTTTTTAAACTCTCATTTGGCACTGACTACCAGTAAATGTGAATGCAGACCTTCCAGAGAGGATGTTAATAATAATAATAATAATTACAATATTTATATATCGCAAAATCTTGATAAAATCAAATCTAAGCGCTGAAACACACACACACACACACGCACGCACACACACGCACGCACGCACGCACACCCACGCACCCACGCACACACACACACACACACGCGGCTATAAATGGGGAAAAAGAATAAAAACAATGGAAAATTATAGAGAGCATATTATATACAATTATATATTGCAATGTGATTCCCCTACGAGTGGAGACAGGCTGCAGAGGGGATTGAGTGAGGTCAGGATTTTATGCAGAGGAGAAAAGGTGAGTTTTGAGAGCGGACTTGAAGGAGACAAAAGTAGGTTGCTGACGGACAGAGAGAGGAAGTTTGTTCCAGGAGAGCGGACCAGAAACAGAGAAGGCTCGTGGACCATAGGTATTGAGCTTAGTGCGTGGAAAGCGAAAAGTCAGAGGATCGGAGGCAGAGCGGAGGGTACGTGAGGGAACATAGATCTCAAGTAGGCTTGACAGGTAATCGGGGGCTGCGTTATTGAGGCTTTTGTAGCACATGGTGTCTAGTTTGTACTGTATGCGCTTTGATACAGGGAGCCAGTGAAGTTGTGCCAGGAGAGGAGATATGTGGTCAGCTTTTTTCTTTTTGAGTACAAGGCGTGCAGCATTGTTTTGAATGCGCTGTAGGATGTGAGTGGTGGAGGCAGGAAGACCGGACAGGAGTGAATTGCAATAGTCAATGCGAGACATTATGAAGGAGAGAACGAGTTTTGCAGTTGTTTCCACAGAGAGATACTTCCTGATCAGGCTTATACGATGGAGGTGATAGTAGCAAGATCTGGCAGTTTGAGAAACAAAGTTGTTCATGGAGAGGGTAGAGTCAATGCAGACACCAAGGTTTTTAGCTGAATCAGAAATTGGGACTGATGTGTTACATAATGGGAGAGAAAGAGGAGGCAGCTGAGAAAGTTTCTGACGGGTGCCAATGAGGATAGCTTCTGTCTTGTCATCATTTAGCTGAAGTTTGTTGTATGTCATCCAATTTTTGATGTCCGAGTAACACTCAGTGGTGCGAGTCAGGAGGTGCTGTATATTGTCAGGTGAGTCACTGTCTTGAAGTTGGGTGTCATCAGCATAGAAGTGGTGTTTTATAGAGTGGGAGTTGATGATGGTGGACAGGGGGGAGGTGTAAAGAGTGAAAAGAACAGGACCAAGGACAAATCCTTGTGGAACACCACAGGTCAGGTATGCAGGTTGAGAGTAAGTGCCATTGATGAGAACAGTTTGTTTTCTGTTTGATAGATAAGAAATGAACCAGGAGAGAGCAATGTCAGAGATGCAAAAGTATGATGAAGTCTAGAAAGGAGAATACCATGATGAATAGTATCAAAGGCTGCAGACAGATCAAGGAGTGTGAGGAGAGAGACTTTGCCAGTATCAGTTGCAAGGAGGAGATTGTTGAGAATGTGTAGCAAGGCAGTTTCAGTGCTATGGCACTGGCGGTAGGCTGACTGGAAAGGATTGAGGAGATTGTTGGCAGACAGGTGAGAGTTCAGTTGGTTGAGGACAACTTTTTCAAGCAGTTTTGACAAAAAAGAGAGATTAGAGATAGGCCGGTAATTTTTCAGTTCATTTGGTCTAAATTGTATTTCTTGAGGAGAGGGTGAACAATAGCAGACTTGAAAGAATGTTGCGTCCCATCAGTTTCTCCTGACGAGCACATCAGATGGGATGAAAAAATGGAGGATGGAAAAACCACAATGAACGAAATAATTGCACATGAAATTAATAGAACTCATGGGTGAAAGTGAAAAAATCTCCCAATCCTGAAACCTTAAATTTCCATGTCCTCTAAATGTTCCCATTCCTGAAAACCTGCGTCCATTCCTGAAGCAATGGAAACACTTCGAAACAATCGCCATCTTCTTCTTCTTCTAGCCAGAGCCATCGCCACTTGTTTTTTTACTGATTTGTCTATTGCAGAAACATCTGCATTAACAGGCACGTCCTTCATTGTTGCTATCGCATGTGTTAGGCCCAAATTTGCTGTCGATACAAATCTTCGCTCGCAAACTTTTTTTTCCCCCGGTTTAGACTCGGAATGCGCATGAGCAAGAATGAAAAGGAAGGGAAGTAACTTTAAACCCTTTCTGTGTTGCCAAGCACCAGTGAAGAATCGCCGTTCGATACAAACGAAGACTAATGGAAAAATAATATAGATAATTGAATTATGCAGATAAGCCGAGCTGACAGTGTGAAAGACTCTCTCTCTCTCTCTCTCGTTTTTTTTTTTTTTTTTTTTTGCATTGGCATTTTCCTGAAGTCAAGTTTGCCATTCCGGAAAAGAACTTTTGTCAATCGGTTCATTCCGGAATTCCGGAACACTCCGGAACTACTTTCACCCATGTAGAACTGTTAATGCTTGCTTGGTTTCAGACACTTCTGCCATAAAAACCACCATTACAAGAACGATCTCCGCCACAATCACCACCAACTCACAATGACTCCCTTTCCCCACCTCCTATCACTCTCATTCCTCCCGCTTCTGTCCCCCACCATCCTCGTCTTCGTCCATGCTGCATCTCGCCCTCACATCGTCCTCATCGTTGCCGATGATTTGGGTTGGATGGATGTGGGCTGGAGAGACCCTGACATGGCAACACCAACTTTAGACCGCTTGGTGTCGGAGGGCGTCAATCTGACTAACTCATACGTCCTACCTTCATGCACGCCTTCGCGAGCAGCGTTACTTTCAGGGAAGTACCCCTTCAAAATGGGTATGCAGAATTCTGTGCTACAAGACAAGAATAACGCGTCGTTGCCTTTAGGTTTGGAGCTGCTTCCAGAGCGGTTGAAGTCCTTGGGCTACGCAACTCATTTGGTAGGAAAATGGCAACTTGGGTTTTGCTCTTGGGCAATGACTCCAACGTACCGTGGGTTCGATTCTTTCTACGGAATGTACATGGGAAAAGCCGACTATTACAGCCACAGGGTGAGTGTTTGCTGTTGTTGAGGAATGGGGGTTGGGTTATGGAGGTGGGGTGGGCTTAGTTAAGGCCCATAGTAGTGGTGATGTGTGCATGTACGTTTGTGTGTACGTACCGCACGCGTGTGTGTGTATGTGTGTGTGTATGTGTTCAGGGTACTGAGAAGGGGGTGCGATTGTAGCTTGCACAGTTACAACTGTATCCTCATTACACACAATCCTTGTCTCTAGTCAGTATTACTTTTTCTCACCCTGTCTCTTCTGCAATCTTTTTCTCCGTACCTCTCTCTCTATCTATCTATCTATAAAAAATATATATATGTATATATATTTATGTATATATATACTGTGGTTTCTAAGAAGAATGTTGAGGGTTCCATGGACAGCAAAGAAAACAAACGAGACAGTCTTGATGGAGGCAGACACAGATAGATCACTCATAAGGAAGATTAGGAAAAGACAGGCAACATTTATAGGCCATTTTATGAGGAAGGGGGATTTGGAGCACCTGGTCACAACGGGAAAGCTGGAGGGAAAGAGCACCGGGTAGACCCAGGGAGAAAATGCTGGACGGACTTGCAGAGTGGCTGGGGACGGGGAGGGTGGGGGAGATGCTAGGGGCAACGAGAGACAGAGGCAGATGGAAGTCCATGATCGCCAAAGCCATGCGGCAGGGCACCTGATGAATGATGATATATATATATATGTATATATATATATATATCTTTATCATGTAGTTGTATCCTCAGTCTCCCTCTCTGATCCCCTTCTTTCTGATCCCTTCTTTCTATCAAGCATCTTTCTTTCTCAGTCTGTGGTCTTCTCTGTGCCATGTTTTACAGGCTGTTCACAAACTGAATGTTTCACCATCTTCATCACTCCTCCCCACACGTTTTCCACTTAATCGCCAACACTCAAACAAATCTCTCTCCTCTCTCTCTCTCTCTCTCTCTCACTACACTACCTACCTACCTACCTACCTATTTGTCTGTCTGTCTACCTATATATGCAGGTACACATGGAGGATACAAACGAAGAGGCACAATAACAACCAACTGACTGGTCGCCCAAACGTCCACAACAAAACCGAACCGGCCCCTGCTCACCTCACTCATCAACCAAAATCTGTTGCTATATACCCAGCATTTAAGTTTAACACACACACACACACACACACACACACACGCACACACACACACACACACACTCACACACCACACACACACACACACACACACACACCACCACACACACCACACACACACACACACACACCACCATATACACAAAAAACTAACAAGTCAACCAAACAAACATTTACAACAACAACCACAACACTAAACATGACAATTCATCACTCTGCATCCAAAACCCCATGTTCGACGAAACATGCATTTCAAACCACCCTGCATTCCAAATCCACCCCATATTTCGACTAAAACATGACATTTTCAAATCACTCCGCATTGCAAGTCCACCCCATATTTCGACTAAAACATGACATTTTCAAATCACTCCGCATTGCAAATCCACTCCATATTTCGGATTGTCTTAGGCAGAGATATACAGCAATGGCTACGACCTCCACTTCAACCAAAAGGCCTTACGGGACGCAGAAGGCAAATACTCCACTCACCTCTTCACCAACCGATCTATTGAGATACTCCAAACGCATGATCCCGCCACGGAGCCTCTCTTCCTTATGCTGTCCTATCAGGCTGTGCACGAGCCCCTGCAGGTGCCCCAGTATTACGTGGACACCTATTGTTCTCACGTTTCTCAGCGGTAACAGAAGGTTGCATTGTGCCTTGACTGCCGCTATGGACGAAGGTCTGGATATTCTGAAAAATGATACAAACACTTTGTCATGAGTGATAATGAGCGTGAAGATGGGGAGGGAGAGGACGAAGATTTCGATAATGGTGTTGTTTCTGATGATGACAATTAAAACGATAATTATCATAATCCAACCTACAGCGCCTTAAAGGCAATGCTTATTACATACAGACACACAACTCATGTACATATATTGCCCACACTCACCTGAAACAATGGCTCATTTATTCTGATATACAAAACATATATGTGGCCCACAAGCATAAATTCATTGAACACCGAATGCATACAACTGTAATATGATACAGACATACCTGTGTACACACACACACACACACACACACACACACACACACACACACACACACACACACACACACACACACACACACACACACACACACACACACAAACAGAAGCGCGCGCGCACGAACAAATTCAACTGATATGCCCTCAGTTATCTCCTGTTTCGTACATCAAATCAAACAAAACAAAAAACAAAACAAAAAGTGGGGATAGTAAGACTAAGAGACTGACTGGCCATACTTATTGCCCAATGGCAACGACAATTACACAATACAATACGGTTGGATATTTTTTTTCATGTCTGCCGATAAGAGGGAGAGGGAGAGAGAGAGAGAGAGAGAGAGAGAGAGAGAGAGGGAGGAGAGAGGAGAGAGAGAGAGACAGAAGACAGGACAGACAGACAGACAGAAACAGAGACAGAGACAGAGACACAGAGAAAGTGACGGTTTGAGCGGGAAACAAAAGTAAAACAGACCAACTGAGTCTGGTAGACTTTTAACATTTCCACAGAAATTTCTAAAACAAATGAATTCGAATATTTTTAAAGATATCAATTTAAAGTTCTGTTAGGCTGTTTTATTTATTTGTTTAATTTTTTTTTGGTCCTTCACTCGTCATCCTCCCGTAGCCACTTCTAAACTTCAAGGAATACATATGGCTGTGTTGCGCAGTAGATTAAGCACGCAAAAGATCCCGGGAAAAACAACAGTTGTTCCCCCACATAATTGTGCAGAAAAATCCACTTTCGTGGGTATCAAAAATACCTGCATAAAGGAGAAAAAAAAAACTGTGTCTTAGAAGC
Source organism: Monoplex corrugatus (assembly GCA_030674185.1). NCBI lineage: Eukaryota > Metazoa > Mollusca > Gastropoda > Littorinimorpha > Ranellidae > Monoplex > Monoplex corrugatus. Next base: position 13,043,616 of record JAPXFY010000027.1, on the reverse strand, counting down.
CAGTGTGCCCTGCCCACGGACAGTAAGTAATCTTCGTGTCATGTTGAAAAATTCGGTAGTGACCAAAGAAAAAAAATACACGATCCAAATGATTCGAATAAAGAATGGTGTACGAACCGAGACATAAGAAAGTAGTGTGTGGGCAATTTTATAGAACTAGAAAGGATGTATTTGGAAAAATTGACCACTGAGTGTTACTCGGACATTAAGAACTGGATGACGTTCAACAAACTTCAGCTTAATGACGACAAGACAGAAGCTGTCCTCATTGGCACCCGTCAGAAACTTTCTCAGCTGCCTCCTCTTTCTCTCCCATTATGTAACACATCAGTCCCAATTTCTGATTCAGCTAAAAACCTTGGTGTCTGCATTGACTCTACCCTCTCCATGAACAACTTTGTTTCTCAAACTGCCAGATCTTGCTACTATCACCTCCATCGTATAAGCTTGATCAGGAAGTATCTCTGTGGAAACAACTGCAAAACTCGTTCTCTCCTTCATAATGTCTCGCATTGACTATTGCAATTCACTCCTCTCTGGTCTTCCTGCCTCCACCATTCACATCCTACAGCGCATTCAAAACAATGCTGCACGCCTTGTATCTCAAAAAGAAAAAAGCTGACCACATATCTCCTCTCCTGGCACAACTTCACTGGCTCCCTGTATCAAAGCGCATACAGTACAAACTAGACACCATGTGCTACAAAAGCCTCAATAACGCAGCCCCCATTACCTGTCAAGCCTACTTGAGATCTATTTCCCTCACGTACCCTCCGCTCTGCCTCCGATCCTCTGACTTTTCGCTTTCCACGCACCAAGCTCAATACCTATGGTCCACGAGCCTTCTCTGTTTCTGGTCCACTTTCCTGGAACAAACTTCTCTCTCTGTCCGTCAGCAACTTACTTTTGTCTCCTTCAAGTCCGCTCTCAAAACTCACCTTTTCTCCTCTGCATAAAATCCTGACCTCACTCATCCCCTCTGTAGCCTGTCTCCACTCGGAGGGGAATCACATTGTAATATATATTTGTATATAATATGCTCTCTATAATTTTCCATTGCTTCTTATTCTTTTCCCCCATTTATAGCCATGTGTGAGGTTGTTGTGCGCGCGTGCGTAAGTGTATGTTCAGCGCTTAGATTTGATTTTTATCGAGATTTTGCGCTATATAAATATTGTAATTATTATTATTATTATTATTATTATATTATTAATATTATTATTAAAAATTGCTGAACGAAATTTCACATGATGTGTTTTGAAGAGCTTCGGTTGGTGTAGGAGTTTAGGTTCTTGCTTTCCAATTTGACCGCATAGGTTCGAGTTTGGGTTTAGATAAAACTTTGTGAATGTGGATCCAGTGCATTTACCAGTGAACAGGTCTTCGACCCTGTTCAAGTTCTGGGAGGGTAAAGCAGTGAATCAGAAAATGGCCACCACCCCTTACGTAATGCCGGCCCTGAGAAAAACTGAGGTCTCTTCTACCTCACTGCCTACGAGCTTAGGGTAATGGGAAAAAGATTTACCTTGATCTATTACTTAGAGATACTGGAAGAAAGCCTCAAAGAATCAAATAACGTGTGTTTAAATAAAAAAAAATCTTGTTGCTATTATATTCCCAACCTCTTTCAGCTTTACCCTCACCTATTCCGAAGTGATTCTGGAAGGAGTTTCAAATAATCAAATACTTTGTGTTTCATAAAATACATTGCCGTTGTTATATTTCATACGATAACCTGGGCACTATGAGGCACTTTGTAAATTCAAAATGCCCGACGTCATCACTAAACCCTAAACCATTTGCATGTATTATATTTGCATACAGGCTATATTATATTTGCATACAGGCATAGGCAAAGTAACAGATGCGCTAAGCCAGCTAGGATTCGACGACAACCTGCTCCTTCTCGTTACCACGGATAATGGAGGGCCTCCATCATATGGTTCTAGTAACTGGCCACTGCGAGGGGGCAAGTCCACTTTGTGGGAAGGGGGTACCAGGGCCACGGCTTTCTTGCACAGTAAAACTCTTTTCCCTGGCGCTCCCTACTCTTGGGATGGATTGGTCCATGTTGTGGATTGGTGAGAAAATTTTTTCTATATTTTATCATATCCACAAAATTAATGATATGGATCACCGAATAATTTTGTAGACTTTTTGTACTCATGTAGAAAAGTTTAACGTTGTAAAGATTTCCTTCTTTGCACAACAAGGGAAACTTTTTTTCTCAAGGTACAGTTTTAGTACTTTTACTGAATGAAAGGAAAGTTGTTGTTTTTAACTTCCTGTGTCATTGCCCTCACACAGCTCATTTTGGTTCTTCAGCACACCTATAAACCCACCAAAACTGAGGTCAGAATGTGTGCAGAGCGCCAAGGGCCACAAGAGTTTGGATCAATTTTCATAATATTGTGGTGTGTCATGAGACTACGGATGCTGATGATAATGATGATGCTCTAAATAGAGGAACATTCTGAGTAAGGCCAGTATAACTCACCCTCCTATGCAGGTGTCAAGCAGGTCTGAGAGATTCATCATGCAGACACCTGCAGTGCTGGCCAGGAAATTTGAAACACCCTGAAAGGCGTGTCTGTGAAGTGATACGGATGACACTCAGTTGTGTCACTTGCAATAATTGGTTGGCTCAAAAACTTGTGCGCTCGGCACCTTGTCACCAAGCTGTGAATAACTCAATGAGTGCCTGACCCTGTGTGTTGTTGTTGTGTGTGTGTGTTGTGTGTGGTTGTGTGTGTGTGTGTGTAGTTGTGTGTGTGTGTGTTTGGGGATGTTGTGTGTGTGGTGTGGTGTGTGTGTGTGGTGTGTGGTTGAATATTGGTTTAACGTCTATTTACTTAGGCGATTTTAGACACCAAAAAAAGAGAAAAAAAAAAAAAAACAGAAAAAAGGGGGTGGGTGGGTGGCGACAGTATACATGTAGATGGAAAGGTATTAGGAGAAGGGGAGGGAAAATTACACATCTGAGTTATCATAACCAAGATTTTAAACAATAAACGTGCTAAATGTAACAACGAACATCAATTACTACAAACTGTAAATATTTCGGTATTGGACTTTTTGACAGGCTAACAAAGTATTTGTAATGATGCTGATTCAAATATATCGGAAACTGTTACTAGAAAGTAAAGGAATGTGTTGTTTCATCCAAGTGCAGAAACAAGATGACTAGTGGTTATTTTTTTGTCCACAAAGACACACAATATACTTGGTGTATTTTGTTCTGAATGCATCCAAGTTTCCACCTATACATAAGAGATTGCATTGTCCGACTTGACAGTTAACTGCTTATGTATTTTGCTGATGAGAAAATTCTTGTTATGAATTATTGTATTTTTTCTGATTATCTTGGAACTGTTTCCAAACAAATGTGTCTACCAAAGTGTACAAAGAGGAAGCTGTGTATCATTTGATTCGAGTGTGCCCGTAGCTGCTCGTTTGGCAGCCCTGTCAACCATATCATTATGAGAAATGAACAATGAGATAGCACTCCAAAAGGTGGTAATATCAACGCCTCGTAAGGATGAGATAGGAATTAAGTGACTACTTTCTATTATCATTTCAGACCTTGAATTGTAATTTTACTAATTCAAGAGCTTGAAGTGCCGATTTTGAATCAACGCAGAAATTGTAATTGGAAAATAATGTTTTAAAAACTGATTAAGTAATTTAAGGCCATTAACACTGCAAAGAGTTCAGCAGTAAATATTGCTTTTTGGGCCCTATATGGAAATATTTTAGATCAGGTATTAAAAAAAGATGAACCTGCGTTTTTGTCAATTAATGATCCGTTAATGTAAAGTTTTAAATGATTGGAATAAAAGTTTTTAATGTGGCATTAAACTCGACTTGCCAAAAAGTTTACATTGTCATCCTTTTACAAGTCAGTGTGACGTATGTGAAATTGTGCTCTAGGATTTCCCAGCTGGGTATTGGTGTAAACGAAGGTCCTATTGATATTCGATCTGTGTGTGTGTGTGTGGTGTGTGTGTGTGTGTGTGGTGTGTGTGTGTGTGTGTGTGTGTCGGTGCGTGCGTGCGTGCGTGTGTGTCTTTGCCCCTGTGGTACGTCAACGATAATATTCAACCCTCACAGGTTCCCAACACTTCTAAGTGTAGCAGGGGACAACAGTGGTGTAAGTGGAGTGGATGGAATGGATGTTTGGAGCGCTATCCAAAACAATGACGTCAGTCCTCGCAATGAGATTGTCTACAACATCAACGAGGTCAAGAACCACTCCGCCATTCGACAGGGCCGCTACAAATTGGCCGTCAATAAACTTGGGAAATCTGGTGAGTATATATGATTTTGTTTGTGGGGGGGGGGGGGGGGATTTTATAATCAGTGATTGGGATGCAGAAATACTGACAGAGATCCCTTCAGCTTTGCACAATCTAAAGACTTCACTAGTTTTCGCTCATAAAGTTTATGCACAGGCTAATTTATTAAGCATTAGCCATAATTTCTTCGGATCTTTCGTAGCATTTGTGGCATTGCATGTCAGAAATCGTCCGTGTGCTTTAATGTAATCTTGAACAAACTTAAGTGACTGAATTGTTGGCTACTGTGTTTTGTGTTACAATGCATTGTACTGCATTCTATTCGTTATTTGCTTCAATGGGATTTTTTCCGGATTAAATTTTGGCTTTGCTTCCACAGGGGAGACAACGTTGCAGTTTCATGGCGCTCTCTCTCTCTCTGAAGTGGATCATTCTATAGGATTTTGGCAGGATTATTTCCTCTATTGTCATGCCACTTTTGTGTTGTTCTGCTGAAGCATGACAGGGACAGTTTTAAAGTACAGCACATATGACTGAAGCTAGTTTCCGTGATGGGACTGCCTGTGTAACTGGCTGTACTACAATAACGTACAAGATCACTTCCCTTCACTTGTGTATTTTGCCTGTATTATAATCAGTGTTTTCATTCAGTTATATTTGCCATTACAAACTACAATTAGACATGCAAGTCGTACGTGTACACAAATGCACAACGACTAACATCAGGCAATTTCTAATCAGACAATTTTGAGATTATCTCCATCGGCCATATCACCTGAGACAATGCTGACGTAAAACAGAATTAGATCAACTTTAAGCTTGTTGATACATAATATGTTATTTGTATTCATTCCTTGATTGTCACAATAGGTTTACCATGTGAACTTGGGGCTGCTCTCCCGAGGGAAAGTGCGTCGCTGCAGTGCAGCACCACCAATTTTTTTCTGTATGTGTGTATTTCTGTTGACCTAAGAAAGTGACATTTTTTTCTACAGAATTTTCTACGGGTGATTCCTTTGTTGCCCTGAGGTATTCAACGCGTGTCAAATGTTTGCTGCACGTGGAAACTTTTTCTATCGTCTCGTCTGATAAACTAACACGTAGACCACTGCTTCAAATTCTGTGAAGGGGCGAGAAAAATCCCTACAAACTCTGATTGGCGCCCAGGTTCCTCAATGTTGGGCAGGCGCTTTAACCACTAGGCCGCATGTTCCGCTTGAAATGAACTGAAATACTAGTGCGACATAATCGGGGATGGATCAATGGGGTGGGAGTGGAGGGTTCTAGGGCTACAGTAAACCTACCTGAACTGTCCAAGAGTGGAGTTGCTGTTGAGAAGACAAGTAAGATAATATGACAGATGTTGTTAAGTTTTAAGCAAATTACATCATTTCATCAACAAATGCACCAGTCAGGTTGCATTTTAATCCTCTGAACAAAACGTTTCGCCAAAGGTTGCATGCAGCCAGGAACCCCTCTAGATTCCTTAGAAACCCCCCTCCAGCAAGACCATAATCCTCCCCTGTACAATTTAAGAATGAAATTTAAATGCAGTCTCTACAACTACTTGTTTTCACTGACAGATGGATGGTTCAACCCACCAAGGGGTCAAACGGCTCCACCAGAACCCACAGGACGTTCCCCGACCTACAGACTCTACGACTTGGTAGACGATCCAGAGGAGATGTTTGACATCCTAGACCAAGATGACGTAACCCGGCAGACCGCAGAGGACCTCAAAGCTAGGTTGGAAGAGCTGACTCTGGATCTAGTGCCATCTAATCCCGGTAACATCATCACCAGCGCTAAGCCCATTACGCCTTTCAAGGCTTGGTATCCTGGTTTTTGCTAATGACTGCTAGATTCATTTTCAGTCATCGTGTAGTTGGTGTGCGTGAAACCGCCTTCCGTGTCAAGTTGCTGAAGGGATATATATTTGATGCGCCCACCATATTCAAGTTGGGAAATTCCACAATGACAATATATCAAAGATGGACTAGAAGGGCATATTTTGTCGTTCTTTCGTTGCTGGATGAAATTTAGCTTTGAGGTGTTACCTACATGTAGTCTTTTTTTGTTTGTTTGTTTGCTGAAGTTGTTCTTCGGTTCTTGTTTTCGTTTTTTCTGATATATGCATTTCTAGCACCTTCACCAGCCTGCTTTAGCAGTCATAAAGACCACACAGCTGAACACGTACTGCAATACTGTTGCTTCTATCAAAGTGAAGCCGTCTATTTTAAGCCATCGGATAGGTATCAAAACTTTCACCCCACTAAGGATTTTTGCAGACCATGTTTTTTAGTTAGCCTGACACATTACTGTTTCATATCCGCCTGTTCGCCAGATGAAATCCCCTGGAATAAACCAAACAACACTTCTGAAAGGGGCAGTGGAGTCGTAATACAAAAGTCAGACTGCAGTGGAGTCGTAACATACCAAAAGTCATGACTGCAGTGGAGTGTAACATACCAAAAGTCATGACTGCAGTGGATCGTAACATACAAAAGTCATGACTGACTGAGGTCCCACCTGTATCTCCGTGCACCTCCTTCCCCAATAATTCTGTGGGATATGCATTCCTGTAAAGCATGACATCTAAGTTACTGGTTGCAAGTTGTTATTGATCTTTCGCTGTGTGTGGCAATAGCACATGTTTAACCCTTTGAATCCCGAGCCCTGTCCACCAGCACTCTGCATCGTCAGCCACGTCATCAAAGCAAAAATTTGACCTTTTGATTCCTCGTTTTATCTACCAGCTTCTTGCAGAAAGCTGGTGAATAGGGTGAGGGAGTCAAAGGGTTAAGTTTTTGCAGTTAGTGGACAAGGTGCAGGAGTCAAAGGGTTAAAATTAAGGTAACCTGTAATCAAAAATCTGAATCGCACACAAACTGAATACATAGACGTCTTTGAAATTAAAGTGATCGGACCTTTGCCGCAATGGAAGTTTTCCGCGTGAAATTAGTTTGGGGAGGTAGATTGTCATGTGTGTGTGTGTGTGTGTGTGTGTGTGTGTGTGTGTGTGTGTGTGTGTGTGTGTGTGTGTGTGTGTGTGTGTGTGTGTGTGTGTGTGTGTGTGTGTGTGTGTGTGTGTGTGTGTGCGCGCGCGCGCGCGCGTGCGTGCGTTTGGGGGGTAATGTTTGTATTTGTATATGTATTTCTTTCTTTTATTCTTTCATTTTTTCACAGTGGATTTACTATTTGAAATCTGGGCTGTTTTCCTCAGGGAGAATGAGTCGCTGAAAAACAGTGCCACTCATCCTTCCCCCATTTTTTAAAGTCTTGTATGTGTGTATTTCTACATGTATATAAAAGTGGATTTTACTGCAGACAAGATAGCTTCTTCGTTGTTGTGGGACCTTTACCGTGTGCTGAAAGCATGCTGCGCACAGAATGACGGTTTATATCGTCTCATCGTATCGGAAAGACTAACACCTAGACCACCACTTTTACCGGGAAAGGCTACATGTATCCAGCTTGGTGGTGGGGCGACCATTCACCAGTCTGGCCGGTCGTAAATGGCGGATAGCACGACGGCCTTCAGATACGGAGGTGAGCAGTGAAATAAGCCAGGCCATGTTGGCAACAGACGGGCTAGTTGGTAGAGCCATGGACTCGAGATCTGTTATCTTGAATTATTCAATCCCAGCCCGCAACATTAAAATCTGGCCTGTTCTCCGCCCATCTTAATGTTTCCATCACTCTGGTTGTGTCAGTTTCGTGTTTGCTAAGTCCCTTCTCTCCCTTCTCCAGACCTTGCCAGCGTATGGGTTTTGTGCTGGCTCATGAAATCTGTTAGATAATTGCTGGCAGATTTGGGTAGAACGCATATGGACTTGTCTGAGCGCAGTGAATCCCTCTTGAAATAACTCTAAAAAAGCCAAGGCTTGCATGGACAAAGCAGTCCCAGACAACTGGCGATGGTTACTACCAGGACAGGATGGAGTGGCATCTGGCAATACTACACCTTAAAAAATGTGCATCCTTAAGACAAGTGTGACTACCCCCCGTTCAAGCAAACACAGGAACCAGAAAAACAACAACAACAACGATAACAAAACACACACACACAGACACACACAAAGAATAAGAACGCGTATTTAATTCAGACAAGACAAGACAGGAGGAGTACATTTTCGGACAGCTGGCCTTTTCAAGTGTAAGATCACAAACAAACAAAGACCAGATAGAAAAGTTAGCAGAAAAAGACTGAAACTTCCCTGCTGCTCTGTCCAGTGTGAGAAAAGGAATAAATTGAGAAGCAGGGAAGTTTCAGTCTTTTTCTCCTAAATTTTGTATCTGGTGTTTGTTTGTTTGTGATTTTGCGCTTGACAAAGGCTAGCTGGCCGAAACTTTGCGCCTGTCTTGTCTTGTTGTATTGAATACGTGTTCTTATTCTTTTTACGTGTGCATCCTTTGGCAAAGCCATTAGGCGGATAAGGAACGTCTAAAAAAAAGTCTAGCCCCCTGTGCTCACAGGGTAGGTATTTTGGTTATAAGCGAAGGACATGGTAACCTCACATAGGAGACCTAGAGAGCTGAAGTCGGAGGTACCAGGCTTGCAAGTGCATTCTAACAAACTGTGAACTATTCAAGTTAAAACAGCCAATGTAACACGCCACCACTATGGATTTAGTGGAGGAAGTGTGTGTGTGACAAATCTCTGTCTGATCCGTGATTCGAACCCGGGTTTTTCATGTCCTGGTCAGATGACGTAACCAGTAAGTCAACACTCCTTCAAGTCCTTGCCAAACTATTGGACCAAAAAAATGTTGCATTTTGTCTGACACTTCTCTGCACGTATCTAGGTCGCCATGCCCTTTGATCATGTTGATCAACAGTATCATCAATCAACATGAAAACATGCAAGCAGAAACAGATGTGGAACTTCACTGATCAGGCTATTAAGAGAGAGAGAGAGAGAGAGAGAGAGAGAGAGAGAGAGAGAGAGAGAGAGAGAGAGAGAGAGAGAGAGAGAGAGAGAGAGAGAATGTGTGGCAATGCAAGGGAAGAAACTCGATACTTTAATCTTACCCTTCTTCCTTCTTTGTAGGGATTTTTTCCCTCGATAAAGCTGCACACAGGGCGTTGCACCGTTTTACATCCGCACACAAACGCACATACATGCATTCGTACACATATGTACGCATACACGTGCGTGCACACACACATATCCACTCACCCACCCACACACAACACACACACAGCATACACTCCTTAATGCAGGAAAAAGTGCGCCAGTCTTATTGCAAGCCAAGAACTTCGGGCAAATTTTGAAATATGATGTCCCCGTTGTGCGTGGAAGACGATAATCAGCGGTTACTACAGTGAAAACATATCTTAATACTGTCAGAGAGAGAGGAGAGAGAGAGAGTGTGTGTGTGTGTGTGTGTGTGTGTGTGTGTGTGTTTGTGTGTGTGTGTGTGTGTGTGTGTGTGTGTGTGTGTGTGTGTGTGTGTGTGTGTGTGTGTGTGTGTGTGTACCCAAATGTACCAATCTTTTTCCTTTTTTTCGTCCTGTGACCTAGATCCTGGGAGTTTTACTTTCCAAATTTATACCTTCGCGAGCCATGCCACAGTTTTGACTAAAGTTGGAAAAGACCAACCCAGAAAGAGCCCGAGAAAATCTTGTTCACACACACACGAGGTCGCACATGTGCGCCAACATACACACACGTACATACTTTTGTGTGTGTGTGTGTGTGTTCGTTCGTTGCTTGATTTAACGTCTTTTCACTATAAGTGATATTAGACGGGGAAAAATGGCATGGAGGATGAAATAAGGGGGGGGGGGGGGGTGTGTGGAGGGGAGAGGGGAACAGAGTAAGGGACGTAAAAAAAATTAAAAGGAAGCGGCAAGGTCTTAAGAAAAAGGATGTGGATGAACAGAGAAATGAAACTAGAACAACGCTAACATCAATAATGTAAAAGAAAAATCGTCATAAAAACAAAACAAAACAAAAATAATCATAATTATAATAATAATCTTAAAGTAACGCATTAACAGGACTGTGAACCAATGATTCTGAAATTTTAACTAACAAAACTTGATCCGATACTACTTCTTTAAAATGCGTTTCAAGATAGTTTCCTTGTGTAAACGTCTTTGGTAAAAAGGAACGAAGCTTTCTGCAGTAAAACAAACAGTGATACAATGTGAATTGTTCGCCACAAATACATAAAACGTTGTTACAATATTTTGTTTTCAAAGCGTTCAGTTGAATGCGAAAATATGTCATAACAATTAATCTCAAATGATATAACGAGGAATACTGCAAATTTTTACAGATATTTTGAACTGAAAGTTTGATTCTTTTTTGAGACACAAATTTTTCATTTAAATGTTCATGAAATCGAATCCATGATGCTAATTCTAGCGAGTTGTAAGCTTCTTTTACCGAGGTGTTAACATGTAATTCTATGGAATTTTCAGAATGGAGGGCACCGGATTTAGCTGCTCTGTCAACTACGTTGTTGCCATGAAGACCAACATGAGAAGGCACCCAGCATAAATTGATTTCCGAACCATTTATCTTTAAACAATGTATTAGATGATTTGCCTCAATAATTAAGTCAGGTCTTGTGTCTGTATCAAAAGACTGTAAGGCATATAATACAGATTTTGAATCAACAAAGAGAACTACTTTGAATGACACAGGCCGAAGGCTTATTAAATAATGCAACGCTTGAACAACAGCGACCAATTCTGCTGTATATATAGATACATTTGCCCCAATGAAAAAAGACTTTTTAATGTTAAATTTTGGAACATAAAAGGCTGCTCCAGCGCTCTGGTTTGCTAAGACTGACCCATCGGTAAAAATGTGGAGGTGGGTACTGTACTTTTCATCGATGTGTTCACAAGCTGTGGATAGCGTAATGTTGACATTATCATCTTTTTTAACTTTTGCATAATCGAGATCAAATGTGGCATTTAGCATTTCCCATGTAGGGATAGGCGTTATCGTTGGTTTCTCAGCAATTTCATCTATTGTTATGTTGGACTGTTTGATCAGGCCAGATATGTAAGTTGCGGCTGTAATTTGTGATGAAATGTTTTTTGCTCGTTTTGGAAAGTCAGTATCAGACCTGATCTTAATTTCTTTGCTCACAAAATTATCCACTTGTGAAGTAGTTCTAATTGCAAACTTTGCTGTAGCTAACTCACGATGGTTGTTTAAAGGTAGAATTCCAGCAACTTTGTACGTTTCCAGAGTAGAAGCATGAGTTGGTACACCTAGTGCAATTTTAAGACTTTTGCAGTCCAAGCTCTGAATCTTTTTTAGTAAATATTTGGGTGCATTGAAGAAAACTTCTTGCGCGTAGGATAATTTAGACCTGACCAGCGCTGTTGACAGATGAATCAGTACATTTGTATCCATTCCCCAGGGTAATTTGCTTATTATCTTTAGAAAATTTAAGGTTTTTCGAGCTTTTGTTAAAATATAATCAAAATGGACATTCCAGCTTAATTTGGACGTGATGTAAACTCCCAGGAATTTTACGACCTGTTTGTAATTTAACACTTCACCAAACAATTTGAAAATAGGCAAGTTATTTGAGTTACCACCAGGATCAAACAGCATCATGTTAGTTTTTTCTGCTGACAACGACAGCCCATTTTCTAACATATAGTTTCCAAGATTATCAAGATCAATTTGATACAACTTCCTGATGTAATTTCGCGTTCTCTGTGGAGTTGTCTTTTTTAAAGTGATATTCATCCAAGTGCATATATCATCAGCGTACTGTACTAAAACAACACGATTTGAAAGAGCTTTAGGAAGATCCTGTATAAGGATATTAAATAAAATAGGTGCTATCACTGAACCTTGTGGAATCCCCATGTCGAGGCATCGTGAAGAAGAATAACTAGCTCCCACTCTTGCCTGAATTGTTCTATTAGCTAAAAAAGATTTAATGTAATTGAACATATTGCCCGATAAACCAACAGATTTTAGCTTGAACAATAAACGTTTATGCCAAACTTGATCGTAAGCTTTTTTCACATCAAAGAAAGTAGCTAAAACACTTTTTCTGCGGCAAACTGTTGTTTGATCTGAGTTGTAAGTTTAACTAGGTGCTCAACTGCGGATCTTCCTTTTGTAAAACCTGCCTGGTTTACCGGAATAACGTTATTTTTATCACAGTAGTGTAAAAGTCTGTTTAAGACCAATCTTTCCATTAGTTTGCTTGTATGGGACGTTAAAGCAATAGGTCTGTAACTGTTTTTATCGGTTTTCGATTTTCCTGTTTTTAAGATTGGTATAACTATAGACTTTTGCCAGATTTGTGGCACAGTTCCAGTAACCCAGCATTTCTGCAAAATTTTGTGTAGGAAAATAAGGTAGCTTTCAGGGAGATGTTTAATCATTTCAGTCGAAACTGCATCAACACCTACCGAACACTTTTTGTTGTGTAGAGACAGTACTGTGTTTTTTAGCTCTTCTAAGGTGATTGGAGAATTAAACCAGAGATCATTCTGTGGTACTGGATCAGTGTAGATTGGGTTGTAATCTTCCATTTCTCTGTGATGTTTGCAGTCTGGAGATAAACCTTCAACTTTACTGTTTTTGGCGAACAGATCCACAAAAGTTTCTGCTTTGTCCATGTCTGAAGGAAATGTGTTACATGTTTCAATCATTATCGGACACCTAGGTAAGTTGGTTCCATCCTTCATTTGTTTCATTTTCGTCCAGACTTTATGGAAATCTTTGAAATCTGAAATTTCTTTTGTGCAGAATGATGCCCAATAATCTTTCTTTGCTTCAGCAATGATTTTGTTACATTGGATGTTAGCTTTTTTCATTTCGACATGATCCTCAGGTTTCCGGCTTTTGATGTAGATTTTGAATTTCTCCCTTTTATATTGAACTGCTTTCTCACATGCCTCTGTCCACCAAACATTACCCAATCGATTATTTGATCTAGAAGATTTGAGTTTCGGAATCGATAGGTCTGCAGCGGCTAAAATTGACTCTTGGAATTTAGAAAACATAATGTCTACATTTTCACTTTCATAATGTCTGTAATCTTGATTAGCTAGAGCAGTTCGAAATAAGGACCAGTCAGAACGCTTGTAATTATATTTTGGAATAATTTCAGGAGAGCTGTCTTTCATCCTGATGTTTTTGTCAGTTATGGTTATGATGATAGGTAGGTGATCGCTTCCCAAAGTGTCTCTGTGAGTTTCCCAGGTACAGGATGGTGCTAATTCTGGTGAGATTAGAGACAAATCGATGGCTGTCGCCCTGTGTTTGGAAACATCAGGGATCCTAGTGACACTACCATCATTTAGAAGGTAAAGCGAACTATCAACGATATTTTCTACCAAACGATTGCTCGTAACAGTAGAACAGTTCTTTTCCCAAAATGGGGAGTGGGAATTAAAGTCTCCACCTATTAGCCATTTACCACGCT
>JAPXFY010000027.1:12969905-13024905 GCA_030674185.1 Monoplex corrugatus | reverse complement strand
CCATCATTTTGACACTGGACTGAGCCTTCTCTATGACCACTCACACGCATCTGTTAATGCTCGGCCAATTTGTGTGTGTGCGTGCGTCTGTGTGTGTTCGTACCTGCGCGTGCGTGCGTGTGTACTGTTGTGGGGAGGGAGAAGAGAAAGACAAACAGGTTGGTCACAGATTTGCTGGTACATGTAATAAAATTCGAGCTGACCACGACAGGAACAAATAAAAAAATACTCATCTCGTCTCCAGCTACAACTGGGCAATGTTAACGTATAAATCACGGACATAAGAGTGGGAAGGCATACTGACACTGGATAACGTATTCAGCAAGTACTACGTACAGCAGGAACTTGGACTGATGTATGTATTGGTAACTGTGAATGTTACTTTGATTCCACCACAGGTATTACTTAATAAAATAGTTTTCTATTGTCTATCATGTGAATGCGGCAGTAGTCAAGCGGGTAAACGTCAGACTTCCAATCGGGAGGTCCAAGGTACAATCCACCCAGACACCTCCTGATGGGTAAAGAGTGGAGATTTCTCTGATATCTCAGGTAAACATACGTGCACATATGACTGTGCCTAAATTCACGACTTAGAGAGAAAATCTCTTTCAGTCTGTGGCCTAAATCCCTTCGTGTGTGTGCACACGCAGAATATCAAATACGCACGTTAAAGATCCTATAAGTCATGTCAGTGGCTGTCGTATGGAAACATGAATACACCCACCATGTGCGCTTACCAAAGATGCAGACTGTGCAACAACATAGCAGAATATGGTCAGCTCACCTAACAGCTTGAGTTCTCTGTGCTCCAATACAAAGTCTGATTGATTATGTGTACATGTAATACGCAGTGAATCCAAATGAGTCTGGAGAACAGCGTTAGACAAGAACAACTTATCTGTTTTACCTGTTCCTTTCAAATATGTGTGAAATTAACAATAACATTTCTTACTGCTTTATGTCGCATTACAGCATTTATAAAGAAGTGTAAATGTTTTTTAAAAGTTGCTTGCATAACTGAACATGTTTATGATATATACATGTAAGTCTGTAGTTTATGGAAATGAAATGATTTATGGAAATTTTAACATTATGATTGATGTACTACTTGCACTAAGCACGCTTAAGTCATGACAACCGCCAAAATGATCCACCATTTATTCGCATCCTCAATGTGCAAAGTCGGACATAATTTTATTCATGTAATTATTTCTTTTGTAAATAAAATCGATGTAGCAATGAATTATTGCAAAGTTGTCAAGCATTAGAAGAGATTTGGGACTAGACACTGTCGTTGAGCTGCGTGTGCCTTGATCAGAACCAGTTTTGTTCTCTATCGCTTGCTTATTTATTGACTGATTTCAGCACAGTACGTCCACTACTGAGCTGGACCATGGGCAGTACTGACTCTGACCCACGGGCGAGTCGGAAGATTTTCAAGACTTTGAGTCAAATGGCTGATGTGACGCGTCTAGTGTGTTGGCTAGTAACTGTGTGCTAGTCACCTCTAGCTTTCAGCCTGCACTGCTAGCGACATGCGATAACTGAGCACCTCACGGACTCAGGCTAAACCCGAGGGACTCAGAGGAGGTCTGGCCCCCAGACGTGCAGCACGCAGGCCCATTGGCGTGTGGACGTGCCCTGGTGCCCACGAACTGGACCCCAGCTATGGGTAAATAGCACCACTGCCTTATGGGTGTATCGAGTGAAACAAAGACTAGGGGAGTAAACCCTAACAGAAAAAACACCACCGCGCCTTTGGTTATCTCGGGACAGACTAAGGCTAAGGAGTAACCCTGACAGAAAAACACCACGCTGCCTTGTGGTTATCTCGGGACAGACTAAGGCTAAGGGAGTAAACCTAACAGAAAAAAACACCACGCTGCTTGTGGTTATTCGGGACAGACTAAGCTAAGGAGTAACCCTGACAGAAAATCACCCTACTCTCTTGTGGGTAGTCGTGGGAATGACAAAGACTACCGGAGAGTCCATACAAAAACAGATGGAAAGCATCCAAGATTATCATGGCCAGCCAGAATACGAAAAAGGAATGTATGGACATTGCCGCAGAGCGGAAAACTGGAAAATTTCAAGATGGAGATGGAAAGGCTTAACATCGATATTGTAGGACTTGGGGAAGTGCGATGAAATGGGACTGGCATGATTACATCAGGCAAGCACACAATAACATATTTTGGTGGAAACACATCCAACAATGATCAGAAGTATGTATTGGGAACAAACAGCAGCAATGAGAATAGTAAACGATATAAGCTCTTTCCACAATATCAAAAGAGGGTTCAGGCCGGGTTGTGTTCTGTCACCAGATTTGTTTTCACTTTACAGCTAAACCACGAGAAATCTAGTTCTAAGAATGCCCTTGGATAAAGGTTGGAGGGAAAATGATAAACAATATTCGTTAAGCAAATGACACCGTGCTAATTGCTGACAATGAAAAAGACCTACAAAACCTTGTGAATAAGGACTGGAGCTAAATAGCAAGAAGACTGAAGTCATGGTAATCCATAAAAACAAAACAAAACATGAAATCCCTCATGCAAAATAATAGCAAATGGCACAAATTTGAGACAGGTTGATAAGTTTAAATATCTGGGGACGGTTGTCTCACCAGACGCCAAATGCACATTAGAAATAGTCAGCAGAATTGGCCAAGCCAAGACAGCATTCAAGAAGATGAAAAGCGTTCTTACGAACAAATGCTTATCAATTAACATCAGGAAGAGAGTACTTGAGTGCTATACAAACTGATACTGTTGTGCATGTACGGTTGTGAGGCGTTGACAGTTAACACCCGAAGTCAGAACAAAATTGAGGCAACTGAAATGTGGTTTCTAAGAACAATGTTGAGAGTTCCATGGACAGCAAGAAAAACAAACGAGACGATTTAGGAGGCAGACACAAGAAGATAATTGATACAGAAGAAAAGACAAGCTACAATTATAGGACATTATATGAGGCAAGAGAAATTAGAGCTCCTGGTCACAACAGGAAAGCTGAGGGAAAGAGAACACCAGGTAGACCCAGGAAAAATAATGGACGGACTTGCGGGGTGGCTGAGGACAGAGAGGGTGGGAGATATACTTGCAGTGAAAAGGGATAGATTCGTATGGAGGGCCATGATCACCAACGCCACGCGGCAGGGCACATGATGACCAGTACAATTAAAAAAAATACGGTCGTCGTGCCTGGGGAGTAAAGGGGGTATGCTGACAGTTCCCCAGCCGGGGGACAACCACCTCCTGCGGCTCACGCACGTAAATTACCAAACCAAAACTCTAAAAATACTTGCCCATCCCTTGGTTATCTCTGATGTGCAAGGGCCTGTCCTCTTCTCAAACAGGGGCTATGGAGAAAAATGAAATCTTGAAAAACACGTGTGGATTGTTACATCCATCCGTCCTCTCGCCCATGAAATGGTTGGTAGGCTGCTGCAACGAAGAAGAGGAAGCCAGACTACCAGAATGTGATATACTGTAGATGGGATCGGCATCAGCTGTAAGATTCTGTCTCCACAATTGAGGAGTTGTCAGCCTCATCTCTCTTTGAGACTGGGCCCTCTGTCAGCTCAAGACCGACCTGGTGGCTCATGGCTACATTTGGGGGTAATCAGACGAGAAATCACAAAAACGAAGATTACGAAGCGGTAAGAATCTCCTTCGAGTGCACCTTCCTGGGGAGATGTGGAATGCTCAGATCCCATTCCACAGGTGGTGACGTATGCAGCACCAGTGCAACATTTATTGGGCACACAAGGGCAGCACCATTCCAAAGTATCTTGATGCTCTCGTTGTAGTCGTTCTGACCACACTGGAGGTAATGTTAAAATTAAACCAATACACTCAACTGTGTCAGTTGCAGTGGCCGCCACAGTGCTGCATGGAAAAAAAATGTCCAGAGATGCTGGTGCGGGCATGAGCTGTGGAGTGAAAAATACACATCATACTCGGTCGCTCTTCAGAGAGCTTGACAGGATCTCTTGCAGATGCAAAAGCCAGGTGAGTGAGGGGAAGGATCAAGTGTAGCTAGGCCTGGCACATGCTGGGCTCTGGACAGAGATAAAGCAAACACTTGTGTAAACCCTCATCCTCCAGCATGGAGCACGGAGGCTCGTAAGAGGACACGTGGCTCAGCCCATCTGAATGAGGCGATCCACGAGCTCCCTGGAGCAAATGAAAATAGCACACGGACAAGGTAGTTAGCACCGTCATCCAGTCAAACATAATAAAAAAGAAACAACCTAAAACAGGTGCAGACATTACTATCCCCTCCTAAAACGTAGCACATAATTCCGCCGACCAACCTGTCAAGGAAAACACAGAACAACAACAACCCCCCCCCACCCCCCCACCCCCACAAAAAAAAAATAAAAAAAAAAAAAAAACAAACAAACAAACAAAACCCCTGCCAGTCCACCTCCACCCCCGCTAACCAAACACATTTTTCATCAGAAGGAACTCAGGAATCAGGCAGCTAGGTTACGCCCTGACATTCAGGCAAGACAGACGAAAAGAAGGGAAACAGAGCTCCTGGAAGAAGAGAAAACGAACAGAAATGTGCCGTTTTCCTCAAGACATTACAGACATTAATACTCAGGACGCTGTATTGACTTTGTATACAGATGAACTCGCTGTATGGCGAGAAAGTAACGTTAAGGAGGCTAAAAAAAAACTTGGTGTTTTTTTACATTCTTGAAAAGCATTTCCAGAGATAACTAATAACGTAGTGTCATTCATGACAGAACGGTTTTATGTTGTCTGCACACCATACACACACACACACACACACACACACACACACACACACACACACACACACACGCACACACTACACACACGCAACAAACAAAAAAACCACCTGAAATTTGTAATTTTCAGTTAAACAGAGCGCAATCCCGAAAGAATGTAGTAGTATAATAAATGATGACCGCCTGTACCTTCAACGAACGTAGAGTGGGCTAGGGACGTACTTCAATAATAATGGGAACTGCAAACTCCCAATGTCTCTAGCGTATTACTATTACGTGCTGTCAGTCAGTTTAAAGTCACAATCACTTGTCCCTTGGACCAACTGATCTACAATCATGGTAGCACTGGTGCGCTCACTGGTTCGGTCTCGTTTTACATATGGACTGGAGGCTTTTTAATGATGCTCCCCTTTCACTGTCCATTCTATGAAGTGGCAAAGGCCTCCCTAGAGCCACTCCTAACTATCTAGTGTACACGGATGTAGGCTTGCTCCCGCTGAAATATACCATCAAATTGCTCTGTGCCCAGTTCATTGCCAGATCTTAAACTGTGCCGAATTCCACGGCACAGGAACTCACTAAAGAATTCTGGGGACCTGCTGAGTTCCATTTCTGTGTCCCTATCCATGACTTTGTTGAAAACATCACAAAGTCAGCTGGAACAGAGGGCACTAAGACAGCCGTTAGGCCTCTCCATCCTGATCCCCCTTAGTTGATGGAGACAGTCGAGATAGGGCTGGACATGGCCGGACTCTGTAAAAGTGATAGTTCCATGTACAGACAATAACCAAGGAGTACATTTCAAATAATTTTCAGGCCTTCCTATGTGTATACACATATGGGTCAATAGACGAAGAGGGAGCAGAGGTAGCCTTCTGCATTGCGGCCTTCAACATGGACTTTAAATTTACATTGCCTAAATGAAATACTTTCACAGTGGAGGTAGTGGCTATTTATATGGCTCTAAAAATCTTTTACGATTTGCAAAACTAACCCCGGGCTATAGCTATATTTTTTCAACTCTCTTTGGCACTGACTGCCAGCAAATGTGAATGCAGATCTGGAGAGGATGTTGTGTTTCCCCCGACGACCACATCAAACAGGATGGAAAAAATGGAGGATGGAATACCACATAAGTTAAGGGATGAGTAGAAGAAGAAGGACGAAATAACTGCACATAAAATCAATAAAACTGCTAATGCAGACCTGTTTACCCCTTAAATTGTTTATGTGTACAATGGGGTTCAAAAATGTGTACAATCTGAAAACAATGTGTAAAATCAACACCACGATGCAGTAACTTAACTTATTAATTATACTGTGCAGTGTACAGTATATAACGAAAACAAAACAGACATGTCAGTATCATTTCTTCTTTTTATCATTTTTAAATTAGTTAAAACTAACATCATATGGTTTATTGGTGATCATTAAAAGATAATGATATCATTCTCTCTTACTTTCCTTATGCCAGTGTTTCAGAGGTCACGGTGCCCTCCTCTTTTGATGCAAACCAACTCAAGATGCATCTCCACATCACTTTTACAATCAGTCCATTCCTTTTTGTTCTCTAACATCGTAACAATGTGCACTAAAGACTTATCTCTAACATTCAAGCTCACAGCTTAGATTTATAAGGTATACTTGAAACTGGGGGAAAACACACATACAAAAAAACTACTACTATAACTGGAACTCAAATCACATAGCACTGGCACTAGCAGTTAGCACTGACTGTTGTGCTGAAAAACACATTTGTAAATACAAGAGATCTGCTACTAGAAACCAACTGTGGCTCATACAAATCAAAAAGTACATTTTCTTTCCTATGAAAATAGGAAACATCTCCTTGACTGCTGCCATCAGCTTGTCTGTTATGCCAAGGGCGAGTTAGATTCGATGACATAATGGCAGATCCTTGCTTCTGCCTTCGTGATTTGTAATCGTAAGCTGTCGGTGTCTTCGGACCTCGGTTTGAAAAAGGTCGAGATCGACAAGGAAGCAGCCGAGGCAGCATTGGCTTTGTGACCTTTCCCCTCCGCATGCCGTTTGATATCGAAAGTGCCACTGTGGCCAATTGAAAAATCTTGATCTCAAACAGTGCAGAAAGCGAAGTGCCTGCCTTTTGATGAAGAGGTGAAGAACTGAAACTCTTTGGAATAAGTCGGTTTAAAACTCTGTAACTTTTCACATTTTTTGCCTTTGGTTCCTCATCTTCATCGCCACTTTCATGAGCGTGCTTTCCTTCACGGTTCGCCATCTTGAATTAGAACTAAGCTGATACGTACAAAGAACCTTCTGCCCGCTTAAGACAACAGAGAGGAACCATAGTCAAAGCATTCCTGCGCATGCGCGAACATTAAGGGCGGTAAAACATCTAAACGCATCCGGTCAGGGTCGGCGGCCAGTGAATGAAAACAAAATGGAGCCGCAAGTGGATTTGGCACACAGTTGAGATTTCGTACAATAAATGTGTTGAATTTCGTATTTTATATTTTTGTTGCGTACAATCGTACAACCACCCTAAATTTCGTGAGATTGTACGAAAATTTCGTACAGTAAACAGGTCTGCTAATGCTTACTCGGTTTCAGACGATTCCGCTATAAAACCACCACGACAAGAACGACCTCCGCCACAATCACCACCAGTTCACAATGACTCCCTTCCCCCACCTCCTATCACTCTCATTCCTCCTGCTTCTTTCCCCCACCATCTCGTCTTCGTCCAAGCTGCATCTCGCCCTCACATCGTCCTCATCGTTGCCGATGATCTAGGTTGGATGGATGTGGGCTGGAGAGACCCGACATGGCAACACCAACCTTAGACCGCTTGGTATCGGAGGGCGTCTATCTGACTAACTCATACGTCCAGCCTTTATGCACGCCTTCACGAGCGGCGCTACTTTCAGGAAAGTACCCCTTCAAGTTGGGTATGCAGAATTCTGTGCTAGAAGCCATGAACAACGCGTCGTTGCCTTTAGGTTGAGCTGCTTCCAGAGCGGTTGAAGTCCTTGGGCTACGCGACTCATTTGGTAGGAAAATGGCATCTTGGGTTTTGCTCTTGGGCAATGACTCCAACGTACCGTGGGTTCGATTCTTTCTACGGAATGTACTTGGGAAAAGGCGATTACTACAGCCACAGGGTGAGTGTTTGCTGTCGTTGAGGAAGAGGGGTTGGGTATGGATGTGGGGTGGGCTTAGTTAAGGCCCATAGTGGTGGTGATGTGTGTACGTGTGCATGTGTGTATTTGTGTGTGTGTGTGTGTGTGTGTGTGTGTTGTGTGTGTGTGTGTGTGTGTGTTGTGTGTGCGTGTGCGCGGTGCGTGTGCTCGGGGTACTGAGAATGCGGTGCGATTGTAGGGCTGCAGTATCCGCGTTACACACCTCGCTTGTCTCTCTTGTCAGTGTTACTCCTCCTCACCTTGTTTCTTTTCCAGTCTTTCCATTTGCCTATCTCTCTGCCTCCCCCCCCCCTATCTTTCTCTCTCTTTCTCATGTAACTGTATCCTCTGTCTCTCTCTCTCTTATTCCCTTCTTTCCTTCAAGCTTTCTTTCTCAGTCTGTGGTCTTCTTTGTGTCATGTTTTACAGACTGTTTACAAACTGAATGTTTCACCACCTTCTCCATTCCTCTCCATGTTTTCCATTTAATCTCCAACACCCAGACAAAACTCTCTCTCTCTCTCTCTCGTCTGTCTATCTACCTACCTATATATCACGTACACATGCAGGATACATGCGCAGAGACACAATAATAACCAACTGACCGATCACCCAAACGCCCACCAACAAAATCAACCCAACCAGCCTGCTCACCTCACTCATCAACCCAAACCTGTTGACATTTGACCAGCATTTAACAACACAACACACACACACAACACACACACACAAACCACACAACACACACAACACAACACACACAACAACACATAAACAATAATAACAATAACCAACCAACAACAACTAAAACATGAAATTTTCAAAAACACTGCATTTCAAATCCACCCCATATTTCGGATTCTGGTATCTACAGAGTTACAACGATGGCTTCGACCTCCACTTCGACGATACGGTCTTGTGGACGAAGAAGGCGAATACTCCACTCACCTCTTCACCAACCGATCTATTGAGATACTCCAAACGCATGATCCCGTCACGGAGCCTCTCTTCCTTATGCTGTCCCACCAGGCTGTGCACGGGCCTCTGCAGGTGCCCGAGTATTACGTGGACACCTACTGTTCTCACGTTTCTAGCGGTAACAGAAGGTTGCATTGTGCCTTGACTGCCGCTATGGATGAAGGTCTGGATATTCTGAAAATTTTGTACAAATATTTTATTATGTATGATAATGAAAGTGAAGATGGGGAAGGAAGAGGACGAAGATTACGATAATGGTGTTGTGTCTGATGACGACGATTAAAACGATAATTACGGTATTCAAAAACGCTGCTGTGTTGGTGACAATGATTAGGATAACAAAACAAGAAAAGAACAAAACAAAACGAAACAAAAAACGTCAATGAGCGGTAGTTGTCCTTGAAATTCCAACCTGCAAGCGTCTTAAAGACAACTCATGTACGTATATTGTCCACGCTCACCTTAAACAACGGCCATTTCGTTCTGCTGTACAATTACATACACACTGCCCACAAGCATGAATTCACTGAACACAGAATGCAAACAGGCACAATACTTATACAGACATGCATGTGTATACACACGCACATGCACACAGACACAGACTACACACACACACTCATGCACACACACACACATCACAGTCACACACACACAGAGTCATACACAAAGAACAAATAAGTGTGGATGGTAAGAGACTGATTGGCCATCCTTATTTACCAACAGCAATGACAATGGCACAAATAACACAATACTGTTGGATCATTTTTTCCATGTCTGCGGATAAGAGAGAGGGGGGAAGGAGAGAAAGAGAGAGGGAGGAAGGAGGGGAGAGAGAGGGGGGAGGAGAAGAGAGGGGAAAGAGGAGGGAGGAGAGAGAGAGAGAGAGAGAGAGAGAGAGAGAGAGAGAGAGAGAGAGAGAGAGAGGTGGTTTGAGCGGGAAACAAAGTCAACAGACCAACTGAGTCAGACTATAACATTTCCACAAAAACTTTAGAGCAGATGAATCTGAATGTTTTTAAAGATATGAATTCAAATTTATATCAATGTTCTGTTAGGCTGTTTCATTTATTTATTTATTCATTTAGTTTAGTCATTTATTATTTATTCTATTTTTGTCCTATTCACTCGTCCTCCTCTGTAGCCACTTATTCTTTTTAACTTCAAGGAATATATGGCTGTGTTGGGCAGTGGATAAAGCACGTAAAAGATCCCGTGGCACATAACAGTTGTCCTCCACAAAATTGTGCAGAAAAATCGTAGTATCAAAGGTACATGCACGCAGGAGAAAAAAAAAAAGGCTTGTGTCCTAGAAGCAATGTGGCCTCCCCACGGACAATCAATTTTCATTTCTTGTTGAAAAATTCGGTTGTGACCAAAAAAAAAAAAATTTTAATTGATCGAAAAAACAATAATTACAAAGCGACAGTTAAGAATGTAGTGTGTAGGCATTTTTACAGAACTAGAACAGCTGAATTTTGAAAACTTTTCTGGACGAAATTTTCATATGTGTTCTGAAGAGGTTGGGTTGGCGTAGGAATGTTGCTACCTGCTTTCCAATTTGACTGCATAGGATTCGAGTTTGGGTCAAGATAAACTTTGTGTATGTGGCTCCAGTCCATTTAGCAGTGAACAGGTCTTCAACCCTGTTCAAGATTTGGGAAGGGTAAAGCCGTGAATCAGGAAACTTGGACACTACCCTCATGTAATGCTAGCTTTGAGAAAAGCTGACCTCTCTGTTATACCTCATTGCCCTGCGACCTTACGGTTCTGGGAAAAGACTTACCTTGACCTATCACCCAAGAGATATCGTAAGAAAGTCTCAAAGAATCAAATAATGTGTGTTTAGTAAATAAAAAAAATCCGTTCCTGTTATATTCCTATAACTTTGAGCTTTACCCTGACCTATTCCGAAATGATGCTGGAAGGTGTCTTAAACAATCAAATAATTTGTGTTTTATAAAATAAATTGCCGTTCTTATATTTCATACAATAACTTGGGTACTATCAGGCACTTTGTAAATTCTAGATGTGCGACGTCATCGCTTAACCCTAAACCATTTGCATATATTTGCATACAGGCATAGGTGACGTAGTAGATGCGCTAAGCCTGCTGGGATACGATGACAACCTGCTTCTTCTCTTTACCACGGATAATGGAGGTCCCCCCTCACTTGGTTCTAGTAACTGGCCACTGCGAGGGGGCAAGTCCACTTTGTGGGAAGGGGGTACCAGGGCCACGGCTTTCTTGCACAGTAAAACTCTTCTCCCTGCCGCTCCCTACACTTGGGAAGGATTGGTCCACGCTGTGGATTGGTGAGAAACTTTTTTTATTTAATCATACCCACGAAAATAATGATATGGATCATCGAATAATTCTGTAGACTTTGTGAGTACTCATGTAGAAAAGTTTAACCCTTTGACTCTCGCATCCTATTCACCAACTGCAAAAACTTCACCCTTTGCCTACCTCACCCTATCCACCAGCTAACTTCATCCCTTGACTCCCTCACCCTATCCATCAGCTTTCTACAGGAAGCTGATGGATAGGGTGAGGGAGTCAAAGGGTTAAGTTTTTGCTTTGCTGCCATGGTTGACAATACAGAGTGCTGGTGAACAGGGTGAAGGAGTCGAAGTGTTAAACTTGGAAAGGTTCAAGGAAATTTTTTTCTTCAAAGTACAGTTTTACTGCACAAAAGCTCATTTTGGCTCTTCAAACTCTAAACCCACACAATTGAGGTTATAATGTGTGCAGAGCACGAAGGGCTACAAGAGTTATGGTCAATTTTCATAACACTGTGGTATGTCATAAGAATGATGATGACGATGATGATGATGATGCTCTAGAGGAACATTCCTGAATAACGGCTGTGTATATACTCCACTATTCCTATACAAGTGTCAAGCAGGCCTGAGAGATTCATCATACAGACACCTGCAGTGTTCGGCAGGAAATTTGAGCTAGACCCTGAATGG
Source organism: Monoplex corrugatus (assembly GCA_030674185.1). Lineage (NCBI taxonomy): Eukaryota > Metazoa > Mollusca > Gastropoda > Littorinimorpha > Ranellidae > Monoplex > Monoplex corrugatus. Next base: position 13,013,022 of record JAPXFY010000027.1, on the reverse strand, counting down.
CATATGTGAAGTGTATGACATTCGGTTGTGATACATGTAATAATTGGTTGGCTCACAAAACTCTGTGCGGTCGGCACCTTATCCACCAGTCTATGAATAAATCAGAGTGCTTGACCCTGGTTTGTGTGTGTGTGCATGCGCTTGTTTGTGTGTGTGTGTGTGTGTGTGTGTGTGTGTGTGTGTGTGTGTGTGTGTGTGTGTGTGTGTGCGCGCGCGCGCGCACGCCCCTGTGGTCCGTAAATAATAATATTCAACCCTCACAGGTTCCCAACACTTCTAAGTGTAGCAGGGGACAACAGTGGTGTAAGTGGAGTGGATGGAATGGATGTTTGGAGCGCTATCCAAAACAATGACGTCAGTCCTCGCAATGAGATCGTCTACAACATCAACGAGGTCAAGAACCACTCCGCCATTCGACAGGGCCGCTACAAATTGGCCGTCAACCAACTTGGCAATCCTGGTGAGTACAGATGATTTTGTTTCGGGATAGGGGAATTTTATAATCAGGTGATTGGGATGCAGAAATACTGACAGAGATCCCCTCAGCTTTGCACAATCTAAAGACTTTTCAAATATCGTTCACATAGTTTATGCGCAGGCTTATGCATTAGCCATAATTGCTTCGGACCTTTCGTAGCATTTGTTGCATTGTATGTCAGAAATCGTCCGTATGCTTCAACGTCATCCTGAATAAACTTAATTGACTAAATTGTTGGCTATTATACTTGTGTTCCATTGCATTGTGCTGCATTGTATTCGTTATGTGTTACAATGGAAATTTCCCGTATTAAAATTCTGGCACTGCTTCCACAGAGAACAGCACGTTGCAATTTCATGGCGCCATCCATTTTTCTCAATGTATTTTTTTAAGATTTGTCAAACTATGAAAGTTGCTCATTCTATAGGATTTTGCCAGAACTATTTTCTCTGTTGTCATGACACTTTAATGTTGTTCTACTCAAGCATGACAGGGACAGTTTTAAAGTTTTACACATATGTCTGAAGCTAGTTTCAGTTATGGGTTGCCTGTGTAGCTGGCTGGACTACCAACAACGTACAAGATCACTTCCCTTCACTTGTGTATTTTACCGGTATTTCAGTGTTTTCATTCAGTTATTTTTGCCCATTACATACTACAATTAGACATGCAAGTCGTACATGTACATGTACACAAATACAAAACAATTATTGAATTAACATCGGAGAATGTTTGATACAGAACAATTAACATCAGAGAATTTTTGAAATATGTAGTACACTTGTAAAGAACGTAATTTGTGTACTTATAATGTTCACCAACACTCTAGGCTATAAAATGTTACATAAAATTCAGATTAATGAAAACTAAGGCAGATGGCCAACTCTTGTTCTAACAGAGGGTCATTCTGACTTGCTTATTTTCTATTAAAACCTTATAGTATTGACAGACGTTTCTACAATAATGTATAACAGTGTGTCACGGACATACCTGCTCCCCAAAACGATGTGAATCGTATTTTCCCTCGTTCTACACCAGTTGAACTACAACCACCCTAATTTTCCCACTGTGCACAGTTTGGGTGGGCCTGCTTACATTTTCACCAATTTCCCTTTAAAAAAAGGGGAAAATCCATACGCAGATTCCACTTCAACCCAGTTAAGCCACGTGTATATGTGTACAGGTGTAGATTCCTGTGCGTGTTTCTGTGCTTCAATTCATGTGCGTTTGTGTGTATCTCTGTGTGTGTGACAACCCAATACAGCTTCCCGTTTATTTGCTCGTTCAAGTTTCGTGGGTTCCTTAACACATTTAACTCGTATATCTGTGATGAGTTTGTTGTGAACTTTAAATGAAAACTGGTGGGATATATCGACAAGGATATTTCAGTACCAGTCAGAAATGACGTTTGAACCCGTGCGTCTGACAAGAAGACTAGAGTCGTAGTTGGGCCTGGTGCCCTAGGAACCTGAGAGAGGAAGAACTCGTTGTTTCGTTGTTATCAATGGGACGTCAACACCAGTTGAGGTGAACTCCAACCTGTCTTGTCGTCACCTGTGTCATCGTCTCTGGTCGCCATGGTCTGAAGGAAGGCGGGAGCTGCGTGCCAGTCTGTTGGTCTGGAGTTCCAGTCCCATGTCATCTTTTTTGCTTATTAGGTGTTATTGGCGTTTAGGCCGTGTAATGTGTTGGTAACGTATGTGTTGTGTGTCCAGCGTTTTGTGCTGTGTGCTATCGTGACTATGTAGTGCCCAGTCGTTTCTATCACTTGATTACGCAAGTGTGTTAACGGCCATCAGGTATTGTGTTAAACACTTAGGACTTTAGGGAAAGCATCTGGTTCGAAGCCAAAAGTTACCAATTGTCCATATGGCAGAATATTTTCACCCACAGAAGTTGGAAAGCCAGCTCGGTGGCGTTGGGTTAAGCACCAATTTTTGCGTTCACTGAAAGCGTATTTGTTATTAGATTCATGTGTGAAAGTGTGTACAAGATTTACAAAGGCCTATCTGAAGTGTGTTGGTGTGTGCAAGGAAACACAAGGTCAGATCGTTTAATTGTGCGCACATTTGATATTATTATGTAGTTGTCGACATGGATTTAAGTTAAGTTTTAGTTTAAATGATGGGTGCTCGTTGTGTGCTATATCCCGGGGTTTGTCATCTCCCTACCTTGCTATTTAGTTTGTAAACGAGGTAACTGATAACTGGGTCCAAATAGGTCATGCAGAGCATGGACCCCCCCCCCCCCCTTCGCTTAATGAAATGACTATCGAGTGGCGTCAGGAGCTTAGGAGGTGACTGTCTGGAGGGTGGCGAGGCATTGGTGCTCTGAGTCCCATCTACATTCCCGTAGTGTTTCCTGTTAACTAGCCTGCGCATCCAGAGGCTCGAACAGCTTTTTCCGCAGACTCAACGGTGTAGGCTAGATCTCCTTCAACGATCAGTAGTTTTCCCAGTCCTGGAGGATTATGTTCTGCTGTCTGGTCAGCATTTCCACAGGGGCATCAGATGGAAAGTACAGGATGCATAATCCACAGGCAAAAGATCACAATGACTCCTATTGCCGGAAAAGCTGGTGATAACTGTCAGTGTCATGTACTGATGTAGCTGGAACAGACTTGGTGATAGTTTTCGTCTCCCTGAGGCTAATGCTGTTGTCCTATTCATGCTCTGCTATTAGTATTAGCCTCACCATTTTGTTCGTATATTATAATAATGAGAACGAATTCCCGAATAATTTGCTGAATTTTTCTAGTACTGTTCAGAAAATTAGTAGAGGTACTGGTGGAGAATGATATGCTTGGAAGTAACGAATTATGTTGAGCCAATCCCGCGTGAACACTCAGAACAGCAAAACAATGAAAATGTGCTAGGCCCTACATTGCGAAGAAGAGAACCAAGTCTATAATATGCCCATGTAGATCTAGATCTAGATCCCACGGAGACTGTTCTTTTCGTGATAAATATCCGCAAAAAGTACCTGTAGGAGGTCTTACCCTTTTTTCCCCTTTGCTGACGATACAATTCATCTCACGCTATTCCGTCAACGGTCAATGTTGTGAAAAATAAATCTAGCATTTTTTTCATCATTACATTCTTTAAAAAATCATTCTGGTGAACACGAAACCTGATCGAAATGAAACACGTTGATTCTTTAAAACCTCATGAACTAGTATACTTAACATATCTGCCGTAAAATACGTATTAATAATAATTCCATACAAAAGCAAAATAGAAAAATGAGATTTATCCACCACTGCACCAGCTCTCAGCTGGATGTCGTCTGCGAGTGAAGAGTTTTGATGAAGTCATGTCTCACTTTAACGCGCCGGTTGGACCAGAGACAAGAATAAAGACCGACACACACAATTTCGTGGTCATCTGTCTCATTTGATCGAAGGGAATGGTCATTCATAGCGTGTGTAATTTGTCTCGCAGATACAAATAGATAAATAAATGTAATCTGCATTGTCGACATGCAACGGCCTCTCAAACCAAATTAGCTAGTGATTGGTTGATATTTTGGTTAATCCAGCAAACATCTTGCTTATGCATATGTATGAATTAGCCTATGATCTGAGAGATCGGAGTCACAGGATCGAAAACCTAAAACTAGTACCAATCAAATGCATGTCATCATATCTCGAATGTATTTCCCGCGAAATTGCGTCCGGTTGCTCCGACGGCTAGGCTAGATCTATCTTGCATTTTTTTTAACGCTCTATTTCCTGAGCAGTGTTGTCCAGAGCGACGGTAAATAGGCTAAGTGTTCAACATGCCTCTTTCGATCACGTGTTCATTCTAGTCATGGTTGATATCTATGTATATACGTAAGCAAGATGTCTGCCCTATGACCCAGAACATCAACTTGATCACTAACCGGTTCGGTTTGAGATGTAGTGGCATGTGCATTGTCCCAAATCTATCTGTAACGGTGTGTGCAATGAGCTGAAGCGAGACAGGCATAGACCGGCTGCTACAGAGAAAGTTTTTCGAGTAATCTCCATGTGTCTGGCTGGGCCTTTCGCGGGCACCACAGATGTAGATGTTGTTGGACCTCCAGGTGCCAGGTAACAGATGTAAATTTGTGTGTGTGTGTGTGTGTGTGTGTGTGTGTGTGTGTGTGTGTGTGTGTGTGTGTGTGTGTGTGTGTGTTGTGTGTGTGTGTGTGTGTGTGTGTGTGTGTGTGTGTGTGTGTGTGTTCCATAATGCCAGGTTAATGCTTCTTACTTTATAAATAAAATGTTTATTTGAGACTAACATTGGGATTTCTTGGCCATTAGGCTAGATCTCTCTCTCTCTCTTTTTCAAACATTGGGATTTCTTGGCCATTAGGCTAGATCTCTCTCTCTCTCTCACTCTCTCTCCCACCCCCCCCTCTCAGTGACGTCTCTCTCTGCACACACACACACACACACACACACACACACACACACACACACACACACACACATACTTTTAAAAGATGTTTTCTGCCCTATTTCAGTTCCAGTTTTCTCAAGACCACATTAAATTTTAGATCTACAAGCTAGAAATAAATTCCATATGCAACAACACCACAACGCCTTCTAATGGAAAAACGATATGAACGATACAAATACTTCAGTCTCGTTTTTAAAGAGCGGCCTCAATTGTCTTTGCCTGTCTGTCTTGCGGTTTTGGTGGTGTCTGTGTAGAATTAGATAATCCCACTTTCCTTCATTTCTTTCGGCAGAGTATCTCCATCTGCCGTATCACCTGAGGTGATAAAAACAAACAAACAAAAACAAAACAAAACAACAACAACAACAACAAAAAACACGGAAAAAGAGTAAGAACGCGTATTTAATACAACAAGACAAGACAGGCGCAAATTTTCGACCAACTGGCCTCTCTGTCAAGTGTAAGATCACAAACAAAAACCAGATACAATTTTTTTCTCTCTTTTTCTCCTATTTTTTTGTATCTGGTGTTTGTTTGTTTGTGATCTTACGCTTGATAAAGGCCAATTGGCCGAAAATTTGCGCCAGTCTTGTCTTGTTGTATTAAATACGCGTTCTTATTGTTTTTTTCGTGTTTTTTTTTTCCTGGTTCCTGTTTGCTTGAACGTGGGCAGTCGCATTTGTTTTGGATTTCATATCACCTGAGGTGATGCTAACGTAAAACTGAATCAGACCAACTGTAAGGTTTTTGATACCTTACATCATATGCTGTTTGTATTCATTTCTTTAATGTCACAGTAGATATACCATATGAAATTAAGGCTGCTCTCCAGAGGGAAAGTGCGTCGCCGCAGTGCAGTGCCACCATTTTTTTTTTGGTTGTATTTATATATCTGTGTTGGCCTAAGAAAATGGCATTTTTTTCTATAGAATTTTGCTAGGGGTGACACCTTTGTTGCCCTGAGGTATTCAACGCGCGCTGAATGCTTGCTGCACGTGGAAACTTGTTTCAGTGTCTCGTCTGATAAACTGTCACGTAGACCACTGCTTCAAATTTAGGGAAAGGACGAGAAAAACCTTTGATAAAAATCCAATCTTTGATTTGAGCCCATGGTCTTCACATCATAGGCAAGTGTTTTAACCACTGGGCCACATACTCCACTTAAAATGAATTGAAATACTAATATGACACAATTGGGGATGGATTAGTGAGGGTGGGGGATTCTAGGGCTACTGTAAACCTACCTGAGCTGTGCAAGAGTGGAATTGCTGTTGAGAAGACAAGTAAGATAATATGACAGATGTTGTTAAGTTTTACGCAAATTACATCATTCCACCAACAGAGTGTACCAGATAGTTTGTATTTTAATCCACTAGACAAACATTTTTCCCAACGGTTGCATGCAGCCAGGAACCCCTCTAGATTCCTTAGAAACCCTCCTCCAGCAAGACCATAATCCTTCCCTGTACAATTTAAGAATGAAATATAAATGCAGTCTCTACAACTACTTGCTTTCACTCACAGATGGATGGTTCAACCCACCAGAGGGTCAAACGGCTCCACCAGAACCCACAGGGCTTTCCCCGACCTACAGACTCTTCGACTTGTTAGACGATCCAGAGGAGATGTTTGACATCCTAGACCAAGATGACGTAACCCGGCAGATCGCGGAGGACCTCAAAGCTAGGCTGGAAGAGCTGACTCTGGACCTGGTGCCGTCTAACCCTGGTAACGTCATCAGCAGCTCTAGACCCACCAAGCGTTTCAAGGCATGGTATCCTGGTTGGTGCTGATGAATGGTTCCATTCATTTTCAGTCGTCATGTGATTAGTATATGTGAAAATGCCCTCTGTATCACTCTGGTGAAGGAATATGTATTTGATGCGCCCACCATAGTCAAGTTGGGAAGTTCCACATATGACTCAACCTGGATTTTCTTTTTTAGCCCCGTCCTCCTCCCTTTATGAAGAGAAACCATTTTTTTCTGTTACTATCAATATATCAAAGACGGGCTAGAAAGGCATATTTTGTCGTTTTTTCGTGTATGAAATTTAGCTTTGAGGTGTTGCCTAGCTATTTGTATGCTGAAGTTGTTCTCCAGTTGTTCTTTTTGTTCTGATATATTCATTCTAGCACCTTCACCAACCTGCTCTAGCAGTCATAAAGACCACACAGCTGAACACGTACTGCAATAATGTTGCTTCTATCAAAGTGAAGCCGACTATTTTAAGCCATAGGCCAGGTATCAAACTTTCACCTCACAGGATTTTTGCAGACCATGTTTTTTAGTTAGCCTGACACATATACTTTTTCATATCTGCCTGTTCGCCAGATGAAATCCCCTGGAATAAACCAAACAACACTTTTGAAAGGAGAGTGGAGTCGTTACATACCAAAAGTCATGACTGCAGTGGAGTCGTAACATACCAAAAGTCATGACTGCAGTGGAGTCGTAACATAACAAAAGTCATGACTGACTGAGGTCCCACCTGTATCTCCGTGCACCTCCCTTCCCCAGTAATTCTGTGGGATATGCATTCCTGTAAAGCATGACATCTAAGCTACTGGTTGCAAGTTGTTATTGATCTTTCGCTGGGTGTGGGAATTGCACATTTTTAAGGTGACCTGCTGTAAAAAATCTGAATCGCGCACAAACTGATTACAGAGACCAACAGATATATGTTTGTTATCTACTTTAAGAGCACTTGTTACAGTTTGTGATATGTTTTTCATAGATTAGGAACATAATCGTTACTAATATAATACCTTATTGGATTATGGTCTGGAGGAAATGGCAAAAGAGGGGGAAGGTCAGCTGAATGAGTTAAATTTGACTCGTTCACAAATTTGAAGCCACATTGATTTAAGATACATTAAAAAGGTGTCTTCAGATGTGATAGCTTTTGTAGCTTTTATTTTGAATTTTATTTGTTTTCATTATAGAAACTTTGGGGAGGATGCTTATAAGACATATAAGACATTCATCGAGAAAAGCCTGAATGGCAAATCCATAAGGTTTAACGCACCACCAAAGAAACTAAATCTAAAGACTCTCTAGTGCTGTCAAATTAGCGATAGTGACCAGCCAGTCGAAGAAAGCGATGCAGATAACACTTAACAGTAGAGAGAAATGTGTTTGCTCAGCTTCTTTCGGCAACCACCTGTAAAATCTGCCTGCAGAGGCGTTTCAGCTTTCCTCTGGGCCTGGTTCCTTGGACACTCAGTGGCTGATAAAGCTCCTCTTAAAGTTTGCCCCAGCCATTTAGACCTGAAACACCATTTTCAGGTTCGAAACCAATGAGAAGCACGAACAAGTAACAAATAACTACTTGTGATCATCATAAAAGTGAGTCTTAGTGGCTCTACCGCAAGCGTTATATTGCGGTCAGAGGGGTCTTGAAAGTCTGTAAATCAGCTTCACAGTTCATCTGAGAAGGTGACATCTGCCTTATTCTGCACTTCAGATTCATCATCCATTTATACCTTGTCTGATGGCGCCTCAGTCTGTTAGCATCTGATGTCTGTATAAAGACATTTCTGCTCTAAGCTATCTGGATACGATTAATTATGTATTTAACCTGGGTTTTCAATAATGATTAGTTGAAGGTCTCTGGTGTTCGACTTTTTGTTCTATTGTTTTTGGTAGCAGTTGTGTGATTGTGGTGTGTGTGTGTGTGTGTGTGTGTGTGTGTGTGTGTGTGTGTGTGTGTGTGAGAGAGAGAGAGAGAGGGGGGGAGAGGGAGAGAGAGAGGGAGAGAGTTCCTCCACAGTTTCCCAAGTCATCATAACTTGCATATTTAATGTACGCATCAAACGGCGAATCGTAGTGTTCCATACATGTAGTCAGTTTGCTGTGATTCATAAAACAACAACAACAAAAACAAAAACAACGGCTACAACAACAACAACAATAACAACAACGTCTATAGCACCTAGCCAAAACACATTTGTAAGACACATCATCATTGTCATCATCATCACCCTCATCATCATCCAACAACAACAACAACAGCACAACAACAACAAGCCTATGGCAACCAGCCTAAACTCGGTTATCAGGAACTCGAAATACACATATCAAACGACTGAAAATACAGGAGCTGACATTAATCGCTACTGGTTACACATTCGCAATTTATAACACACAGACACACACACACACACACAACACACACACAAATGAGATGTTTATTTCTTTGTTAACAAATTTTATTAAAGTCAATCAACAACAAATGAATACAAATTCAGTAGAGGAACAAAATAATTTTGCACTGTAGAAACATTGGCATTTTTCACATAATCACAAGCAACAATGATAGCTTTATTAAAAAATAAACAAAAATATCAGTAAATAAACAAAAATAGTCCTGGATCAGTAGGAAAAACTTTAATCCCCAACTCACTAGATTTATAAGAAATCAAACAACAACAAAACAAAAAAATCTGCATTTACAAAATAATTTTTTGAAGCAGTAGATGCAAATCAAATTACAAATATCAGTAGACTAACACCCATCCATCCATTCAAATCTAACCCTTTGACTCCTGCACCCTATCCATCAACTGCAAAAACTTAGTTTTGACTCCCTGACCCTGTCCACCAGCTTCCTGCAGGAAGTTGTTAGATAAGGTGAGGGAATCAAAGGGTGATGTTATTGTTCGCTAGCATTGGTTGGCAATGCAGGATGCTGGTGGAGGGTGCGGGAATCAAAAGGTTAAAAACTATATCCTGCAAAATAGGTACATTAATAATGACTCCAAAAAATACTAAATTCATCAGAATATTATTAGATTTAAAAAAACCCCAACAACATCAAAAACAACAACAAAACAAAAAACAACCAAACGTCAACAACAACAAAACTACAAAAATTGGTAGATTAATAATAATAAAAAAAAAATCAAGCAAATCAATGATAAAAAAAAAAGTGCATTAACCAAACATACATATCCTGCAATGAGGAAGCTTAACAGCATTCAGCATAATTGTTTTCAACAAAATGTAAAACAAAGCGACAATAAAGGCACCAAGGTAACAGAAACTAACTCCCCTTCCCCCTCCCCCCCTCTTTATAGATTTGCAAGTGTCAAGAGGAGGGCACTTTATTCGTTACATATGAAAAAAAGTTATAAATATATATTTATGCATATAGGTATACGTTTAATGAAAAAGAAAAATAATGAGCAAAATCATCCGCGTAGTGAAATGGGAAGGAGCTCTCCAAAGAAAATCAATTTTAATATTAATTTTTCTTTATCAGTTACCTATCAAAAGTTGTTATAACATTAATCTCTTTTTTATCAATCAGCTGTCAAAAGTCATCGGATATATAAAAGTTTATTTAAACAATATCATTGTTTATTTAAACACTCAAAAGTCAATCTGTATACTGTTTGTATATGAAAAGGAAAAAGATCATTGCACACAGCATCACCTTGGTTTAAAAAATCATATTCTTCTTCATTCAACTTGCTAAAGTTATTGTTATGTTTGCACATATTTATACATATACGCTTACAAAGGAATAAACATATCAATAAAAAATAATGTGTAAAAACTACATAGGGAAAGGAAAACAGTGAAAAGTACAACAGTTCAAAGTTTAATTCTTCGTCTGTCAAGTGTCAGATAAAGCATCAGAGGTTCTCGTTGCCAACTCACTATGTATGTGTATGTGAGTGTGTGTGCGTGCGTGGGCATGCGTGCGTGCGTTTCTGAGAGTGTGTGTGTATGACACAGAGAGAGTGTGTGTGTCAGAAAGAGTGTGTGTGAGTGTGTCTATGTGTTTGATAAAGAGAGAGAGAGAGACAGAGAGAGAGAGAGAGAGACAGGAGAGAGAGAGAGAGAGAGACAGAGAGAGAGAGAGAGAGAGAGAGAGAGAGAGAGAGAGAGCGTTGTGTGGGTAAACACTGATTTTACGCAGTTTTACACGAGCGTAACTCAAAATGCGTGTGTACGTAAGGATGCGAACAATCATGCACATATTTGACAATCTGATGATTTAATGTCTTAAACATTCAGACAGGGGACTGCCTTAAAAAACAAAAACAAAACAAAACATAAAACAAACAAAACAAAACAAATAAACAAACAAACAAACAAAACCAACTGGAAATAACAGAATTCAGTGACAATAACACTGAAAATAACAAACTTCAGTAACAGGCACACATTAACCACAGCATGACTTGTCTTAAAACAATAACGCTAGTTATTTAGCAGATGAAATACGTCCTCTCTTCACTATTTTAACGTAATTCAAAATGTATGTAGGTCCACAGAGAGAAAGAGAGAGGGTGGCGGTACAAATATGCATCGAAATCACAGCATCTGATGGAAAACTGTAAGAAACATTCTTGACCAGAGCAACCATCACAAATTAACCCTTTACACATCATCCGCAAGGAAACACAATACAATGCACTCAATACACACATCTTCTGTTCACATACATTACACCAACATTGCTAGTCACTGTGGCCAAGTAATTAGCTTGATGGACAAATAACTTGGAAGCTGTGGGTTCAAATCCCATCAAACCATACCAATCGCGGTAGGTTTAAAACATGACTGCATCCTATGCAGATTTGAGTACTAGAGGACTCATATGGAAACACCGACCACACAGTGGTGGCGTGTCACGATCTGAGCGAACTGAACACTATACCACTGAGCTACATCGCCTTCAGAAATTTCTCAGGTTCCTTCAGGATTTGAACCCGTCCTTGTACTTTAAGCAAGAACCATTGTTATTATTGTTATTGTTATTTTTGTTTAAAGCCCAGCTGACTACGCAGAGCCATATCAGGTCTATAACCATTTCAAGACATACAATACTTCAAAACAACAACAATAACAACAAAAACAAAACAAAAAAAATTAAATACAAATATCACTGCATTCACACACATAATCTATGGACATGCCCCCGGCACTGACCACTCCGTCCAATTTATTGCACAGCGGATTTAAAGAAAAAAGTATACCTAAATACACATTCAAGCATACCTAAGGACACCAAAACATAAAACGGGTCTAAATTACCTAAAACTGCCTCCGCATATCTCACTTCTTTAGAGCCAAAAATGCGCTTAATACATGTACCAATTATCAATCCTAAGAGAAAGTAGTTAAGACTTAATCGAACACATTCAGGTGAATGGACCAGCAAGGCAGAAAATGATAGGAAGAAATGACAGAAAGCAAAAGAGGAAGAAAGAAACAAGGCGAGTGACAGAAAAGAATTTCTAGCACAGTATATCCAGAATGGTGGGGATATTATTTGTATTGAAAGAGCCCCCGGCATCCCCACGGGGGAAGGGAAGAACTATACCTTTAGGCCAACGTGCCAATGAAGTCAGAGCGGTTCAGGGGTGTCATTAATTTCAGGAATGTGTCATGGAGTGTGTTGTCTGAATGTACTGATCAACACTGCAGGTGTCTTATCTCTCAGGCCTGCTTGATGCGATGTTACAAAAGGAATTGTGCAGCTATGTCATGCAGTCTCCACTCATAAAGGAACTGTATAAGATTATCCCAATACATATACATAAATACAAAATTCAATTCATCAACTCAGTATACAGAATCAATAGTAATCTATACGATCATCACAATATATTTATATATAAAAAATTTAATTCCACAATTGACTATACAGAACCATTAATAAATCTAACGAACTGAGTAGATCAACAATCAATGTAAAGATTCCATCAACTGCAAATGTGACAAATTTCCTCATATACATATATATGACTTGCAGAGTGGCTGAAGACAAGGACGGTGGAAGAGATGCTTGAGGCAACAAGAGACAGAGACAGATGGAAATTCATGATTGCCAACGCCATGCGGCAAGGCACCTGATGATGATGATGATACATATATACTATATCACAAGTGAATTATGTACACTGACTCCCTATCAAAACTTGATTTTATAAAAAGTTGAGAAAATAATACATCGGCATCTACAGCAAAACAAGCTCGAGCAGTTCATGACCTTTTACAAAAAAAAAAAAAACAGTCAGAAAAAATGCACCAGGAAAAGGAAAACAATCACAGATTATTTCGCACATCCCAGCGAAAGTTAATATATGCTTTCAGCATAAGCAAAAGAGAAGAAAAAAGCAAGTACAAATTCAGCATATTCAGCTGTTTTTTAAGGCATGTATGATTTTTCAACAAATACAGAAAAATCCAAAAACTATTCAGATATAAAAACTCTCAGAAATAACTTGTCTTGAAAAAACAGGCACAATTCACTACTTTGATCAAGTGATTGTATTAACAAGTTGCCTTGAAATAGTACAAGCATTCAGTTACTTTGATAAAAAGAGGGAATTCTAATTGTCCTGAAACAGCAGAAGCATTAAGCACCTTAACTCTTTGACTTCCATACCCTGTCCACCAGCATCCTGCAATATCAACCATGCTAACAAAGCAAAAACTTAACCCTCTGACTCTCATCCTATCCGACACCTTCCTGCAGGAAGCTGGTGGATAGGGTGAGGGTGTCAAAGGGTTAAATTTTTGCATTTGGTGGATACAGTGCAGGACTCGCAGGGTTAACCATAAGTCTTAATTAACAATTGTTTTGACAAAGTACAAGCATCCAATACTTAAGACTGAATCATTAACTCACTTGAAAAAGTAAAACAATCCAGTACCTTAATCAAAGGACCAAATAATTTTTTTCATAAGAATTTTAATTGTGCAGTGACCTAGAGCAAAAAAGACATGCTGATCTATTGATAAGCACAACATTCAAACAATTTTTAAAAAGGCATGCTGATCTTTTCATAAGCACAACATTCAAACAATTTTACAGAAATAATATGGTACTGTCCTTCAGCTAAATAATCATCTGTTCTCCATGAGATAATTATCTGCCATCTGCCCACTCCCCCCCCCCCCCCAAAAAAAAAATCCTGAATTCATGCCACTTCCATTCCACAGTAACTACTTTCACATGAATACACCCACATGAACTTGTACCGGGAATACAGAAATGACTTGTTAACGTGGTGAAATGGTTTTATTGCTATTTCTGTTTAACTCTATTGTGACTGCACTTGCCACAGCTGAGCTCTCCAGCTGGCCTAGGGCTGCCACAGGGAAATCACTGAGAATTGGGTGCAAGTGAACTTATCCATCGATTTTAGACAAAGAAACCAGCAAAACGTTGCTGAAGAGTTCAAAAGAGGTTCCCTCCACAAGGGAAGCAACTGCCAACTACTAACTCATTAGCATAACAAAAGTAGAGGGAGTTATATACCCTAGACTGTACTATGATCGAAGTAGCCCGTCCTCAGTGAGAGCTCAGCTGTTACTTCGATCAAAGTAGCCCGTCGTCAAAGAGTTAAAGCCCAGCCGACTACACAGAGACATAGCAGGGCTATAACCGTTTCAAAACATACACAATACTTCAACAGGAAAAAAAAGGAAAAGAAAATTAAGTTCACATATCAATGCATTTGTGCACATAATCTAAGGAGACGCCCCTGGCATTGACCACTCTGTCCAACCCATCGCACAGGGGATTTAAAAAAACACACCTGAACACAAACCTAAACATAGCCAAGGACGCCAAAACATACATAAAAACGAGCCCAAACTACCCAAAACCGCTTCAGCACATCTCACCTCCCCAACGCCAAAAATTGCACTTAATACATGTACACAATTGTCAATCCTAAGAGAAAGTACGTAAGACTTTATAGAACACATACAGGTGAATGGACCAGCCATGCAGAAAATGATAGGAAGAAATGACAGAAAGCAAAAGAGGAAGAAAAAATCAAAGAGACTGACAGAAAAGAAGAAATTTCTAGCACAGCATTTCCAGAAGTGGCGATAATATTCATACTGAAAGAGGGCCCGGCATCCCCATGAGGGTAACACAGGGCTTGTGGGTATGACAGCACCATGTAACACAGGGCTTGTAGGTATAACAGCACCATGTAACACAGGGCTTCTAGGTATGACAGCACCATGTAACACGGGCTTGTGGGTATGACAGCACCATGTAACAGGGCTTTAGGTACGACAGCACCATGTAACACAGGGCTTGTGGGTATGACAGCACCATGTAACATCAGGGCTTGTAGGTATGACAGCACCATGTAACACAGGGCTTGTGGGTATGACAGCACCCACAAGGCTTGTGGGTATGACAGCATCATGTAACACAGGGCTTGTGGGTATGACAGCACCAGAACACAGGCTTGGTTGACAGCACCATGTAACACAGGGCTTGTAGGTATGACAGCATACAAGGCTTGTAGGTATGACAGCACACAGTTGTAGTAGACACAACACAGGCTTGTAGGTATGACAGCACATGTAACACAGGCTTGGTAGACAGCATACAAGGCTTGTAGGTATGACAGCACCATGTAACACAGGGCTTGTGGGTATGACAGCACACAAGGCTTGTAGGTATGACAGCACCATGTAACACAGGGCTTGTGGGTATGACAGCACACAAGGCTTGTAGGTATGACAGCACCATGTAACACAGGGCTTGTGGGTATGACAGCACACAAGGCTTGTAGGTATGACAGCACCATGTAACACAGGGCTTGTGGGTATGACAGCACATACAAGGCTTGTAGGTATGACAGCACCATGTAAACAGGGCTTGTGGGTATGACAGCACTACAAGGCTTGTAGGTATAACAGCACCATGTAACACAGGGCTTGTGGGTATGACAGCACATTACAAGGCTTGTAGGTATGACAGCACCATGTAACCAGGGCTTGTGGGTATGACAGCACCAGTAACACAGGGCTTGTAGGTATACAGCACCGAACAGGCTTGTGGTATGACAGCACACAAGGGCTTGTGGGTATGACAGCACATGAACAAGGCTTGTAGGTATAGACAGCACCATGTAACACAGGGCTTGTGGTATGACAGCACCATGTACACAGGGCTTGTGGGTATGACAGCACCATGTAACACAGGGCTTTGTAGGGTATGACAGCACCATGTAACACAGGGCTTGTGGGTATGACAGCACCATGTAACACAGGGCTTGTGGGTATGACAGCACCATGTAACAAGGGCTTGTGGTATGACAGCACCATGTAACACAGGGCTTGTGGGTATGACAGCACCATGTAACACAGGGCTTGTGGGTATGACAGCACCATGTAACACAGGGCTTGTGGTATAACAGCACCATGTAACACAGGGCTTGTGGGTTTGACAGCACCATGTAACACAGGGCTTGTGGGTATGACAGCACCATGTAACACAGGGCTTGTGGGTATGACAGCACCATGTAACACTGGGCTTGTGGGTATGACAGCACCATGTAACACAGGGCTTGTGGGTATGACAGCACCATGTAACACTGGGCTTGTGGGTATGACAGCACCATGTAACAGGGCTTGTGGGTATGACAGCATCATGTAACACTGGGCTTGTGGGTATGACAGCACCATGTAACAGGGCTTGTGGGTATGACAGCACCATGTAACACAGGGCTTGTGGGTTTGACAGCACCATGTAACACAGGGCTTGTGGGTATGACAGCACCATATAACACAGGGCTTGTAGGTTTGACAGCACCATGTAACATAGGGCTTGTGGGTATGACAGCACCATATAACACAGGGCTTGTGGGTTTGACAGCACCATGTAACATAGGGCTTGTGGGTATGACAGCACCATGTAACACGGGGCTTGTGGGTATGACAGCACCATGTAACACAGGGCTTGTGGGTATGACAGCACCATGTAACATAGGGCTTGTGGGTTTGACAGCACCATGTAACATAGGGCTTGTGGGTATGACAGCACCATGTAACACAGGGCTTGTGGGTATGTACAGCACCATGTAACACAGGGCTTGTGGGTATGACAGCACCATGTAACACGGGGCTTGTGGGTATGACAGCACCATGTAACACAGGGCTTGTGGGTATGACAGCACCATGTAACACAGGGCTTGTGGGTTTGACAGCACCATGTAACATAGGGCTTGTGGGTATGACAGCACCATGTAACACAGGGCTTGTGGGTATGACAGCACCATGTAACACAGGGCTTGTGGGTATGACAGCACCATGTAACATAGGGCTTGTGGGTATGACAGCACCATGTAACACAAGGCTTGTGGGTATGACAGCACCATGTAACACAGGGCTTGTGGGTTTGACAGCACCAGGCTGTAACGCTGGGCTTGTGAGTATGACAGCACCATGTAACACAGGGCTTGTGGGTATGACAGCACCATGTAACACTGGGCTTGTGGGTATGACAGCACCATGTAACACAGGGCTTGTGGGTATAACAGCACCATGTAACACAGGGCTTGTGGGTATGACAGCACCATGTAACACAGGGCTTGTGGGTATGACAGCACCATGTAACACAGGGCATGTGGGTATGACAGCACCATGTAACACTGGACTTGTGGATTGGACCTTCTGGCGGTTAACAGGTACTGCAGGCTGGCCAGCTGTGTTAGTTGAACCATGTAGCAGGGCTTAAAACAGGAGGAGGAAAAAAAACCCACTGAAACTAGGGGGGTCCGGGTGCAAATCAGGGGCCATAACTTGCGCGCCTTTGTTATGAACGCTTGCAAGCCGATCCAGGATACCTTGCTCCTTTTACAAACCAAAATCGCGGAACTCCACCCAGACGCGGAACGTTTTAAGCCCTGATGTACTCATGATGTACCGAGTTCAATGCCAGACAGCCACAGAAAATCTGGTTTGTTTGCTGCCCGTCTTTATGCTTTGGTCATCCTGGTATTAGAGTGTTTGTTGGCTGCCCATCTCAATGCTTTAGTCATCCTGGTATTAGAGTGTTTGCTGCCCATCTCAATGCTTTAGTCATCCTGGTATTAGAGTGTTTGCTGCCCATCTCAATGCTTTAGTCATCCTGGTATTAAAGTGTTTGCTGCCCATCTTAATGCTTTAGTTGTCCTTGTAATGTACTCTGAGTGTCTTACAGATTCCCTCCTCCCATTCCCTACCGCCTTCATCTCATTTAAAAACCCTGCCAGCATACAGGATTTTCTGTAGGCTCAAGGATTCTTCCAGATAATTATTAGCTCATTTGGGGAGAGTGCATATGGAGCTGTCTGAATTTGACAAGTCCCTCTTGAAATAAACGCCTATCTCCAACTTTGTACATAAGAAAATGAAAACAGTCCAACGCAACAGTCAGAAAATACAATGAAGGAAAGCCTGATGTTCCAACAGGAATCAACAAGAATACCTGAAATAAATCAATGTTGGTGTTGGCAAAATACGCCTCATGAACACAGTCTAAGGAATTTGGTCTCAAAATGATGTAAATATAACAAAACAAGTTTTTAATTGTCAGTCACCACCCCACTCCCATCAAATACAAAAACATTGTTTCATTTCTTTCACTCATCAAACCACCACACACACAAACATCGTTTCACTTCTTTCTTGCACTCATCAAACCATTTCTCCAAAGCACACACACACATAAACCATTGGCCAAAATAACACACACACAACCACACTCACTCACACACACACACATTCACTCACACACACTCTCACTCACACACACATTCACACACACTCTCACTCACTTACACACACACACACAGTCTCACTCATACACACACACACACTCATACACACACAAACAACCACACACAAACACACTCTCACTCACTCACCAACACAAACACTCTCTCTCTCACTCACTCACTCTCTCTCACACACCACACACACACATACACACTCTCACACACACACACCACACAGCACGCACCACGCACGCACGCACGCACGCACGCACGCACGCACACCACCACACACACACACACACACACACACACACACACACACACACACCCTCTGCTGTATAATCAAATGGTCCCAACAATTGCAGAAATCTGACAAAGCTCACCTCCTGGTCCAGGACAGACAACTGGATCCCACAGTGGAGTGAACACATACGCACACGACAAAAACTCAGTCATATGTTCAACCCTTTCATTCCTTCACCCTATCCACCAGCTTCCAATCTGTCACAAGAAAACAGCTAGTACTAACTGGTATACGTGCAAAAATCGGGTTTCCTTGGTAAATGGTTATGATTAAAGTTAAATGCTGAATTTTGACAATGTTTTCCATTTCATTCCAGCTTCCTCTGGGAGACTTTTTGGTTATATGATGATAGAAACCACACACACACACACACACACACACACACACACACACACACACACACACACACACACACACACACACTACACACAAACAACTCATGCATTCATGGCTCCCAGAAATACTTTGGTCCCGATTATAAACTCAACACACATACAACGTGTTTATATGCACTCATCATATGATTTGGGTACAGAAAGACAGACAGGCAGAAACCCCCGCATAACACAGTCCAATCATTAATTTACAAACATCTACATCAAACAGTGAACATGATTTCCAAATCCAAATTATAAAACAGTACAACACACACAACACACACACACACACACACACACACCATAATACAGCACCACATCATTTCATTTATATGTCTTAACTACCTCAAACAGCTGAACATGGTTTCCAAATCGACATTTGGCTACAAAGCACACACACACACACACACACACCGCACACAAACACATATCATGGCGTATAACATTTTATCTAAATACATTCACTTCCTCGAAGAGCTGAACAGCATTTCCAAATCAAAAGCTTGAACAGAATTTCCAAATCAGAATCTACATGTATGTAATACAACAATTTCAGTGTCTCATGAGACACATCTTAAGGCTCAGAATAAATTCCATAGGCACTGACGGTCATTGCATCATGTCATGGAGAAGATCTGAAATGATCAAGGGCATGAGCCATAAGCTATATGTGCAGGCAAAGTCTTCAGGTCTTAACCAATATATTATAAGCCTAGTGCATGGCAAGTCTTAGGTCTTAACATATATATATAAGCCATATTACGGGCAAAGTCTTCAGGTCTTAACCAATATATTATAAGCCATATGCACGGGCAAAGTCTTCAGGTCTTAACCGGTATGTTATAAGCCATATTACAGAAAAGTCTTCAGTCTTACAGTATATGTTCTTCAGGTCAAAGTCTTCTCAGGTCTTAACCAGTATACTGGTTTTAAGTCAAAGTCTTCAGGTCTTAACCAGTATACTGGTTTTAAGTCTATCTTTTATCAGCAGACACAGACGCACACATGTACACACATCCTAGCACACCACAACTACAGACTTTTCTACATCCACTCCATCCTGAAAAATTCAACACTATTTCTAAAGCACCACAGATCTGTGCACATAATGCAGACCAGAAAAAAGAAGCATGTATCGCACGCACACAGCACATTCACACAAACATTCAAAAACAATTTCCATACACCATGCTGTCCTCAGACAGCTGGACCATGGCCTTTGCGAAACACAAACATTTCATTCTTTTTCTCACACTGGACCCAGCAGCAGGGAAGTTTCAGTCTTTTTCTCCTAATTTTAGTATCTGGTGTTTGTTTGTGATCTTACGCTTGACAAAGGCCCAAAATTTGCACCTGTCTTGTCTTGTTGTATTAAATACACATTCTTATTCTTCTTTCGTGTTTTTTCTGGTTCCTTGTTTGCTTGAATGCAGGCTAGTCACACTTGCTTTGGACTACACTTCTTCGCAAAGGCTGTGGCTGGACGCATATCTCCATGCCGGCTTCTTTCAGATTGTGTTACACTTAGTAAATAGTCAACGACTCGTAAAACAGTTCAGTCAAGTCTTCCTCATCCACTTGTCTTGGACACATGCCAAGGTACGGTTCTGCACACAAACAAGTCCAACATACAAATGACATTTATGTGCATTTCAGTGGGGTTGGGTGGGGGTGGGGGGTTGGAAAGGAGGGCGTTCATACACATGTGAGGGAATGAAATCTCTTATTAATTTCATTTACTTCCATCAAGCAACAAAAGTCGACCATACTGATATCTATCATGTACTGGACAATGAATTCTACAACTACTTCTTTCCCTCAGAAGAGAGAGAGAGAGAGAGAGAGAGAAGAGAGAGAGAGAGAGAGAGAGAGAGAGAGAGAGAGAGAGAGAGATAGAGAGAGGAGAAGAAGAGAAGAGAAGGAGAGAGAGAGAGAGAGAGAGAGAGAGAGAGTGGTGTGAGTGTGTGTGTGTGCGTGTGTGTATTTTTGTGTTTGTGTTTGTGTGTGTGTGTGTGTGTATGTGTGTGCATGAGTGAGTGCGTGCATGCACGCATGCGTGTGTGTGAGTCATTATCATCATCAAGTGCCTTGCCACATGGCATTGGCGATCATGGCCTTCCATCTGTTTCTATCCCTTGCTGCCTCAAGTATGTGTGTAATATTAAATATTGTAAGGTAGTCTTTGTATGCGTACGCCTGTGTGTGAGTGCGCTTTCATTTGAATTGTCAAGATTTGGAGCCATATAAATACTGTAATTATTATTACTTATTATTATGGGTTCGAATCCCGGGGTGCGCTATATTAAAACTGGCCTTTTCACCGTCCCATCTTAACATCATTGTTGTTCTGGTGGAGTGAGTACAGGATTAGATAAGTCCCCCTTCCCCCACTTCCCTGGGATGGTTATCCCCGTCGGCCATATCACCTGAGGTGGGTGTAGACGTAAAAACTGAACCAAACCAAAAAAAAAAAAAAATTATTATTATGACTGAAATTTGAATATTGTGTCATACTGATGCCACAGCTTGTAACGCAAACCTTTGTGGTATGTGAGACTTTGTTCTGCCATTTTGTAGCATGCAGCCCTACTGAGAACATGTGCATGTCTGTCTAAAACAAATTTTGTCAGGCAGGCAGGGTTGCGGGTAATGACATCGGGTTGTTCCAGTGGTGTCAGTATGTGATAAGACCCCCGGCCCTGGAAATACTTATCGTTGTCAACCATTTCACCTGAAGCATGTACTGAATAAAACTGAATCAAATCATCATCATGAAGAGATCTCCAATAAAATGACGGCAGATTTGAAAAGGCCTGAGTGATTGATTTACTGGTGCTGACGAACTTTGTGTTCTCAATTTCTTGACTGTACGTTCATTTTATCGCCTGGGAAAGATGAAGCTGATCCTTGTAACTCTCTGGCTTGGTTGATGCCAGGATATATTATTAACCCTTTGACTCCCACACCCTGTCCACCTACATACTGCATTGTCAATCATGCTAGCAAAACAAACACTGATCCTTTCGATTCCCTCACCCTTTCCACCAGCTTCTTAAAGGAAGCTGGTGGATAGGGTAAGGGAGTCAAAGGGTAAAGTTTTTGCAATTGGTGGATAGGGTGTGGGAGTCGAAGGGTTAAGTTTCTGCAGTTGGTGGATAGGATGCGGGAGTCAAAGGGTTAAGTTTTTGCAATTGGTGGATAGGGTGCAGGAAGTCACAAAACAGGGTTAAAAGATTCCGTGGGTCTTTTTCCACCCTGAAAACATGGTGCACAGCCAGGGAAACACTAAAAGGTAGAAAAGCAGACAAACAAACAAACACACAAAAACAAAAAAGAAGAAAAAAAGACAAGTACCTGTGATAATGTCCCCTGTACAAGTGCGGGGATGTCTTTGGAGGTATAGCCCAGCTCTTCAAGGCCGTTTGGACATTCCATTTCCCACAAGAAGCGACGCAGTGCGTCTGCCAGAATTCTCCCAGCATCATGGCGACTAGCATTCTTGACGTTTGCACCTTTAAGACAAAATGTTGCACATGCACAGTCTTGAAAGAAAAGAATTTCCTTTGCAAGCATACAGATAAGAAAAGGATGTTGGTGGACAGGTTGAGGGAGTCAAAGGGTTAAAGCCCAGCCGACTGCGTAGACCCATATAAGGGCTATAACCGCTTCAATACATACAAAACTTCTACAGGAAAAAAAAGGAAAGAATATTAAGTACACATTCGCGCACATAATCTAAGGAGGTGCTTCTGGCATTGACCACTCCGTCCAATTTATCACACAGGCATTTAAAAAACATACCTGAATAACAATTTACATATAACAATGGACACAAAAACATAAAAAAACAGGCATAAATTACCTAAAATTGCTTCTGAAGATCTCATTTCTATACAGCCAAAAATGCACTTAGTACATTACATGCACCCAATTATCAATCCTAAGAAAAAGTGCGTAAGACTTTATCGAACACATACCGGTGAATGGACCAGCAAGGCAAAAAGTGACAGGAAGAAATGACAGAAAGCAAAGGAGGAAGACAGAAACAAAGAGAGTGACAGAAAAGAGCACAGAATTTCCAGAAGATGGGGATACTATTTTACTGAAAGAGACCCCGGCTTCCCACAGAGGGAACTCATAACCTAAGCAATCTTAAAAAATGTATTTGATGCTGCAGTTTCCATGGCCTGCACTCATGGTGACCTCAGTTTTGGTGGGTTTGAAGGTGTACCACCAAAAAAGCCTCAGTATGCAGCTTTTCAGTTCAAGTCATACTGCTTATAGCCCAGCCGACTACAAGAGCCATATCGGGGCTAACACCACGTCAAAAATGAAAACCAGGTTAAGACAAAAGGCAACAGTTAAAAACTATGCTCACTGTTAACCTTGCAAGTTAGTGGGCAGCAGGGGGCAATGATACAAACTGTTATTGTTGTTTAAAGTCCAGGCGATTGCGTAGAACCATATCAAAACATACACAATATTTCAACAGGAAAAAAAAGAAAATTAAGTACACATGTCAAAGCATTTGCGCACATAATCTAAGGACATGCCCCTGGCGCTGACCACTCCGTCCAATTTTTCACACAGGGGATTTAAAAAACACCTGAATACAAATATAAGCATGCCTAAGGACATCAAAACGCATATAAAACAGGCATAAATCAGCTAAAATTGCTTCTGCATATCTCACCTCCCTAGAGCCAAAAATGCACTTAATACCTGTACCCAATTATCAATCCTAAGAAAAAGTACGTAAGACTTTATCAAACACATACAGGTGAATGGACCAGCAAGGCAGAAAATGATAGGTAGAAATAGCAGAAAGCGAAGGAACAAGACAGAAACAAAGACAGCGACAGAAGAGAGGACATTTCTAGCACAGGATTTCCAGAAGGTGGGGATATTTTGTATACTGAAAGAGCCTCCGCTATCCCCTTGGGGAGGGGGTGGTGGTGTCATGGTGACCTCAGTTTGGAGATGTAACACCAGAAAAGCCTTTGTGTGCAGCAGTTCAGTTCAAGTCATACTGCTTACAGCCCAGCCAACTACAAGAACCATATCAGGGCTAACACCACATCAAAAATGGCAATCAGGTTAAGACAAAAGGCAACAGTTAAAAACATGCTCACCGTTAACTTTGCAAGTTAACGTGCAGCAGGGGGCAGCAATACAAATGCGGTGCAGACAATGGGACAGCAAAAAGCAACACAACCATCAACAAACCCCCAAACAACAGTTTTCACCTTGCTGTACAAGCTCTTTCCTCATCCAATCCCAACCAAACTGTTTCATCTTGCTATACAAGCACCTGGTAGACACAGGAAAAAATACTGGACAGACATACAGAGTGGCCGAAGACAGAGATGGTGGAAGACGTGCTTGCAGCAACAAAGGATAGATGCATATGGAGGGCCATGATTGCCAACGCCATGTGGCAAGGCACTTGATAATGATGATGATGATACAAGCTTTTCCCTCCACCAATCCCAACCAAACCGTTTCACCTCGCTAAACAAGCTCTTTCCTCATCTAGTCCCAACCGAACTGTTTCACCTCGCTATACAAGCTTTTCCCTCATCCAATCCCAACCAATTTCACCTTGCTATACAAGCTCTTTCTTCATCCAATTCCAACCAAACTGTTTCACCTTGCTATACAAGCTCTTTCTTCATCCAATCCCAAACAAACTTTTTCACCTTGCTATACAAGCTCTTTCCTCATCCAATCCCAACAAAACCGTTTCACCTTGCTATACAAGCTCTTTCTTCATCCAATTCCAACCAAACTGTTTCACCTCGCTATACAAGCTCTTTCCTCATCCAATCCCAACAAAACCGTTTCACCTCGCTATACAAGCTTTTGCCTCATCCAATCCCAACCAGTTTCACCTTGCTATACAAACTCTTTCTTCATCCAATCCCAACCGAACTGTTTCACCTTGCTATACAAGCTCTTTCCTCATCCAATCCCAACCAAACTGTTTCACCTTGCTATACAAGCTCTTTCTTCATCCAATCCCAACCACACTGTTTCACCTTGCTGTACAAGCTCTTTCCTCATCCAATCCCAACCAAACTGTTTCACCTTGCTGTACAAGCTCTTTCCTCATCCAATCCCAACCAAACTGTTTCACCTTGCAACACAAGCTCTTAACTCATCCAATCCCAACCAAAGTGTTTCATCTTGCTATACAAGCTCTTTCCTCAACCAATCCCAATCGAACTGTTTCACCTTGCTATACAAGCTTTTCCCTCATCCAATTCCAACCAAACTGTTTCACCTTGCTATACAAGCTCTTTCTTCATCCAATCCCAACAAAACTGTTTCACCTTGCCATACAAGCTCTTTCTTCATCCAATTCCAACCAAACTGTTTCACCTTGCTATACAAGCTCTTTCTTCATCCAATCCCAACAAAACCGTTTCACCTTGCTATACAAGCTCTTCCCTCATCCAATTCCAACCGAACTGTTTCACCTTGCTATACAAGCTCTTTCCTCATCCAATCCCAACAAAACCGTTTCACCTTGCTATACAAGCTCTTCCCTCATCCAATTCCAACCGAACTGTTTCACCTTGCTATACAAGCTTTTCTCTCATCCAATCCCAACAAAACCGTTTCACCTTGCTATACAAGCTTTTCTCTCATCCAATTCCAACCAAACTGTTTCACCTTGCTATACAAGCTCTTTCTTCATCCAATCCCAACAAAACTGTTTCACCTTGCTATACAAGCTCTTTCCTCATCTAATCCCAACCAAACTGTTTCACCTTGCTATACAAGCTCTTTCTTCATCCAATCCCAACAAAACCGTTTCACCTTGCTATACAAGCTCTTCCCTCATCCAATTCCAACCGAACTGTTTCACCTTGCTATACAAGCTTTTCCCTCATCCAGTCCATCAAAATCATGTGGCCACTTATCGTCAAAAAGGACACTTACCAAGCAGCTCGGCTATCTGTATGTGGCGTTCGGGAAATGTGGAGGCTGTGAAAGTCACAACAGCCGGAGCAGTGATGGCCACAGCCAATCCGTGAGGCTGCAACCAGTCAAATGTGAAAGAATGAAAATCACTAATATTTTTATTTCATCAATGTGCTTGTGTGTGCATGCGTGTGCGTGTGCATGTGTGTGTGTGTGCATGCATGTGTGTATGTGGGTGCGTGAGCGTGCATGCGCCCGCGTGGGTGCGAGCGTGCATGTGTGCATGTGTGCGTGCGCGCGCCGCATGTGTGAATGTAATTCTTGCATGAGTTGGTATATATATGATCTTAATGCAGTTTGGCTTGTGCCATCGTTTTTGTTGTTGTTGCTGTATCATTATTGTAAGTGCTCAGGGATTTTAAGTTTAAGTACTATGTATTATCATCATTATTTTTATTATTATTATTATTTTCATTATTACTATTATTATTATTATTATTTTCACCATCATCATTACTATTGTTGTTGCTATACTTACAGAGCTTTAGTTATCAGACCTCAAAATGTACAGATCTACGACTGAGCCAGCCAGCTCGGAAAGCAGTACAGCAGCATGGGATTACAACCACCAAAAGATCATTACTGTAAACATTAAACTGAAATTCATAATACAAGAAAGCTCACTGTACACAGTCCATTATATTTTACTGTACACATTCCCAGTGACTATCTGTAGAGAAAGACCCGAAAGATGTGTATCTTGAGACTCATTTCCGAACGAACAGCTCACGTTCCCCCATCATACATAATCACATAATGATCATACACGGAAACATGGAGCAAGGGAAGTAACTCAGGTGGACATGGAAACAATTTTGGACTGGGCACGTATAATCCTGAAAACCCTTGTAACGGGTGCACAGGAATGCAGAAGAATTTAAGAAGAGTAATGACCAAATTATCTAGTTCAATGAAACAACACACGTTCACAGATACTTCATACATGTGCGTGCACACACACACACAAGCATACAGACTCTCCATGCACACACACACACACATATGCACACACACACACATGCACACACACATGCACACAACACGCGTGCGCGCACACACACACATACATGCACACACAAATACGCACACACGCATGCACACACACGTGCGCACACACATACACATGCGCGCGCGCCGCACACACACGCACGCGCACATACAAACACACACGCACACACACTCTACATGCACACACACACACACGCACACGCGCACACACACACACACACACTCTACATGTGCTTTTGACTTACCACTAAAGGATGATCATGGCTATAGTTCATGGACCTGAAGTCTTTCACCATCGACCCAATGGAGCAAGCCATGGCATGACTGAAAACAGAAAACAATATTTTTGTCAATACAAACTGGTCAGCGAGCCAACTACCACAGAAAGTTATTGTTATTGCTATTGTTGTTTAAAAGCCCAGCCGACTATGTTGAGCCATATCAGAGCTATAACCGTTTCAAAACACATACAAAATTTCAACACGGGGGGAAAAAAAAAAAAGTTAAGTACACATATCAATGCATTCACGCACATAATCTACGGAGATGCTTCTGGAGCTGACCATTCTGTCCAATTCATTGTACATGGGATTTAAAAAACACAACTGAATACAAATTTAAACAAACCCAAAGACACCAAAAATATATATAAAAACGGGCATAAATTACCTAAAATTGCTTCCCCATATCTCACTTCCCTAGAGCCAAAATTGCTCTTAATACAATGATCAATCCTAAGAGAAAGTACATAAGATGAACACATACAGGTGAATGGACCAGCAAAGTAACAAGGTAAAAACAAAGAGAGTGACAGAAAAGAGGAAATTTCAAGCGCAGAATTTCCAGAAGGTGGGGATACTATTTATTTATTTACCGATTTATTGTTTTTTTAGGAGCATTGCACTCAGGAAGGATACCTTTGTGGTCACCTTTTTTTTTCGTCCCATATTCTATGCCACTTTAATAGTCACAGAAGCTGGAGCAGTTTTTACAATGCGATGATGATGTCGATGAGGATGATGATCATGATGCTGTGGAGTTCCATCTATGATAGACTGGCTGAACACTCTATGCTTACTGTCATATCCTGGCGTCAACCAGGCCTGAGAGATACAGACACCTGCGGTGCTGGTCAAAAGATTTGAGCAACACCCTCAATGACACATCCGTTGGAGTGGATGAGACTCGACTGTGTGGTCCCAGTCTTCCCAATGAGGCATAGCACGCCCAACTCGGGGTAGGAATCGGTTAGAGTTGAAAAATCCCAAAGTGATATATTTTTGAAGGTACTGACGGGGATTCGAACCCACAACCTTCCAGTCGGTAGTCCGTTGCGTTAACCACTACACCATGGCGACTGGTCGGAGGAGGGGGGGGGGGGGATACTATTTACACCGGCATCCCCACGGGGCGAGAGCAGACAGGAGTGCCAGAAGGTAGTGAAACAAACGCGGTGCAGATGATGGAGCAGCAAGAATAAACAAATCACCAGTCGCAGTGGTGTAGCGGTTAACGCAACAGACTACCGACCGGAAAGTTGTGAGTTCAAATCCCATTCAGTCCTCTCAAAAATATATCATTGTGGGATTTTTCGGCTCTAACCGGCTCCTATCCAGAGTTGGGTGTACTTGGGCTCATTGGGAAGACTGGGATCACACAGTCGAGCCTCAGCCACTTCACAGGTGCCTCATTGAGGGTGCTGCTCAACTGCTCTGATCAGCACCACAGGTGTCTATCTCTGGGGCCTGGTTGACGCAAGGATATATTATGACGGTAAGCGTAGAGTACAGCCCTGTCACGCAGTCCCAATCCTAGATGGAACCCCATAACATCATGATTATCATCCTCATCGACGTCATCATCATTGCATTGTAAAAAAAAACTGTGCCAGCTTCTGTGGCCATTAAGGTGGCATAGAAAATGGGACGAAGAAAAAGGTGAGTAAAAAGCTAACCTCCATGAGTGCGATGATCCTTAAAAAAAAGAAGACACAAATCTGGATAAGTATACTGGCCAGACAGGAGAAAAAAATGCACACGCGGAAAACGTTTTACTGGGGCAGAAAGAAACACACACACACACACACACACACACACACACACACCACACACACACACACACACAGGCGCATATAAACAAAAACAAAAACAAAAACAAATAAAAAACAGTCAAACTTAATAACCTAGAGTGCCAATCTCAGACATCTTTTTGCTTGTCGTGTTCCATTAGTCTCTAACACAGACCCATGAAAAGCACTATGAACGCTCTCATCTTAGATAAAAAGATTGCTGCTCACTCACCACAAATGTGTGCCAGAGTTGTCAGATCCAATGCCAGCAAAATAGCTGGCCATCATCATATGTGAATGGGCCTCCATGTCATTACCGTAGGCCGCTCTGCAAAAATTGTTATTGTTATAGTTGTTTAAAGCACAGCCGACCGCATAGAACCATATCAGGACTATAACCACTTCAAAACGTACACAATACTTCAACAGGAAAAAAAAAAGGAAAAGAAAATTAAGTACATTTATCAATGCATTTGCGAACATACTCTAAAGAGATGCCCCTGGCGGTGATCACACTGTCCAATTTATCGCACATGGATCTAAAAAACAAACCTGAATACAAATTTAAACATAGGTAAGGACAGTAAAAACATATATAAAAACACACCTAAATTACCTAAAACTGCTTCTGCATATCTCATTTCCCTAGAGCAAAAAATGCACTAAATACATGTACCCAATTATCAATCCTAAGAGAAAGTATGTAAGACTTTATCAATCACACACAGGTGAATGGACCAGCAAGGCAGAAAACAGGAAGAAAAGACAACAAGCAAAGGAGTAAGGCAGAAACAATGACAGTGACAGAAAAGAAGAAATTTCTAGCACAGAATTTCCAGATGTGGGGATACCATTTGTCTTGAAAGAACACACGGCATCCCCATGGGGGGAACTCTGGAAAAAGAAATGGACTGGATCAGTCATGGGCATGGAGAACAGTACTCTGACATATCAGACGCATGGTGTAATGAGTTAATGTTATTTTAGCTTGATACCAGTTTTGTAAAATAAAC
Organism: Monoplex corrugatus; assembly: GCA_030674185.1. Taxonomy (NCBI): domain Eukaryota; kingdom Metazoa; phylum Mollusca; class Gastropoda; order Littorinimorpha; family Ranellidae; genus Monoplex; species Monoplex corrugatus. The sequence goes on along the minus strand of JAPXFY010000027.1, from coordinate 12,982,839 downwards.
AAGGAAGAGACAGAAGAACTGTAGAGAGAGACAACAAGAAGAACAAGAGATAAGATAAAATGGTGAGTGTTTGTGTTATACATTGTTATAAGACAATGGAATTTCTGGTAAAATGGAACACAAAATAAGACAGGCACAGTAGTCAAGTGGGTAAACATAAGGGACTGCCAACCGCAAGATCCTAGGTTCAATCCTGTATATCGTGTATAATAACATGGCATTGGCGACCATGGCCCTCCATATGTATCTACCCCTTGTCGCTAAAGCCCATTTTCCACCCTCTCTGTCCTCAGCCATCATGCAAGTCCATCCAATATTTTCTCCCTGGGTCTACCTGGTGCTCTCATTCCCTCCAGCTTTTCTGTTGTGACCAGGTGCTCTAATTCCCCTTTCCTCATAAAATGGCCTATAAATATTGCTTGTCTTTTCCTAATCTTCCTTATGTAATATATGCATGCAGAATATCAATAAGTATGTTAAAGATTCTTTAAGTCATGTCATTGTCTGGTGGCATATGTAAACATGAAAAAAAACAAACTCAGCATGCATGTCTACCAAAGATACATATTATGGAACTATACAGTGACGTGTGGTCAATTCATTTCACAGTCTGAGTTCTCTGTGCTACTCTAAAAGTCTCCTATCATGTGTAATATGCAACAAGTCCAAATGAGTTTGGAGAATTGCTTTTATTGTTATTGTTATTGTTGTTTAAAGCCCAGAAGACTGCGTAGAGCCATATCAGGGCTATAAAATTTCAATACACACACAATACTTCAACAGGAAAAAAAAAAGAACAAATATCAATGCACATGCGCACATAATCTAAGATGATGTCCCTGGCGCTGACCACTTCATCCAATTTATCACAAAGGGAATTTCAAAAACATACCTGAATACAAATTTAAAAATATACAGGGGGGTGCAAAAGTAGGTATACAGTTATGAAAAAAGAAAACACGTACAATACTCATTGCATTTATTATACAAAGAAATGAATATTGCATATACATGTAATAACAAGCACAGCCTTAATCCCTCAGATACTCAAACTGCTTGCCGTCGGTATTCACACACTCCTCTAATCGAGAGCGGAATTAAGCATTATAATAATAATGATGTGATACTTACTGTATACCTACTTTTGCACCCCCCTGTATAAGGATATGAAAACATATATAAAACCAAGCCTAAATTACCTAAAATTGCTTTCGTATATCTCATTTCCTTACAGCCAAAAATTCACTTAATGCATGTATCCAATTACCAATCCTAAGAGATTGTATTTAGACTTTATCGAACACATACAGGTGAATGGACCAGCAAGGCAGATAATGATAGGAAGAAACAACAGAAGCAAAGGAGGAAGGAAGAAACAAAGAGAATGACAGAAAAGAGAAAATTTCTAGCACAGAATTTCCAGAAGAAGGGGATACTATTTATACTGAAAGAGCCCACGGCATCCCCGCAGGGGGAAGTTTGGAGAACAGTGCAAAACAAGAGCACTTTACGATAATAAATCATCCAAAAGAATTCTAAGGATAAATAAATGGAAAACAAATCACAGAAAACCTTGAGAACATGACATCACATACATTGTCTTGTGATAATTTCCCACCAAAACGTCCTGTGCCAGCTTTTAATAAAAACATGAATTTACAGTACAAGTAAGCCTTATGCCTTGCAATATCCTCAGATTTTCAGTTCCTTGTCTTATCCACTGTATCTGTTGAACAACAAAACAAAACAAAACAAAACAAAACCAAAAAAAACAACCAACCAAACAAACAAAAAACAAGCAAGCAAACAACGGAAAAAAAGACAAATACAGGATAGGTCTGGAAAAGAGTGTCCTTCCGAGTTGCCTGGCAACACTGTATAACACAAAAGTCATCCAATAAATAGTGAAAATATGTCTATATAAGTGCATGTAAATTCCTTTGATGTAACATCCCTTTTCCTGAATAACTGATTCCCATCTGTTGGAAGGTCTGAAATGGCCCTTGCCAGGCAGCAAGAGCTGATATGCAGTACATGCACGACCATCTCCACTTCCAAGTCATTTAATCATAGAAATGTACATATTTGAAATGAGGGTTCTGTCAATTCTTGAAATAGAATAAAATCTGGGAGACTATTACTTGGAAAGTAGGCGGGGTGTGCTCAGTGGCTTCAACTGGCCTACCCAGACTTTGCTTGCTGCTAATGTCATTTTGTCCATCTGTAAAGAATCACACCCACCTGTATATATATACTACAACCTGCAATACAGCTTGTGTCCCATATAAACTTTATAGTGTTTTTAATATGTTTGTGCCAGAAATTCCTTATATTCTTATTCTTATTGTTGTTTAAAGCCCAGCCGACTGCATACAGTCACATCAGGGCTATAACCGTTTTAATACATACACAATACTTAAAAAGGAAAAAAAAAAAAAAAAAAAAAAAGGAACAGGAAATTAAGTATGCACATCAATGCATTCGTGCACATAATCTAAGGAGATGCCCCCTAATGTTGACCATTCCATCCAACTGATCACACAGGGGATTTAAATAACATACCCGAATACAAATTTAAACATAACCAAAGACACTAAAACATATAGAAGCAGGCCTAAATTACCTAAAACTGCTTTCACGTATCTCATTTCCCTAGACCCAAAAAATTTACTTAATACATGTGCCCAATTATCAACCATAAGAGAAAGAATGTAAGACTTTATCGAACACATACAGGTGCATGGACCAGCAAGGTAGAAAGTGACAGGAAGAAATGACAGAAAGCAAAGGAAGGGGGGAGGGGTGGATTCAGGGTTAAAATGAAGAATGAAAATGAAACGGTACTCTCACTTTTTGAGGTTTGCGATGACGAGCATTAAGGCCTGCACGGACCAGTAGTCACTGACAGAATTCCTGCCCTGGTAAATGGGACGCTGATTTGGGTTTTCTGGCCGGGGTTGTCGGTTGTAATATGACAGGCATGTCAACGACTCGATAGCATGGCTAAATGAAATAGAAACAGAAAAAAAAGATGTAAATTTAATTGAATTTTTTTTAACAATAACATGACAAGACAACCCAAAAATCAAATGGAGAAAACAGCTAAATAAAAACAACACAGTAGGAAAGGTGAGCAAAGCATTGTTTAATTTGTCATTCTAGTGCTTCTATTTGTTCACTTCTGCACAGAGTTAATGTTATTTCTGTTTAAAGCCCAGCATTCTGCATACAGCATTGTCAGGGCTATAACCGTTTCAAAACATACTACTTCAACAAGGAAAAGAAAAAGGAAAACGAAATTAAGTACACACATCAATGCATTTGCGCACATAATCTAAGGAAATGCCCCTGACGTTGACCGTTCTGTCCAATCTATCACACAAGGGATTTCAAAAACATACATGAATACAAATTTAAACACAACTAAGGATACTAAAGCATACATAAAAACAGGCCTAAAATTACCTAAAATTGCTTCCGCATATCTCATTTCCCTAAATCCAAAAATGTACTTGAATTATCAAACATAAGAAAAAAGTATGTAAGACTTTTTCCAACACATACAGGTGAATGGACCAGCAAGGCAGAAAATGATAGGAAGAAATGACAGAAAACAAAGGAACAAGGCAGAAACAAAGAGAGCGACAGAAAAGAGGAAATTTCTAGCACAGCATTTCCAGAAGGTGGGGATATTAAGTATACTGAAAAAGCCCCTGGCATCCCCACAGAGGGGTACAGACACAGTAATGATGGTGATGATGAAGGACTCTCTAACAGATGAGTAGGCATACTGGTTCATTACCACCGGGTATAGATCTTCATGCGGGATACGAGATCAATTCTTGCGGCACATGTTCTTTTCAAGACATTGCATTGAAAGAGTTCTGTGGACAGGGGTCCTGCTTCTGCCAGTCACCCTTCTGTTGAACAGAAGCTGTTCTACACTGTTCACATGTGATACTGAGAAGCAGCAATACTGCATAATTAATTGGACTATGTGTATTTATAAATAAAGGGCTAGAGTTGCTGCACAAACTTAGCAGTAAGTAAAGTGATGAGGATTTAACGTAAGTTTTCTGAAGGTGAATTCATTTTCTGTTTTGCTTCATCATCACCAAGAAGACAAGACAGACAGACATACAGACAGACATACAGACAGACAGACAGACACACACACATGTGAATGCCAGCATGCACACACACACACACATGTGAATGCGAGCATACACACACACACACACACACACACACACTCGAATGTGAACATGCACACAGACACATTCACATCTGCTTGCGCACTCTAAATACACAAACATGCACATACACACTCATATGCATCTACTCACTCACATGCACCTACGCACTCACACGCACCTACACACTCACACCCACCTATACACTCACACCCACCTACACACTCACACCCACCTACACACTCACACCCACCTACACTCACACCCACCTACACACACACGCACCTACACACTCACACCCACCTGCACACTCACACACCCACCAACAGACATCTACTCACCACAAGACACCCAAGCCTGTATAAACACCTAATCTTCCAGGAATGGTAGCAAGATTGACGGGATCCAAAATACCCAGGGTTGGACGTATAGCACGATTAGCAATCTCTGCAAAAAAGGTTCATTTACTTTTAATTTTCTGAAACTTCTTTACTCACCAAATTGTATACTCTGGCCACATTCACTAAAGAAGTTAACCCCTTAACTTTCATGATGCTTTGCACCATTTAACAATTAGAACAGAAACATCTGTCCACGGTAATTTCATCTGTTATCGCCCATGGTCAAATTCACGGTTGTGTTTTTTTTTTGTTTTTTTTTTGTACAATATCATTGTTATTGTTATTGTTGTTTAAAGCCCAGCCGACTGCGTTGAGCCATAACAGGGCTATAACCACTTCAAAACATGCAAAACTTCAACAGGAAAAAAGGAAAAGAAAATCAAGTACACATATCAATGCATTCATACACAGTATCTAAGGACGCCCCCCTGGCGCTGACCACTCCATCCAATTTATTGCACAGGGGATTAAAACATACCTGAATATAAATTTGAAAATATCTAAGGACACCAAAGCATACATATAAACAGGCCTAAAATTACCTAAAATTGCATCCGCATATCTCACCTCCCTAGAGCCAAAAATGCACTTAATACATATACCCAATTATCAATCCTAAGAAAAAGTATGTACGACTTTATTGAAAACATACAGGTGAATGGACCATTAAGGCAGAAAATGATAGGAAGAAATGACAGAAAGCAAAGGAACAAGGCAGAAACAAAGAGAGCGACAGAAAAGAGGAAATTTCTGACCCAGAAGTTTCAGAAGTTGAGGATACTATTTATACTGAAAGAGCCCCCGGCATCCTGATGTTTATTCCACTATCACCAACACCTAGTGTGTACAAACAAGGCAAGTATGGAATAATTGATAACCCCTGTTAACAGGGCAAGTATGGCATAATTGATAACCCCTGTTAACAGGGCAAGTATGGCATAATTGACAACCCCTGTTAACGGGGCAAGTATGGCATAATTGACAACCCCTGTTAACAGGGCAAGTATGGCATAATTGACAACCCCTGTTAACGGGCCAAGTATGGCATAATTGACAACCCCTGTTAACAGGGCAAGTATGGCATAATTGACAACCCCTGTTAACGGGCCAAGTATGGCATAATTGACAACCCCTGTTAACAGGGCAAGTATGGCATAATTGACAACCCCTGTTAACGGGCCAAGTATGGCATAATTGACAACCCCTGTTAACAGGGCAAGTATGGCATAATTGACAACCCCTGTTAACGGGCCAAGTATGGCATAATTGACAACCCCTGTTAACAGGGCAAGTATGGCATAATTGACAACCCCTGTTAACGGGCCAAGTATGGCATAATTGACAACCCCTGTTAACAGGGCAAGTATGGCATAATTGACAACCCCTGTTAACGGGCCAAGTATGGCATAATTGACAACCCCTGTTAACAGGGCAAGTATGGCATAATTGACAACCCCTGTTAACGGGCCAAGTATGGCATAATTGAAAACCCCTGTTAACAGGGCAAGTATGGCATAATTGACAACCCCTGTTAACGGGCCAAGTATGGCATAATTGACAACCCCTGTTAACAGGGCAAGTATGGCATAATTGACAACCCCTGTTAACGGGCCAAGTATGGCATAATTGACAACCCCTGTTAACAGGGCAAGTATGGCATAATTGATAACCCCTGTTAACAAGGCAAGTATGGCATAATTGACAACCCCTGTTAACAGGGCAAGTATGGCATAATTGATAACCCCTGTTAACAAGGCAAGTATGGCATAATTGACAACCCCTGTTAACAGGGCAAGTATGGCATAATTGATAACCCCTGTTAACAAGGCAAGTATGGCATAATTGAAAACCCCTGTTTAACAGGGCAAGTATGGCATAATTGGTAACCCCTGTTAACAAGGCAAGTATGGCATAATTGACAACCCCTGTTAACAAGGCAAGTATGGCATAATTGGTAACCCCTGTTAACAAGGCAAGTATGGCATAATTGACAACCCCTGTTAACAAGGCAAGTATGACATAATTGGTAACCCCTGTTAACAAGGCAAGTATGGCATAATTGACAACCCCTGTTAACAGGGCAAGTATGACATAATTGGTAACCCCTGTTAACAAGGCAAGTATGGCATAATTGACAACCCCTGTTAACAGGGCAAGTATGGCATAATTGACAACCCCTGTTAACAAGGCAAGTATGGCATAATTGACAACCCCTGTCAACAAGGCAAGTATGGCATAATTGACAACCCCTGTTAACAGGGCAAGTATGGCATAATTGACAACCCCCTGTTAGTGTTAACAAGTTCTTTACTTTTTCCTGCAATACCGTTTTTTTGTTTTTTTGCATGCATTAATTTTGTACACACTAAACATCATTTCGCTGAAAACTACATCACTACAGCAGTTAAGGACCTGTCTACCAATCTGCCTATATGAGTTTGCATGAGTGTGAATTACATTTAGGACATTTTTTTAAAGGGTCATCACACTCATGGAGGTAACCTTTATGCTCACCTTTTTTTCCGCCCCATTTTCTACGCCACCTTAATGGCCACAGAAGCTGGCACAGTTTTTTTTTTTTTTTTACAATGCGATGATGATGTTGATGACGATGATAATCATGACGTTATGGAGTTCCATCTAGGATTGAGACTGCGTGACAGGGCTGTACTCTACAATCACTATCATAACATATCCTGGCGTCAACCAGGCCCACGAGATACAGACACCTGCGGTGCTAGTCAGAAGATTTGATCAACACCCTCAATGACACATCCGTGAAGTGGATGAGACTCGACTGTGTGGTCCCAGTCTTCCCAATGAGCCTATAGCACGCCCAACGCTGGGTAGGAGCCGATTAGAGCCGAAAAATCCCACAATGATTTCTTTTTGAAAGGACCGATGGGGATTCGAACCCACAACCTTCCAGATGGTAGTCTGTTGCGTTAACCACTACACCACGACGACTGATTCTTAAGACAATCTTATTTGTATGTTTGACTTTCAGTCTGCCTAGGTGTAAATGGGCACCTGGCCTTCTTAGAAGTTTGGGATGGTAAAGCAGTGAGGCAGGGGAAGGGGAGATGAGTACATGCTTCCCTGAGAGAAACTCAGGTCTCTACCACCTCACTTCCCTACAAGCTCAGTATCATCATCATCATCATCATCATCATCATCATCATCAACATCATTATCATCATCATCATCATCATCATCATCAACATCATCATCATTATCATCAGGTGCCTTGCCGCATGGCGTTGGCGATCTCTTGCACCCTCCTCATCTTCTACCATTCTGCACGTTCATCTAGTATCTTCTCCCTGGGTCTAGCTGGTGCTCTCTTTCCCTCCAGCTTTCCCGTCGTGACCAGGTGCTCCAATTCCCCTTCCTCATAAAATGGCCTACTCAACAACTTATTTTCATCTTTTACCTTAACAAGACACACGATTATTCCATTACGATTAATACTGATTAACCATAAATGAAAATATACTGAACATATTCTGAATATGTATTTACTTTTCAAGTACAAATTGTATTGAGTACTAACCGCTTGCGGGTGTTTCCTCCCTTGCAAGATGTTTGTGCACATGCCTCCGCCCCCACCCCCCCAGTATGGAAGCTGCTTGCTTTTTGTTCATCCTGGCTAAAATCTTTTTTTTTCTTTTTAATCCTTTTGCAAACATAAAACACCACCTGGTGTTGGCATTTTTTGACATTTTCACACAAACATACTCATGCTGACAAACATACTGCTGTTTACTCACTTCAAATGAGAGACAAAAAAAATAAAAATAAAAAAGATTCTTTTAACATGTTGATACAGTCATAGTCTAGCCACTAGGGTCACTGGTAAATGGCACACAAAGCGTGTCATACACTGGTCTAATAAAAAGCATGTGACATTTAATTATGCTTTGTCATACAAATGTGTGTGACCTGTCATAAACACGTGTCTTTTTCCTCTCAGGTATGTTATTATTGTTACTGTCTTATTTTTGTTTAAAGCTCAGCCGACTGCATACAGCCATATCAGGGTTATAACTATTTTAAAACATACACAATACTTCAACAGGAAAAAAAAGAAAAGAAAATTAAGTACACATATCAATGCATTTGCGAACATAATCTAAGGAGATGTCCAATTTATCACATGAGGGATTAAAAAACATACCTGAATACAAATTTAAACATAACTAAGGACAATAAAACATATAAAAACGGGCATAAATTACCTGAAATTGCTTCCGCACGTCACTTCCTAAGAGCCAAAAATACACTTAATAATGTAACCAATTATCAATCCTAAGAGAAAGTACGCAAGACTTTATCATACACATACAGGTAAATGGACCAGCAAGACAGAAAATAACAGGAAGAAATGACAGAAAGCAAAGGAGCAAGGCAGAAACAAAGACAGTGACAGAAAAGAGGAAATTTCCAGCACAAAATTTCCAGAAGGTGGGGATACAATTTATACTGAAATATCCCACGGTATCCCCATGGGGGTGTTTATACAGCAATATCAACACAGACATGCACAGTATGGCTTCCCTCACCCCTGTCCTCCCCAACCCCACACTCACCAATCTCCCCCCCCCCCCCCCCCCACACTCACCTATCTTGGTTTTCGGACCGACATAGTCAAAGGTAGTCCTTACTGACGTTTCACTGCCAGATCCTGCTGTAGTGGGCACTGAAACATATGTCACACAAATGACTATCACCATCAATTTTACTGCAACAGGTTTTGTTTCGTCCTGATTATGGCAATGCTCTCTTTACTGGACTACCAGCTTCTTCTCTCCTGTGTCTGCAACACATATAAAAGACAGCTGCTTGTCTTATTGTTATTTTTATTGTTTAAAGCCCAGCCGCCTGCATAGAGCCATATCAGGGCCATAACCGCTTCAAAACATACAAAACTTCAACAGGAAAAAACAAAAGAAAAGAAAATTAAGCACACACACCAATGCACTCCCGCACACAATCCAAGAACACGCCCCCGGTGCCGACCACTCCATCCATCTATCGTACAGAGAGGATCCAAAAACACACCTGAACACAAATATAAGCATACCCAAGGACACCAAAACATATACAAAAACAAGCATAAATTACCTAAAATTGCTTCCGCACATCTCGCCTCCCTAGAACCAAAAATGCACTTAATACCTGTACCCAATCATCAATCCTAAGAAAAAGTACGCAAGACTTTATCAAACACATACAGGTGAATGGACCATTAAGGCAGAAAATGATAGGCAGAAATGACAGAAAGCAAAAGAACAAGGCAGAAACAACGAAAGTGATAGAAAAGAGGAAATTTCCAGCAGAGAATTTCCAGAAGGTGGGGATACTATTCATACTGAAAAAGCCCCTGGCATCCCCACAGGGGGAGCTGCTTGTCTTGTCCTCAAAAAGAAAGTTTGATCATATCAGTCCTCTCCTTCGTTCTCTTCACTGATTGCCTGTCTTAAAAAGAACTGAATATAAGCTGGATACCTTGCGTTACAAATCTGTTCACCAGTCTGCTCCATCATATCTTTGTGACAACGTCAACATTTATATGTCAACTCGCACCCTGCGCTCAGCTTCAGACACTCTTTCCCTTCTGGTCCCTAGTTTTAAACTATCAAGAGTTGGCCAGCGTTCTTTTGCTGTCTCAGGACCGTCAGCCTCAAAGAGATTTCCACTTTGCCTTCGCCTAAGCGGCTGGTGTGGCGACGACGACAACGGATAATGACGATGATGATGATGATCATCATCATCATCGTGATTATGATGGTTTAGAAGACAATGATGATAATAATAATTATAACAACAGCAACAATTCCATTCACACAGCCCAGTCTTCGAATGAAACCATGTAGCAGCAATAACAGTATAGTGCACTCATTACTACAAAAATGTATGCCCCATAATTTTCTGCACATTTCACAAAGCCCTATAAAACGATCATAAATATAGTGCAATTTCAATAAATCACAAAGGAGTCCAAACTAAAATTTTTTTTTCCAGGACAATCTCTCCACGCTTGGAATATTTCCATATGCACTAACACTTTTAAGCACATGATCTGATCCAATGGGAAGCCAAAACAATTATGACAGTTTTAGTTTCAGTTTCGCAAAACAATGTCTCCGCGTTCAGAATGAATTCATTATGCACTAACGTCACAGGTGCCATGTGTATGATGATCATGGCACAAGCTTTAAGGCTGCACATAAACCCATGAATTAGCCAGGTTCTGAGGCCCCACCTAGCTTATGTTTTACCTTCATTGTCATAGTTGTTTAAAGCCCAGCCGACTGCGTAGAGCAATATCAGGGCTCTAACTATTTCAAAACATACAAAACTTCAACAGGAAAAAAAAAAGAAAATAAAGTACACATATCAGTGCATTTGCACACATAATATACTGAGGACATGCCCCTGTGCTGACCACTCTGTCCATATATCGCACAGGGGATTTAAAAAAACACACCTGGATACAAATGTAAAGATATCCAAGGACACCAAAACATATATAAAAACGGGTCTAAATTACCTAAAATTGCTTCCACATATCTCACCTCCCTACAGCCAAAAATGCACTTAATACATGTATCCAGTCATCAATCCTAAGAAGTAGTATGTAAGACTTTATCGAATACATATAGGTGAATGGACCAGCATGGCAGAAAATGACAGGAAGAAATGACAGAAAGCAAAGGAGGAAGAAAGAAACAAAGAGAGTGACAGAAATGAGAAAATTTCAAGCACAAAATTTCCAGGTGGGGATACTATTTATACTGAAAGAGCCCCCGGTATCCTGACGAGGGAATGTTTTACCTAGTGTATACCTTACACTGGTATTGCATGTCAAAAGCCTGCACAGAACCCCTACACACAAGCAAGGACTGAAGTTTTCTCACCTGCAATAAGGGGTTTCAGTTTATGCTTGATCGTTTTCCCTCGTCCGGCGGGTGGGGTGACGAAATCGAGGAATGAGAATGACGGATGGGATGCGTACAGGTTTGCTATTTTACACGTGTCTATGACCGACCCTCCGCCTACAGCCACAAAAGCATCAAAGTATCCCTCTCTTGCAAACTTGATAGCCTCCTTCAAGCTGCAAAGAAAAGAGAAAAAATTGATCAAAATAACTTTATCAGTAATAGAGACAAACAAATTCAGAAAAGATTTATCAAAACAACTTTATCAGTAACAGAGACAAACAAATTCAGAAAAGAATTATCAAATAATTCAATCAGTAACAGAGACAAACAAATTCAGAAAAGATTTATCAAATAACTTTATCAGTAACAAAGATAAATTCAGAAAAGAATTATCAAACAATTTAATCAGTAACAGAGACAAACAAATTCAGAAAAGAATTATCAAATAATTCAATCAGTAACAGAGACAAACAAATTCAAGCCAACGAGAACCTTGAAAACCGGAATATAAAAAAGAGGCAAGTCTGTAAATATTGTAATGTAAAGGTTGTCTCATAACACCGAAGTAAGTGAGGTGGTAGGGACAGCAGAGACTTCAACACTTCTTGAAGCCAACAGTATTAATATCAATTTCCTCTCTGTCTTGATGATTTACCTTCTTCAGGCCTGAACAGGGTTAGGTTATTGTTATTGCTGTTATTTTTGTTTAAAGTCCAGCCGACTGCGTAGGGCCATATCAGGGCGATAACAGTTACAAAACATACACAATACTTCAACAGGAAGAAAAAAAAAGGAAAAGAAAATCAAGTACACATATCAATGCATTTGCATGCACAATCTAAGGAGACGCCCCTGGCGTTGACCACTCCGTCTAATTTATCACATTGGGGATACAAAAAACATACCTGTATACAAATTTAAACATATATTAACTACAATAAAACATATCTATACCTATATATCTATATCTATGTATATCTCTCTCTCTATAATATATATATATACACACACACACACACATATATCTATGTACATATATATATACATACATACATATATAACGCCTAAATTACATAAATTGCTTCCGCACATCACACTTCCCTAGAGCCAAAAATGCATTTAAAACACGTACCCAACCGTCAATCGCGAGCGAAAGTACGTAAGACTTTACCAAACATATAGGCGCATGGACAAGTAAGGCTGAAAATGATCGGCAGTTATGACAGAAATCAAAGGAACAAGGCAGAAACAAAGAGAGTGACAGAAAAGAGGAAATTTCTAGCACAGAATTTCCAGAAGGTGGGATACTGTTTATACTGAAAGAGCCCCCGGCATCCCCACACCGGTACAGGGACAGGTACCCATTCACAACTGGGAAGACTTATTATTAATTATT
>JAPXFY010000027.1:12954905-12964905 GCA_030674185.1 Monoplex corrugatus | reverse complement strand
GCAAGACAGAGAGAGCTAGACAGAGCGAGAGCAAGAGAGAGAGAGCTAGAGAGCGAGAGCAAGAGAGAGAGAGCTAGAGAGAGAGAGAGAGAGAGCGTGAGAGCAAGAGAGAGAGAGAGAAAGAGCGAGAGAGAGAGCGAGAGATAGACAGAAAGAGAGAGAAAGAGAGAGAGAGAGAGAGAGAGAGAGAGAGAGAGAGAGAGAGAGAGAGAGAGAGGGGGGGTGTTATGAAACATAAGCTGACACCATCAGAATGACTGAAACATCAAGATGATCAGTGAGCAGGCCAGTTTTTTTATGTTGTTGTTGGAAAGAAGGCATTGTTTGATTACACTTAATAGAGTATGGCAGACATATCTATATTGAATAGAAAAGAATAACAAGCACTAACAGACCTAGACATAACACTAACAGGCCTTGACATAACACTAACAGACCTTGACATAACACTAACAGGCCTTGATATAACACTAACAGACCTTGACATAGCACTAACAGCCTTGACATAGCACTAACAGCTTGACTTTAGAAACTAACAGACCTTGACATAACACTAACAGGCCTTGACATAACACTAACAGGCATAGACATAACACTAACGGCCTAGACATAACACTAACAGACCTTGACATAGCACTAACAGCCTTGACATAGCACTAACAGACCTTGACATAGCACTAACAGACCTTGACATAGCACTAACAGACCTTGACATAACACTAACAGACCTTGACATAACACTAACAGACCTTGACATAACACTAACAGGCCTGACATAACACTAACAGCCTTGACATACACTAACAGGCCTTGACATAGCACTAACAGCCTTGACATAGCACTAACAGACCTTGACATAGCACTAACAGGCCTTGACATAGCACTAACAGGCCTTGACATCAGCACTAACAGGCCTTGACATAGCACTAACAGACCTTGACATAACACTAACAGGCCTGACATAGCACTAACAGGCCTTGACATAACACTAACAGCCTTGACATAGCACTAACAGGCCTTGACATAACTAACAGACCTTGATAGCAATAACGGCCTTGACATAACACTAACAGGCCTTGACATAGCACTAACAGGCCTTGACATAACACTAACAGCCTTGACATCAGCACTAACAGGCCTTGACATAGCACTAACAGGCCTTGACATAGCACTAACAGCCTTGACATAGCACTAACAGCCTTGACATAGCACTAAGAGCCTTGACATAACACTAACAGGCCTTGACATAGCACTAAGAGGCCTTGACATAACACTAACAGGCCTTGACATACACTAACAGGCCTTGACATAACACTAACAGGCCTTGACATAGCACTAAAGGCCTTGACATAACACTAACAGACCTTGACATAGCACTAACAGGCCTTGACATAACACTAACAGGCCTTGACATAGCACTAAGAGGCCTTGACATAACACTAACAGACCTTGACATAACACTAACAGACCTTGACATAACACTAACAGACCTTGACATAACACTAACAGACCTTGACATAACACTAACAGACCTTGACATACACTAACAGGCCTTGACATAAGCACTAACAGACCTTGACATAACACTAACAGGCCTTGACATACACATAACAGACCTTGACATAACACTAACAGACCTTGACATAACACTAACAGACCTTGACATAACACTAACAGACCTTGACATAACACTAACAGACCTTGACATAGCACTAACAGGCCTTGACATAGCACTAACAGACCTTGACATAGCACTAACAGACCTTGACATAGCACTAACAGACCTTGACATAACACTAACAGACCTTGACATAGCACTAACAGGCCTTGACATAACACTAACATCACTAAAGCTTGACATACACTAACAGACCTTGACATAGCACTAACAGGCCTTGACATAGCACTAACAGGCCTTGACATAGCACTAACAGACCTTGACATAGCACTAACAGACCTTGACATAGCACTAACAGACCTTGACATAGCACTAACAGCCTTGACATAGCACTAACAGCCTTGACATACACTAACAGCCTTGACATAGCACTAACAGCCTTGACATAACACTAACAGCCTTGACATACACTAACAGACCTTGACATAGCACTAACAGACCTTGACATAACACTAACAGACCTGACAATAACACTAAACAGGCCTTGACATAACACTAACAGGCCTGACATAACACTAACAGGCCTTGACATAACACTAACAGACCTAAACATAACACTAACAGGCCTTGACATAACACTAACAGGCCTAGACATAACACTAACAGACCTTGACATAACACTAACAGGCCTTGACATAACACTAACAGGCCTGACATAACACTAACAGGCCTAGACATAACACTAACAGACCTTACATAACACTAACAGGCCTTGACATAACACTAACAGACCTAGACATAACACTAACAGACCTTGACATAACACTAACAGGCCTTGACATAACACTAACAGGCCTTGACATAACACTAACAGCCTTGACATAGTCACTAACAGGCCTTGACATAACACTAACAGGCCTTGACATAACACTAACAGACCTTGACATAGTACTAACAGCCTTACATAGCACTAACAGACCTTGACATAGTACTAACAGACCAATGACATAACACTAACAGACCTTGACATAACACTAACAGACCTTGACATAGCACTAACAGACCTTGACATAACACTAACAGACCTAGACATAACACTAACAGACCTTGACATAGCACTAACAGACCTAGACATAGCACTAACAGTCCTTGACATAGCACTAACAGGCCTTGACATAACATTAACAGACCTAGACATAACACTAACAGTCCTTGACATAGCACTAACAACTAGACATAGCACTAACAGTCCTTGACATAGCACTAACAGTCCTTGACATAGCACTAACAGGCCTTGACATAACACTAACAGGCCTTGACATAACACTAACAGGCCTTGACATAACACTAACAGACCTTGACATAGTACTAACAGGCCTTGACATAGCACTAACAGGCCTCGACATAGCACTAACAGACCTTGACATAGCATTAACAGGCCTTGACATAGCACTAACAGGCCTTGACATAACACTAACAGGCATAGACATAACACTAACAGGCATAGACATAGCACTAACAGGCCTTGACATAGCACTAACAGACCTTGACATAACACTAACAGGCCTTGACATAGCACTAACAGGCCTTGACATAACACTAACAGGCCTTGACATAACACTAACAGGCCTAGACATAACACTAACAGGCCTAGACATAACACTAACAGGCCTTGACATAACACTAACAGGCCTTGACATAACACTAACAGACCTTGACATAACACTAACAGGCCTTGACATAACACTAACAGGCCTTGACATAACACTAACAGGCCTTGACATAACACTAACAGGCCTTGACATAACACTAACAGGCCTAGACATAACACTAACAGACCTTGACATAACACTAACAGGCCTTGACATAATACTAACAGGCCTTGACATAACACTAACAGGCCTTGACATAACACTAACAGGCCTTGACATAACACTAACAGGCCTTGACATAACACTAACAGACCTTGACATAACACTAACAGACCTTGACATAACACTAACAGGCCTTGACATAACACTAACAGGCCTTGACATAACACTAACAGGCCTTGACATAACACTAACAGGCCTTGACATAACACTAACAGGCCTTGAAATAACACTAACAGGCCTTGACATAACACTAACAGGCCTTGACATAACACTAACAGGCCTTGACATAGCACTAACAGGCCTTGACATAGCACTAACAGGCCTTGACATAACACTAACAGGCCTTGACATAACACTAACAGGCCTAGACATAACACTAACAGGCCTTGACATAACACTAACAGGCCTTGACATAACACTAACAGGCCTTGACATAGCACTAACAGGCCTTGACATAGCACGAACAGGCCTTGACATAACACTAACAGGCCTTGACATAACACTAACAGACCTAGACATAGCACTAACAGGCCTTGACATAACACTAACAGGTCTTGACATAACACTAACAGGTCTTGACATAGCACTAACAGGCCTTGACATAACACTAACAGGCCTTGACATATCACTAACAGGCCTTGACATAACACTAACAGGAGAAGACATAGCACTAACAGAAGACAGCACTAACAGGAGAAGACATTGCACTGACAGGCCTAGACGTAGAGTAATATCTCCCATAACTCTAATATCACATTATGTGGACAGACATTAAATGAAATCGAACGTAGAATGTCTGCCTTTCAAACTGACTGCATAGGATGGAAACTTGTTCCCAAAACTATATGTGTGTCCTCCAGACCTTTACAGTCCTGAAGATGGTAAGTATTTTACCTGTCATTATGAGAAGAAAAAAAATATTTGGCCAGTAAAACTAAAACTCACTCCTCAGTGGCGAGTACATGATAACAGTTTAAATTTGTCTGCATACCACAATCAAATTTATGCCAATCTGCAAGTATTCCGATTCAGTCACCCAGCTGTTCCGATTACTGGTAAACAGCAACCCTGCACTAGTTAAATCAACAGACTGCACCAGAGTCTGATACTGAAAGACAAAATCAGCGCTAACCTTGTTCTCTCCCCCCCCCCCCACCCCCTGTTAATAAATCGGTCAAAGCAAGTAAAACTATAGCACTTCGCTACTGTACAGCTGGGCTTGATTTTTGGCTGCTAAATGTTTCAATAAAATTTTTTAAGTACCAGCAAAAGGCTAGTACATAATGATATCAACTTTCAGGGCTGTTTTAAGTGGGAAATATACAGGGACTTAAAAAACTTATCTATGATTGGAGATGTTAAACCTGAGAGAAAACAGAGTAGGACCCATCCTCCCAAATGTGGACCCAAGAGGGATGGGATCATCGTCTCAGATTCTGTGACTCTTCATACCTGGATCTCATGGTGACTTCAATTTTTGTGGGTTTAGAGGTGTGTTGGAGAAATAAAATGAAACCGTATTTTCCAACACTACAGATATCAGCGCACTGGCCAACTTATGTTGCTAATCTACATTTACTGATTAATGAAACCAGGAGCAAACATGAGCTGGTACCGTGTGGTGCAGAAGATGGGCAGCAAAAACAACAATAAAACAAAACAAAACAAAACAAAACTATCACATACACAAAATACAGCGATGAAAAATACATGAAAATCAAACAAACAAACAAAACCAGGAACAACAAAAACAACAGCAACAAGTACCACTCTCGCAAAAAAACAAAATCAAAACTGCTGAAGGAACAATCTGATCAAATATGGATCACTGTTTAAAATTAACCTCAGAAAAGGGAGACAAGAGATGGGAAATAATAATAATAATAACAATACCAACAGCAACAACGACAACCATCATCATCATCATCATCATCATCATAATAATAATAATAATAATAATAATAATAATAATAATAATAATAATAATAATAATAATAACAATTTTTGTAGGAAAAACGTTAAGCTGTCACACAAAAAATACAACACAACAAATATATCAAAACACAACACTGATCATAAGACTTGAACCCATGTATAAGAACAATCTCACCTTCCCAGCATTGTAACCACCTGGCCACAAATCACACCTTGCTCTTACCTTATGTCATTTGGTTCCACCCGCACGTCAGAGTACAATCTGAATGGGATTTCCGCATTGTTTAAGGATTCTACTGTGACCTTGACAGGGGTCAAATCAACCAGCTTCTTGTCTGTCATCAGGCACACGTTCTGAGCATTCAGGTTTTTGAGGTCCTGGGAACCGAGAAAGAGAGACAACTTGTAACGCAACGGTATGAAATATGGACGACATAACAACGGTGAATGTTACTGATTTAGAGACAACTTGTAACACAACAGCGTGATATATGGATGAAATAACAACGGTGAGTGTTACTGATTACAGACAACTTAAAATGTAACAGTGTAAAATATGGATGAAATAACAACTCTGAATGTTACTGATTTAGAGACAAATTGTAACGCAACACCATAAAATATGGATGAAATAACAACGGTGAATGTTACTGATTACAGACAACTTGTAATGCAAAACAATAAAATATGGATGAAATAACAATGGTCAATGTTACTGATTAGAGACAACTTGAAACGCAACACCATAAAATATGGATGAAATAACAATGGTGAACGTTACTGATTACAGACAACTTGTAATGCAAAACAATAAAATATGGATGAAATAACAATGGTCAATGTTACTGATTAGAGACAACTTGAAACGCAACACCATAAAATATGGATGAAATAACAATGGTGAACGTTACTGATTACAGACAACTTGTAATGCAAAACAATAAAATATGGATGAAATAACAATGGTCAATGTTACTGATTACAGACAACTTGAAACGCAACACCATAAAATATGGATGAAATAACAATGGTGAACGTTACTGATTACAGACAACTTGAAACGCAACACCATAAAATATGGATGAAATGACAACAGTGAATAATACTGATTACAGACAACTTACAATGCAACAGCATAAAATATGGATGAAATGACAACAGTGAATGTTATTCATTACAGACAACTTACAATGCAACAGCATAAAATATGGATGAAATGACAACATTGAATGTTACTGATTAGAGACAACTTAAAATGCAATGGCATAAAATATAGTTGAAATAACAACGGTGAATGTTACTGATTACAGACAACTTGAAACGCAACAGCATAGAATATGGATGAAATAACAACGGTGATGTTACTGATAAGAGACAACTTACAATGTAACAGCATAAAATATGGATGAAATAATAACGATGAATGTTACTGATTAGATACAACTTGTAATGCAACAGCATAAAGTATGGATGAAATAACAGTAAATGTTACTGATTACATAGTTTATATGGTGAATTTAATCCTCATCCGCATGTATTCTTTGTAATGTTATGTTTTGCTCTGCACGGAAAAGAACTGTGTGTGTGTGTGTGTGTGTGTGTGTGTGTGTGTGTGTGTGTGTGTGTGTGTGTGTGTGTGTGTGTGTGTGTGTGTGTGTGTGTGTGTATCAATGGAATTAGACAAAAATAACGAATAGTGATGTGTGTGTGTGTGTGTGTGTGTGTGTGTGTGTGTGTGTGTGTGTGTGTGTGTGTGTGTGTGTGTGTGTGTGTGTGTGTGTGTGTGTGTGTGTGTGTATCAATGGAATTAGACAAGAATAACGAATAGTAATGTGTGTGTGTGTGTGTGTGTGTGTGTGTGTGTGTGTGTGTGTGTGTGTGTGTGTGTGTGTGTGTGTGTGTGTGTGTGTGTGTGTGTGTGTGTGTGTGTATCAATGGAATTAGACAAGAATAACGAATAGTAATGTGATGCTCATGTGATGTGTTTACGCACGTGCGTGTGTGTGTGTAATCATGCATATATACATGTGTGTGTGCGCGTGTGCGCGCGTGCATGTGTGCTTTCTTGTGTGTGTGTGTTTGTGTGTGTGTGTGTGCATAAGGGAGGTGGGCATGTTGTGTGTGTGTGTATGTGTGTGTGTGTGTGTGTGTGTGTGTGTGTGTGTGTGTGTGTGTGTGTGTGTGTGTGTGTGTGTGTGTGTGTGTGTGTGTGTGAGCGGGCGCGTGTAAAGGCGTAAATGTACGTGTGTGTGCGTGCACGCGTGCGCGTGTTTGTGTTGTGTGCCTGCAAGACGATAAGAGGGGGCGCCACGTGCATGATTACATTCACTGCACTGCTATGTCCTCGTCCAATTATTTTTGTTTTTCAAGCAGCTCTTCAAAACACAACCCAGTAATTCATCTAGTCTAATATCCACGTGTCAGAAAGTCCCTGGCAGCTAGTCATAAAATTCTTTCTAATTTTGATTATGTTTCGCCATAAACTTCAATAAAAAAATTTGAGATCGGTCTACGGTTCTTCAGGAATGATGATAATGTGATGATGATGATAAAAATAAATGTTAATAATATTTCATCATGATTTAGAGAGCCCTCCAGCATCTAAACACCGCTAAGGACTTCCTACAAGGTTATTATAAATAAATTCATAAAAATATTAACACAAAATACTGTGTCACACAGGCACAGACAGAAATACACACAAGTACATACATGAGCACCCACTCACCCACCTATACACACACACATATCCACCCCCACCCCCACACACCCATCATCACCACCATCACACCATCACATCATACAACGAGGCAACACAACTCAAATTTACCGAGCAGTCACAATTCTGTTTCCTTTGTAAGTAATCAGGCAGAGAAAGCTAGATGTAACAGATGGTTTTAATTAAATTCTGGAAACAGGAAGAGAGGGTACATTACAGCTTGTCAAAAGAATAGGACGACTGTACCTTGGTAGATAAACGACCTCTAGCCATAGGCCTAATTTTTTGTGTTCATTTCATTCGCCTTTGGTGGGATGGCCAACTCTTTTGCTAAAGCTGTGGACTCAAGATCTCAAGTCCTAACCAGTCGCCGTGGTGTTGTGGTTAACACAACGAACTACTGACTGGAAGGTTGTGGGTTCGAATCCCCATCAGTCCCTTCAAAACGATATCATTGTGGGATTTTTTCGGTTCTAACCGGCTCAAACCCAGAGTTGCGAGTGCTATGGGCTCATTGGGAAGACTGGGACCACACAGTCGAGTCTCATCCACTTCACGGATGCGTCACTGAGGGTGTTGCTCAAATTTTCTGACCAGCACCGCAGGTGTCTTATCTCTAGGGCCTGGTTGACGCCAGGACATATTATGATAGTAAAGGTCGAGTACAACCCTGTCACACAGTCTCAATCCCAGATGGAACTCCACAGCATCATGATTATCATCCTCATCGACATCATCATCATCATCGCATTGTTAAAAAAAAACTGTGCCAGCTTCTGTGGCCATTAAGATGGCGTAGAAAATGGGACGAAAAAAAAAAAGAAAAAGAAGAGCACAAAGGTAACCTCTCTCAGTGCGATGAGAGATCCTAAAAAAAATCCCAAGTCCTTGAGTTCAATTCCATCCTGCCACAACATAATAGTGGGCTTTTCGCTGTTCGCTCGATGCCCCAATCATTCTGGTGGGGTCAATGTCTCATAACCCGTTCCTCTCTTTATTTCGATGCATTGCCAGTGCAGCAGAAGGTTTTGCACAGGATTAAGGATCGCATCTACCAGATAACCGCTGGCAGATATAGATGGAATGCAAGAATGCATATGAAATTATCCGAGTGCTATAAATCCCACTGGGACAGTCTTGATGGAGGCAGATACAAGAAGATCATTGATAAGGAAGATTAGGAAAAGACAGGCAACATTATAGGCCGTTTTATGAGGAAAGGGGTATTAGAGCACCTGGTAACAACAGGAAAGCTAGAGGGAAAGAGAGCAACAGGTAGACCCAGGGAGAAAATATTGGACGGACTTGCAGAGTGGCTCAGGACAGAGAGGGTGGAAGATGTGCTTGCGGCAACAAGGGATATATGCGTGTGGAGGGCCATGATCACCAACGCCATGCAGCAGGGCACATGATGATGATGACGATGATGAGTACATGTAACTCCAGGTGCTGTGAGCAGCAGTTCTGAGCAGATCACGACTGCACAGCCAATCTCCGATTGTTATTCTTATTGTTATTGTTGTTTAAAGCCCAGCCGACTGCGTACAGCCATATCAGGGCTCTACCCATCTCAACACACACACAGTACTTCAACAGGGAAAAAAAAGGAAAAGAAAATTAAGTACACATATCAATGCATTCGCGCACATAATCCATGGGCATGCCCCTGGTGTTCACCACTCTGTCAATTTATCACACTGCCGATTTAAAAAACACACCTGAATACAAATTTAAATGTAACTAAGGACTCTAAAACATATATAAAAACAGGCCTAAATTACATAAAATTGCTTCCTCGTATCTCATTTCCCTAGAGCCAAAAATGCACTTAATACATTACCAAATTATCAATCC
>JAPXFY010000027.1:12947405-12949905 GCA_030674185.1 Monoplex corrugatus | reverse complement strand
TACAATTCCAGACACTGTTTAATTTCGTTTTGTCATAAAGTCAACAACAACAAAAAATTGAAGTTACAAAACCAAGTGTTCAATTATCTTTAGAAATCCAAAGTGATTGCAAAGACGGGAAAGGTTGATGGGGATGACTCAAACAAATATGCTTCAGTTTTGTACAAATACCACTTGGACGGGTCCATATTGTGTCTGCAAGAGCGCACTTACGCCATACCCGTACGTGTGTGCACTTGTGCGTGTCCGTATACCTAACGTGCGATGCCTGGAGTTCAATTCAGCTTGCAGCATAAAGACAGATCTGTTTGCAGCCAATCTTAATGCTCCTGCCATTCTGGTGGTCAGCTTGTACTTCAGATCCCAGTTCCAGCCCCCTCCTTCATTTCAAGACCTTGCCAGTGCATAAGGGTTTGCCCGAGCTTAACAATTTTACATAAATTCTAAAACAGATGAAAACCGTCAGTAGATATTTTACCGGTGAATGTTACCGACACATATGGAGTTGTACAAGTCTGATGAATCAATTTTCAAAATAAAAAGGTCTGTCAGATATTATTATTATTGTTAGTTATTATCGATACACATGGCACTGTACAAGTGTAATGAACCCATCTTTATTATTAAACTCCAAACTGCTACATGTGAGCATGTGCACATGTTACTCTTTCATCCTAAACTTGTTTTCATTGTGTTCCGTACTCTATGCCGACTGCGGTAACGAAAACGTTTTAAGCAGCTGTGCCCAGCTGTTGTCATGAATACTACATCTCCCTACGTGCACAGTGCCGGGGGAAAGAAATCAATATTAAGTGAACTGTGTACAAACTAGTCACAGACACACGTCAACGATTTCTCTGACTTAAGAGTTCATTCAATCTGAAGGATCATCATCATAATCATCATCATCATCATCATCATCATCATCATTGTGCCCTGCCGCATGGCGCTGGCGATCATGGCCCTCCGTATGTATCTATCCCTTGTTGCCGCAAGCACATCTTCCACCCTCTTTGTCCTCAGCCACCCTGCAAGTCCGTCCAATTTTTTCTCCCTGGGTCTACCGAGTGCTCTCTTTCCCTCCAGTTTTCTTGTTGTGACCAGCTGGTGCTCCAATTCCCCTTTCCTCATAAAATGGCCTATAAATGTTGCCTGTCTTTTCCTAATCTTCCTTATGAATGATCTTCTTGTGTCTGCCTCCATCAAGACTGTCTCGTTTGTTTTCTTTGCTGTCCATGGAACTCTCAACATTCTCAACAATCTGAAGGATGCAACAATCCAAGAAATAACGGACTGTGCTGGCGAAGCTGCGTACAGACACAGTCGTCTTCTTTTGTTTGCTTTTGTCGGGCCCTATCTGGCAACCAATGTGGTCATTTCTTCCAGTTCTTGCCAGCTGCCATGGGGTCTTGGAGTGCCAGAGGACCTGTCAGTGGCAGAATGGTTCAGACATTCGCCTGCCAATAACTAAACTCGAGGTTCCAGGGTTCGCTCCCCGTAGAGGCCTCGACATTTCTCCTCAGTTTGACCGGAAAATCGAACTGATCGTCTAGTCCTTTAGAAGGGGACGAAAAACGAGTCGGACTTGCCTGCCTTCTGGCTGCGCACGCTATAGATCCCACGGCAGTTGAAAAGCATGAAGAGCAGGGCATTATCCGGCTGCCTTGGTATGAAACCCTGGAGAGATAGGTTGATTCCCCAGGTCCCACCCCTTGAAGACCAGTTAGCCTTCTTGCTTATCTGAAGTCTTGGTAAAAAAAAAGTGAATATGAATATGAATTTGAAGCGAGGGAGAGGGGATGGGCCCGGGAAAAGTTGAGGTCTCTGCCACCTCACTTCCCTACGACTCCAGGGTTATGGAACTATCTAGGTAGGACCTTAGGACCTGGGAAGCTCGTGAGTTTAAATGAAAGCTTAATTGAGGCTTGTGCCGTGATCATTTTGGATCTTCTCCATCACATGGCACCTGTGAAGATAGTGCATATGGAATTCATTCCGAGCACGGAGACGTCATCGTGAGAAATTGAAACAAACTGAAATTGTCACTAGCTTTTCTCCTGAGTCCTCTGGTTAGACAAGACGGAAGGTATGGACCCCCAGAAGCTAAGGACGGAGGTGTTCCTGCCGCTCGTTCCACCCTGCCGGAAGGCACCTCAATGGGCAATTGCCATACTTGCCTGATGATCATTTTAAGATACAGTATTGTGATCTCTTGTACAATACTTGAAAGGAAGGAACATATCTAAAGAGGTTCTTTAAGGAGTAACACATACATGTATATGTCCATGTATATGTCTATGTATATATATACATACAAACACATATATATACGTACATACATACATACGTATATATATATATATATACATATATATATATATATATATAAAGAGAGAGAGAGAGACAGACAGACAGACAGACAGACAGACAGAGAGAGCACAAACAAGAAAAGGAAAGAAAGAAAGAGAGAGAGAGAGAGAGAGAGAGAGAGAGAGAGAGA
>JAPXFY010000027.1:12907405-12937405 GCA_030674185.1 Monoplex corrugatus | reverse complement strand
CAGAGGGAGAGAGAGACAGAGAGAGAAACACACACACACGGAGACAGACAGAGAGACAAAGAGAGAGTCATAACTAAAAGGACTTGACAAATAGGTCAACAATTCCTGTCACACAATATGAAAAGAGGTCAGGTGGGAGGGGGGGGGGGGGGGGAGAACCAGAAGATAAAGTTACAATAACAAGATAATACATCAAATGGTCTCATTCACATTCACTAACAGCAACACACACACACACACATACACGCACGCACACACACACACACACGCGTGCGCTCGCGCATACACAAGCCTCCATGCACTGAGATACACACGCACACTCGGACACGAAAACATTCATGCACATCCAGTGACATACACACAAATATTGCTTAGTATCAGTGACATAGTGGAAAGTATCTAAGCGTACCTAAGCACACACTAGGATGAAAACTGACTTGACATATCTGTTAGGATTTTCCCGGTGTCATTAGTTTCATTTAGGGGGACTGTTACTTCTTCAATATCAAATTCATCAAGAGCTTCAATATTGCATTTCTACAGTAACACTGTCTGGTTCTGGGGCTTTTCCTTGCCTCATCTTCTTCATCGCTGTTCTCATTTCATCTGTCATTATTGGTGGTCCTTCAAAGTTCTTTTCAAATCATGTGTTCCTCCTTTCTGTCATTATCAAAAAGGTCCGATGAACTCTTCCCATCTGTCTGATATTTTGTCTTTTTCTATAATAATCACATAATCTTTCAGCAGGGAAGTTTCACTCTTTTTCTCCTAATTTTTGTATTTGGATTTTTGTTTGTTTGTGATCTTACATACACGCTTGACAAAGGCCAATTGGCCGAAAATTTGCGCCTGTCTTGTCTGGTTGTATTAAATACGCGTTCTGATTCTACTTTCGTGTTTTTCTGGCTCCTTTAAGCAACCAGTTGATATCCATTTCTTTTTCCTGTGAGCAATTTCTCAATATTTCTGTACATGAACTCAGGATCTGTTTTGTGTCGGTCTTCTATTTCTTTGCACTTTGTTTCTAACCAAGCTTCCTTAGCTTCATTGCACTTATTCCTGATTTCCTCATCTTTTTGTATTCTTTCTCTATTTCCCCTTACGTTCATCCATCAAGTCTAAAATGTCTTTTGTTATCCACTTCTTCTCTGCTTTTACTTCTACTCTACGGTTTTCTTCACAAGCTTCATTTTTTGAATTTTTCAAATTTATCCATTGTTCCTCACTGTCCCCAATATTTTCTAGAGTACTGAATCTGTTCTGAATAGACACGCTACATTCTGCACGAGCTGATTCATCTGTCTTAAAGAGTCCAAAATTCAGTTTGACGCTCTTTCTTGTTTGTTTTCTTCTCTTTTGTTTCAACCTAAGGTGTCTCATCACAGAGTCAGGGTTACCGTTTCGGTCTGCGCCTGGTATTTTTTGTTTTTGATATCGGTAAAGAATTTCCAAATCTCTTATTTATCAGAATGTAATCAAATACATTTCTTGTTCTGTCTTCTGGATTTATCTATGTCCACTTTCTTCCGTTAGACTGCTCAAACCAAATGTTTTCTATCATGAATTCATTTACTTGTGCCTACTCAACATGTTTCTCTCCCGTGTTATTTTGCGTGTCAAGGCCATGAGGTCTAACTATGTCACCTACTTTTTTTTCTGTCCCATTTCAGCATCAGCACCAGTGACAAACGACAGACTCTTCTGGGGAGCCATGACTGCCAAAGTCACGCGGCAAGGCACGTGATGATAATTGTCGTTGGTTTTTTTTTTTAAAGCGCAGCTGACTGTGTAAAGCCATATCAGGGCTAGAACCTTTTGGAAACATACAGAAAGCTTCCACAGGGGGGGTGGGGGGGGGGGGGGTGGGGGTGGGGGGAGGTGGGAGGAAAAGAAAATTAAGTACACATATCAATGAATTTGCGCACGTAATCTAAGGAGATGCCCCTGGCATTGAAACTTCCGTTCAATTTATCACAGAGGTGATACAAAAAAAACCAAAAAAAAACAAACAAAAAAACCCGAATACAAAATTCAAACATAACTACCGACACTAAAAACATATAAAAACAGGCCTAAACCAGCTAAACATCCTTCCTCATATCTCATTTCCCTAGAGCCAAAAACGCACTTAATACATGTACCCAATTATCATTCCTAAGAGAAAGTACTTAAGACTTTATCGAACACATACAGATGAATGGACCAGCAAGGCAGAAAATGATAAGAAGAAATGACAGAAAGCAAAGGAGGAAGAAAGAAACAAAGAGAGTGACAGAAAAGAGGAAATTTCTAGCATAGAATTTCTAGAAGGTGGGGATACTATTTGTACTGAAAGAACCTCCAGCATCCCCACGGGGGGCACATGATGATGCTATCAACACTGGCATGAAAACAATTTAAAGAGAGAGAGTGAGAGAGAAAGAGACAGTTTTCCAACAGTAGAAGGTCATTGGCTACAAGCCATTTTTCAAACTTATCGCTGCTAATCTATGTATCTGCCTACAACTAAGAAATATTTACACACACACAATATATATGTATGTATATATATATGTATATATACATATAGATAGATAAATAGACTGACAGACAGACAGACAGACAGAGCGCGTGCGCGTGTGTGAGAGAGAGAGAGACACACACACACAGACAGACAGAGAGAGAGAGAGAGAGAGAGAGAGAGAGAGAGACAGACACAGAGAGAGAGAAAGACAGACAGACAGAGACAGACACAGAGACAGACAGAGACAGACAGACAGACACAGACAGAGGGTGGTGGGTGTGAGGGGCCTTACCACTTTGGTTAACAACAACACTTGTCACTGATGTCAGAGGCTGGCGGCTTCTCCTGCAACATTAGAATCAGATAATTATATTATGGTGTTCACAAGGTGCTAAATCTTGTCTGTGTGGATAGTGCAAAACACGAGTGTGTGTGTGTGTGTGTGTGTGTGTGTGTGTGTGTGTGTGTGTGTGTGTTGTATGTGTGTGTGTGTGTGTGTGCGCGCGCGCACGCGCGCGTGCGTGCGTGTGTGTGTGCGCTAGTGTATGTAAGTGTGTGTGTGTGTGTGTGCGTGCGTGC
The DNA here is from genome assembly GCA_030674185.1 of Monoplex corrugatus. Taxonomy (NCBI): domain Eukaryota; kingdom Metazoa; phylum Mollusca; class Gastropoda; order Littorinimorpha; family Ranellidae; genus Monoplex; species Monoplex corrugatus. Next base: position 12,934,323 of record JAPXFY010000027.1, on the reverse strand, counting down.
GTGTCTGTGTGTGTAAGTCTGTGTGTGTGTAAGTGTGTGTGTGTGTGTGTGTAAGTGTGTGTGTCTGTGTGTGTGTGCGTGCATGTGTGTGCGCGTGCATGTGTGCGCGCGTGTGTGTGTGCATGCGCGTGCGTGCGTGTGCGCGCGTGTGTATGTGTGTGTGTGTAAACATGTATACGCACACGTGTTTACACATGGACACACAGACATAGACAAGAGTGTAAACACACACACACACACACGGACACACTTAGAAAGCACAGACAGGTATGCAGCACACTCATGGGTCTGGAATGCGTGTACCTTGGACTATGGTCGGATGAATTGTGACACAATTCTCGACTGATTGAAAAAACAACAACAAACAAACAAACAAAAAAACCATACAAGCAGACACTACTGTATGACCTTCCCCTTCCTCTACCCTTGGTCCCCCATCATCAAAAAAACCCCCTCCCCCTGTAAAATCAACAACAACAAACAAACAACTACCACCACCCCCAAAAAATAACAAAACAAAACAAAACAAAACCAAAAAAACCCTGCCCTCCCCCTCAAAGAAAAAACAACAACCAAACAACTAAAAAGCAAAACAAAAAATAAACTCCCCCCCCCCTCCCTTCCGAAAAAAAAAACCCTGCCCCCCTCCATTTTTTCTGCCTAAAGTGATCGCTCTAACACATAATAGTCCACAAACTACAAAGCTGTATAATGTAGAACACTGTGGAAAGCATACTGCAAATATGACATGCAATGAATATGATGTATAGGTTTTCTTCTTTTGTTTGATGTCTGCATGGCGAGGTCACATCTTACAATCAATAGCTACTTTTCCCCCCAGTTCCTGCCATGGGGCTTGGCGGTCAGAGGACCTGTACATTTTTCTTGCATCCCTGGTGCAACAAGATTGATGGCAGGGACCTTGAGCAGCTAAGCGTGGACTCTGTTAAAACCACAGGACCTGATGCTGCTCCACCCTTAACCCTTTGACTCCCACACCCTGTCTACCAGCATCCTGCATTGTCAACCACGCTAGCAAAGCAAAAACTTAACCCTTTGACTCCCTCACCCTTTGGAAAATATTGGGGACAGTAGGGAACTATGGACAAATTTGAAAAATTCAATAAACAAAGCTTATGAAGAAAACCGTAGGGTGCGGCAGTCAGAAGGTGAGGGATATCAATGAGCAAATCTGTTCTTGCCTCACGTAGATGACCATGTCGACATTTGTGTTATACTGCATGGTGCCATGGCTTGTTAGAATGCACCTGCAGGCCTACCTTTGACTTTAGCTCTCCGAGATGTAGGAACCAGAAAAAACACGAAAAAAGAATAAGAACGCGTATTCAATACAACCAGACAAGACAGGCGCAAATTTTCGGCCAACTGGCCTTTGTCAAGCGTAAGATCACAAAACACACACACACACACCAGATACAAAAATTAGGAGAGAAAGACTAAAACTTCCCTGCTACTCCGTCCAGTGTGAGAAAAATGAATAAACTAACACTGGACGAAGCAGCAGGGAAGTTTCAGTCTTTTTCTCCTAATTTTTGTATCTGGTGTTTGTTTGTTTGTTCGTGACCTTACGCTTAACAAAGGCCAGTTGCCAAATATGCGCCTGTCTTGTCTTGTTGTACTAAATACGCGTTCTTATTCTTTTTTTTATATATTTTTTTTCGTGTTTCTTTTTCTGGTTCCTGTTTGCTTGAACGCGGGCAGTCATACTTGTTTTGGACTCCGAGATGTAGGTCTACACCTGCCTCACCTGTCTCACCTGTTGGTGTTACCGGGTTCGGTGTTGGCCGTTGCACACTTAAGACACCATCATCTCCCTCCAAGCAAATTCTGTCTTGACTTTTGTGGACAATTTCTTGAATATTTAGGCCACAAGATGTTGGCTATGTATGTAGGTCTACATATAGTCTACATGAAGCTCAAGCGACACTGACTGACAGACAGAAGTTAATTATGTGGCTACCGAGCCCATACACAACTGGGAGTATCTTTTTTTTTTTTACAAAGAATCTGCTTAACCCTTTGACTCCCACACTCTATCCACCAACTGGAAAAAAACATTTGACCTCCTCACTCTATTGTTTGTCTGCTTTTCTATCTTTTAGTTTTACCCTGGCTATGCACCAAGCTTTTAGGGTGGAAAAAGACCCACAGAATCTGTTAACCCTTTGACTCCCGCACCCTATCCACCAGCTGCAAACCTTAACCCTTTTGACTCCCTCACCCTATCCACCAGCTTCCTGCAGGAAGGTTAAGTTTTTGCTTTGCAAGCCTGGTTGACAATGCAGGATGCTGGTGGACAGGGTGCGGGAGTCAAAGGGTTAAACAAAACTTTGTGCGTGCAATACCAGTCAACACAGCTGTGAATAGGCACCTCTTTTTTTTCTTTTTAAGTATTTCAATTTTTTTTGATGTGTGAATGCACATTACTTTCACCCACATTGTACATAAAAAAAAAAGAAAAGAATAAGAATGCGTATATATTACAACCAGACAAGACAGGCGCAAATTTAACTGGCCTTTGTCAAGCGTAAGAGCACAAACAAACAAACACCAGATACAAAAATTAGGAGAAAAATACTGAAACTTCTCTGCTGCTCCGTCCAGTGTGAGAAAAGGAATAATCCGACTAAAATGACCTGTTTGTTTGAACGCGGGCAGTCACACTTGTTTTGGATTTCACACTGTGCACGTTGTATTTTCCTTCATACCATGCTTACTCTGTGTTTGGTGAGAGTGCTTCCTGGGTATTTTCATGCTCCAAAACTCACAGAATACAGACATCATTTCCAGAATCTTTAGAGTGCATACATTTGATGTTCTGCCGTACATATACATGTATACGAAATGGGTTTAGACACTGGCAGATCTACACACCTGTCGACCTGAGAAATCAGAAAAATCACCTGTTTACTCACCAGGTGATTGAACCCACGACCTATGACTGAAAGTACAGTGTTAACCAACTTGACTACTGCACCTATCAAAAAGGTATCTAATTTTGTTTCAAAGTTTGGGAAGGTAAAGCAGAGGGGTAGAGGAGACGGGCAATGTCTTGATTAATGATGTCCCCATGAAATGCTGAGGTGTCTACCACATTTCAACAACAACAACAAAAAAGTTCATAATGATTGAAGTGTGAGTGTGTATGTGTGTGCGTGCGTGTGCGCGCGCTTGTGTATGTGCATGTGTGTATATATGTGTATGTATGTGCATGCGTGTGTGTGTATGTGTATGCATGTGCGTTTGTGTATGTGTGCGAGTGTGTGTACGTGTGGTGGTGGTCTTTGATTTAATGTCTATTCACTAAAGTGATTTTAGACAAAAAAAAAAAAAAAAAAAAAAAAAAGGGGGGGTGGGGGGATGTGATAGAGGAGGAGTGAAGAAGATATTTGAAAATTGTCAATTTTGAATTTGAGAAAAGATGATCCAGAAAACAATTGTTTTGAAGAGGGGAAGGTAAAACTAATAAAAAATGTTACCATAATTATCGATTTAAACAAACAAACTGACAAACAAAATTAGTAAATATCCGGAAGAAATGAATAAAAAGTAAAACTAATAATTGACTAACCACAACAATGAACAAGTCAAATAACATTTTAAAGGTAATTCGCTATAGGACTTTTGACAGGCTAACAAAAAATTCATACAGTAATGATGATGAGGCAAATATGTCAGAAACTGTACTCACAGATAGTGTTGGAATATGTCGTTTTACCCTAACGCAAGAAAGAATATGACTATGTGTTATCTTCTTTCCACACAGACACACTATGTTATTGGTATATTTTGTTTTGAATGCATCAAGTTTCCATCTGTACATAAGGGACTGTATAGTTCTGCTGGCATGAAGCTGCTTAAGTATTTTGCTAACTTCAAAGTTCATGTGACATTTATCATACTTTTTCTGTTTTAATTGGAACTGCTTCCAGACGTAGTTGTCCACTAAAGTGTAATTCTCGTGCAACGAGAGAGAAAGCTGGATATTGTTTGAATCTGGTAATAATAATAATAATTACAATATTTATATAGCGCAAAATCTTGATAAAATCAAATCTAAGCGCTGAAGCAGACACACACGCAGGCACGCACGCTCGCACACACACGCACGCACACATACAGACACACACACGCACACATACAGACACACACACACACACACACACACCACACACACACCCACACACACGCATGGCTATAAATGGGGAGAAAGAATAAAAGCAATCTGGTGAGTTATTAGCTCCCCGTTTGGCAGCCCTGTCAACTTTATTATTATAACTAAAAGAACTATGAGAAGGTATCCAGCAGAAAGTAATATCAGTGCCTCTTAAAGATAAATTATGAATCAAGTGACTTATTTCCAGAATCATTTCTGATCTTGTTTGTAATTTTGATATTTTGATAATTCAAGAGCCTGAAGTACTGATTTTGAATCAACGCAAAGAAGTATATGAAAAATTGTCCTAGGAAGACTTATCAGAAAGTTTAAAGCCATTAATATTGCAAAGAGTTCAGCTGTAAAGATAGATTTATCAAGTCCTATGTAGAAAGATTTTTCAATTTTGAGAGCAGGTATTAAAAACGCTGAGCCTGCTTTTCTTTCAATTACTGACCCATCAGTGTAAATTTTCAAATGATCAGAATATACGTCGTTTATATGACATTTAACCTGACTTGCCAGTAAGTTTATATTGTCTCCTTTTTTTAAATTAGTGTGGTGTACGTCAAATCGTGCTCTTTGGAGTTCCCAACTGGGTACTGGCGAAAAGGAAGGTCGTATAGATACAGGATCTACGTCTAGATCAATTCCTGAGCCTTTCATGACGTCAGATGTGTATGTTGCAAGTGTGACCTGTGAAGATATTGATTTAGCTCGTTTTGGAAAGTCGGTATCTGATCTCAGTTTAATTTCTGTTTCTGAGATGTTTTCTACGGTAGTGTTTCTTAACAAAAATTTAGTAGAAGCGACTTTCCTTTGCTCATCAAGTGGCAACAGTTTGATTTCATTATATGTCCGAAGACAGGAAGCATGCATTGGAAGACCCAGTGCAAGTTTGAAACCTTTACAATCTATGCTCTGCAGTTTTTTTAGTAAGTGTTTCGGTGCACTGAAGAAGATTTCTTGAGCATAGGTTAATTTAGATCTAACAAGCGATTTACAAAGATGAACAAGTGTTGATGAATCTTGACCCCATGTCTGTTTGCGAACTATTTTTATGAAATTTAAACTTTTTTGAGCTTTGGTTAATAAGTAATCAATATGCTGATTCCAAGATAATTTTGCTGTAAGGAAAACTCCTAAGAATTTAATCGACTCGTTAAACTGAAGAAGAGTATCTCCCAGTTTGAAAGTGGGAATATTTACTGGGTTAGCTCCATTATTAAATAAAACTATTTTTGTTTTTTCCAGGGATAGATGTAACCCATTTTCTACCATGTATCGCGCTATTTTATCAAGTTCTAATTGGTAGCATTTGCGTGTATAATTGATACAGCGCAAAGGAGTTTTCTTTTTCATATTTACCTGCATCCACATGCATAAATCGTCAGCATATTGAGCTAAAACTACATGCTTAGATACTTTACTGGGTAAGTCATGCATTAATATCATGAAAAGAAGGGGAGCTATAACGGATCCCTGAGGGATACCCATTTGAAGAATTCGTTTCGTGGAATATACATTTTCAATCCTCGTTTGAAATACTCTGTTTTCTAAGAAACACTTAACATAGCCAAAAATGTGACCTGTCAGCCCAATACTTTTAAATTTGAATAACAATCGGGAGTGCCACACTTGATCGTATGCTTTCGTTATATCAAAAAATGTAGCTAAAACACATTGACGTCTTGCAAATTGTTGTTTTATATTAGTAGTTAGCTTTGTTAGGATCTCTACTGGTGACCTGCCTTTTCGAAATCCTGCCTGATTTACTGGTATTATTTTATTCTTTTCACAATAGTGCATCAGTCTCTTTAAGATTATTTTCTCCATTAGTTTACATACATGTGATGTTAATGCAATTGGCCTGTAGTTTTTCAAATCGGTATTACATTTACCTGGTTTTAATACAGGAACCACTATTGTTTCTTTCCAGTTGTTAGGCATTATCCCACTATTCCAGCATTTTTGAAATATGTCATGTAGCAAGATTATAAAATTTTCTGGTAAATTTTTCAGCATCTCATTGGAAATTGCATCTAGTCCAACTGACGTTTTTTTACTTGGAAGGGACTGAATGGCATCTTTTAATTCTTGAAGTGTGAGTGATGCATTTATGTAGTGAGTATTGTCAGAGGCAGGGTCCTTATATACATCTTTCTTTTCATCTCGTTCCCTATAATTTCTATCAGAGACAGGGAGTCCTTCTACACGACAGGCCTCAGCAAACACGTCTGCAAAAGCTTCTGCTTTTTCCAATGAGCTAGGAATAGGGTTATTTTCTAGCTTTACTGGAATTGATGTGTACGTGTGTGCTGGTACATGTGTGGGCGTGTGTACATGTCTATGCATGTGCACGCGTGCGCGTTCGAGTGTGTATGTGTGTGTGTGTGCATGTCTTTGCGTGTGTGTGTGTGTTGTGTGCATGTGTGTGTGTAAGTGTGTGTGTGCATATATACGCCTACGACAAAAATGTATGGACAAGTTTCTTAACTCTTTATGGATCGATCTTTACCAAATTCGGATGAAAGGTATGGACCACTGAGGAGATGTATGAAGGTAAGTTGAAAGGTAAAGGTATCAAGGTCAAGGTGACATGTCTTAACCCTCTGACTCCCACACCCTATCTAGCAACTGCAAAAACTTAACCCTTTAATTCCCTCACTCTATCCATCAGCTTCCTGAAACTTAACCCTTTCATTCCTTCGCCCTATCCACCAGCTTCCTACATAAATTTTGTTACAACTAGTGGAATGTGTACATACTATCCAGTAATTTTGTTACAACTAGTGGAATGTGTACATACTATCCAGAAATTTTGTTACAACTAGTGGAATGTGTACATACTATCCAGTGATTTTGTTACAACTAGTGGAATGTGTACATACTATCCAGTGATTTTATTACAACTAGTGGAATGTGTACATACTATCCAGTGATTTTGTTACAACTAGTGGAATGTGTACATACTATCCAAATCTTTATACTGTGCCTTTGTCTAATGCAAACAAGAAACACACATTGTCTAATGCAAACATTATGCACTTGTGATCAGTTTTAGTTTCTCACCTGCACACAGATTTACAATGAGAAATGCTTGTGTTTGAGAAACAAACATTTTTTGGTTTTTCTTAATTTGTGTATACAAAGGAAGACTACAGAATGGCTTGGCTGCCTTGTTCTCTCTTCCCCCCCCTCTCTCTCCCTCTTTCTCTCGGTGTCTCTTTCTCTCTCTCCCTCTGTCTGTCTGTCTGTCTGTCTGTCTGTCTCTCTTCATATAGGCTGGCCGACTCTGTCGATTAACTGTGAACTGAAGACTTTATGTCTGAAGTTCAATCCTGCCCCGCAACACAAACCATTCCGGTGGAGTCAGTGTCTTACAGTCCTATTCTCCTCATTTCAAGACCCTGCCAGCAATTCGTATATCTGCACAGGCTCCAGGAGTCTGCCCGATAACTGACTGGCAGATTTGGGTGGAGTATGTATGGAAGTCAGAGTGCAATGATTTCTTTCCTCTCGATCAGACTCCAAACTTTCTCTGACAGCAGACTGCCAGTTAAAACAGGGATGGGTTAGACTGAGGCTAGGATTGGTGTAGAGGTAAATCTGTTGCCTTCCAATTTGCCTGCTAATGTCATTAAGCTAATGTACTAATTACACAGACTAGGTAAAAAAATAGGCTAGATGGGGCCAGCTCATGGGTTTATGTGCAGGCTGAAGGCCTGTGCTGTGATCATTCTGGATCTTCTCCATCACATGGCACCTGTGATAGTACATATGGAATTCATTCTGACGTCATCTTGAGAAATTGAAACTGAAACTGAAAGAGCCTTAGGACCTGGCCAGCTCATGGGTTTATGTGCAGGCTTAAGGCTTGTGCTATGATCACCATACACTTGGCACCTGTGATGTTAGTGCATATGGAATTCATTCTGAACATGGAGACATCGTGAGAAACTGAAACTGAATCTGAAATTGAAACTGAAACAGTTTGCCTGCACGGGTCTGCAACAGTTTGATACTGGCCTAAGAATACTTTGTGCATGGAGCCTCAAATCCACCCAGTTGTGAAAGGGTACCTGCCCCATCTTCTGGGTTGAGGATGGTAAAGCAGCCAGGGAGTACCATTCTCATAATAATGCTGACCTAGAGAAACGCTGAGGTCTCTACCACCTCACAGATCTATGACTTCAGGATAACCTTTAGCTCTTTTCTTTTGGGTCTCAATTAGTGTTGTCATACATTGTGAATGCCGGCCATGCATTCATAAACCAGGTCTGCAGGAATGAAAGACACTTAACCTGACTTTACTGGTATTTCTTGATGAGCAAGATGTTTGCATATGTCACTATATGTACACATGGTTGAAAGAGTCAACAGCAAAGAAGGGCGACACTGTGAAGAAGTGTGGGTGGAAGAAGAGTTCAAACCTGTGTGTGTGTGTTACTCTGAGAGAGAAGAGAGAGAGAGAGAGAGAGAGAGAGAGAGTGTGTGTGTGTGGTGTGTGTGTGTGTGTGTGTGTGTGGTGTGTGTGTGTGTGTGTGTTGGTTCGTTCTTTGATTTAACGTCTGTTCACTATGAGTGAACTTGGTGGACATGTGCTTATGAGGCAATGGTCTTTGTATGTGTGTGTGTGTGTGTGTGTGTGTGTGTGTGTGTGTGTGTGTGTGTGTGTGTGTGTGTGTGTGTGTATGTGTGTGTGTGTGTGTGTGTGTGTGTGTGTGTGTGTGTGTGTATGTATGTGTGTGTGCGTGTGTGTGTGTGCGTGTGTGTATGTGTGTGTGTGTGTATGTGTGTGTGTGTGAGTGTGAGTACATGCATACATTATACCTGTGTTTTGCTCATAAACTTGGTGGACATGGCAATGGTCTTTGTGTGTGTGTCTTCATGTGAATGTGTATTTGGGGGGAGAGGGGGGGGGGGGGGGGGAGGAAATTCAAAAAGGAATGGGAGGTAGTTAAGAATAATTAAAGCCCTTTTTTTCCAGCTTGTGTGCTTACACACCCTCTCACAGCCTTGTTTGACAGTCATTTGCTTAAATACACATCTATACACAGAAAACAAAACAAAATGAACAAATGCACCCCAAAAGGGAAATAAACAACAACAACAACAACAAAACACACACACACACACAAAAACCCCAATAAGAACAACAACAACAAACAAAAAATCAGCAGCTGTCAATGAAAAGATAGACCACCACCAGCAAAATAGCTGAGGACAATGCAAAGTGGAGCACCTTGAATGAATCGTGTTGAGTGATGCAGGAGCACTAGGTACATGTCAACAAGGTTTCATTATGGCAATGGTGATATGATGCTGTTGTTACTGCTGCTGCAAATATATCATTATCTCACTAACGCCATGCTGAAAATGATAATATGTGGATCAAAACACTCATGTAAATTTGCAATATCTAAAAAGGTGTGCCTATCAATTTGAATTTCCTTCTCAGTACATTCTACAAGATTGTAACACAAAATATATTCTGCATGAATTATATAACACAATTACATCTCAAGACAAAAAAAAAAAGCAAAACAAAAGGCGATTCTAGTTTACTTTTAGTTTCAAAGCCTCTACCCAAACCATGAAATTGATAAATGGACTCATCATCATCATCATCATCAGGTGCCCTGCCGCATGGCGTTGGCGACCATGGACTTCCAACCATCTCTATCTCTCGTTGCCCCCAGCATCTCCCCCACCCTCCTCATCCCCAGCCACTCTGCAAGTCCGTCCAGCATTCTCTTCCTGGGTCTACCTGGTGCTCTCTTTCCCTCCAGCTTTCCCGTTGTGACCAGGTGCTCCAAATCCCCCTTCCTCATAAAATGGCCTATAAATGTTGCTTGTCTTTTCCTAATCTTCCTTATGAGTGATCTACTTGTGTCTGCCTCCATCAAGACTGTCTCGTTTACTTTCTTTGCGGTCCATGGAACTCTCAATATTCTTCTGAGAAACCACATCTCGGCTGCTTCAATCTTGCTCTGGCTTTCCTTGCTGACTGTCCACGCCTCGCATCCGTACAAAAGTATTGGTTCTATATAACATTCAAGGACTCTCTTTCTGATGTTAATTGATAGGCATTTGTTAAATGGACTACTGGTATCAAAATTCTGTAATAGTGTCAATTCTTCTCTCTCACCCTCCCCATTCCTTCATCCTCTTCCCCACCCTCAACACTCTTTTTTAATCTCACCCTGTGACATACTAGTACCTACAGATGAGGACTGGTTGGCACAAAGGTATACAGCACACACAATCTAGTCCAACTGTGTGAGTTTATGCTGGTGCAGACCCTGCTTGAACAAAGATTTGTGCATGCAGCCTCCAAGTCTACCCATCTGTGACAAAGTACCGAGCTTTACTCAAAGTTTGGGAAGGTGAAGCAGGAGGGAGAGGAGTGGCCTAAAGAAAACATGGTCTCTTAATTTCCCTACCACCTTAAAGTCATGAGAAAACCCTTTTTGTTGTTGTTGTTGCAGCTTCTGACTAAGGCCCACGTGATGTATGTATAACATATATGCTAATTATTATTATTATTATTATTATGAACATTTAGTACGCCTAATCAAATTAATGCCCTAGGCGTTTACAATGGCAAAACATATAACCAGAATCACAAGCACACACACACACGCCCACAGAAGCACCCACACACACACAAACACACACACACACACACAAACACACACACAGCATGACATGCAAATACAATGACACATTGACACTAAGACACTATAATGTCACCATTACATTACATGGGGGGAAGGGGGCAGAGATTACCAGTTTTGGGAAACAGGTGAGTTTTGAGGGAGCGTTTGAATGTGGACAGAGAGGGTGAGTATCTAAGAGAGCGAGGTAACTGATTCCAGATGGTTGGAGCTTGATAGGAAAAAGAACGCTGCCCAAACCTTTTAGTGCGGACTATGGGGATACTATAGAGACGGGTATCAGATGAGGACCGCAAAGCTCGAGATGGCGTTGTAGAGATGTAACAGATGGGTGAGATACTCAGGACAGGAAGACTCAATAGATTTGAAGCAGAGGCAGGCAATCTTGTAGGATATTCTTTGCTGAACAGGGAGCCAGTGGAGAGAACAGAGCAATGGCGTAACATGGTTAAATTTTGAAGAGCGGAAGATGAGACGGGCAGCATGATTTTGAACTTTCTGAAGTTTGTTAATGAGATGAGAGGGGGAACCAGAAAAAAGAGCATTACAGTAATCGAGACGGGATAGAACAAATGCACAGACAAGAGCCTTTGTCGTGTCTTCTGAGAGGAGGTGGCGGATAGAAGCAATTCGGCGGAGTTCAAGAAAACAAGTCCGACAGACGTTGCTCACATGCTGGTGGAAGGACAGGGTTTGATCAAGAGTTACACCAAGGTTACGGGCAAAATGGGAGAGAGGGATAGATGAGTCAACAAGTGTGACAGAGGTTGGAAGAGAGGGGTGATTTTGGAGTTTGGGTGGGGTGATCAAGATCAATTCGGATTTCTCTTCATTTAATTTCAGTTTGTTTTCAGTCATCCAATCCTTCAGGTCAGCTACACAAGATTGGGTTTTCTGGATCATGATGGGAAGGTCAGGGAGAGGCCCAGAGACATACAGCTGATTGTCATCCGAGAAAGAATGATGCTGAAGCAGGTGTTCTTGGACAATAGAGGAGACAGGGTAGGTGTAAAGAATGAAAAGTAGGGGGCCCAGAACAGATCCTTGTGGCACTCCGTAAGTCAGACAGGAAGGATTAGAAGAAAGACCATTGACAGAAACTACTTGCAGACGATTGGTGATGTAAGAATGAAACCAGTTCAAGACAGTATCATGGAGCCCAAAAGAGTGATGTAGACGGGAGAGAAGGATAGAGTGGTCAATAGTGTCAAAGGCAGCAGATAGGTCCAAGAGAGTCAAAAGTGATACGTTGTTAGAGTCGAGAGTAGTCAATAAGTCGTTGCAGATTTTGAGAAGAGCAGTTTCGGTACTATGTCCAGAACGGTAAGCAGACTGAAGGGAATAGACAAGGTTATTGGAATGAAGGTGGTTTAACAGCTGGTCAAGAACAACTTTCTCTAAGACCTTGGAAAGAAAAGGAAGATTTGACACAGGTCTATAGTTTTTCAAATTCTCAGGGTCAAGAGTCGTCTTTTTTAGAAGAGGTCTTACAATTGCTGACTTGAAAGAAGAAGGAAAGGAGCCAGTTGAGAGGGAATGGTTAATGATATTGGTGATGTGAGGGAGAAGAGTATCGAGACAATGGGTGAGAAAAGAAGCTGGCAATGGGTCGAGTTCACAGGTTTTAATGCCAGATTTCATGATGATTTTCTTAATAAAGTCCTCAGAAACGGGTTGGAAGAAAGTAAGGGGGATTCCAGAGAAAGGGGGTTCAGGAAATGTAGCATGAGTGTTCGTCGTGGAATCGAGAGAAAGCCTGAGGTTAGCAATCTTGTTGAAAAAATAGTCAGAGAAAGCCTGTGGAAGATCAGAAGGTGGCAGGTGAGATGGAAGAGGAGAAGAGCCAGTTTTGCCAAGAAGAGTATTAGTTATATTATACAGTTGTTTGGAAGTGGAACAGGCAAGAATTTTAGTCCATGTGATGTATAATGCTAATCATTTGGTCCATGTAATGTATGTATAACATGTATGCTAATTATTTAGTCCACATGCTGTAGGTATAACATATATGCTAATCATTTAGTCCACATGATGTAGATATAACATATATGCTGACTGTTTAGTCCACATCATCATCATCATCATGTTGAGCTTGCTCGGCTATCCATGACACCTTTCTTCCATCCTTCTCTGTCAGACATTGCAGTAGGTAGTTCATCTACTGACAGCCTGTATCATCCATCAGTTGGTCGATGAAGGTCTTCTTTGGTCTTCTTAGTCCACATGATGTATGCATAACATAGCCTATACGCTAATCTTTTAGTCCACATGATGTATGCATAACATATGCAAATCATATAGTCCACATGCTGTAGGTATAACATATATGCTAATCGCTTAGTCCACAAGCTGTAGGTATAACATATATGCTAATCACTTAGTCCACATGCTGTAGGTATAACATATATGCTAATCACTTAGTCCACATGCTGTAGGTATAACATATATGCTAATCATTCAGTCCACGTGATGTATGTATAACATATATGCCAATCATTTAGTCCATGTGATGTATGTATAACATATATATGCTAATCATTTAGTCCACATGCTGCAAGTATAATATATATGCTAATCACTTAGTCCACATGATGTATACGTATAACACGTATGCTAATTGTTTACTCCACGTGATGTATGTTTATGACATATCAATTAGTCCATGTGATGTATGTATAACATATATGCTAATCATTCAGTCCACGTGCTGTATGTATAACACATATATGCTAATCATTCAGTCCACGTGATGTATGTATAACATACATGCTAATCATTTAGTCCACGTGCTGTAGGTATAATATATAGGCTAATCGTTTACTCCACGTGCTGAACGTATAACATATATGCTAATCAGTTGTCCTTATGATTCACTTGCCGGTTTAAAAGCAGAATCAAGGACACCTACACACACTGTGGAGTGACTGGACTGGCCTGCTCGGATTACACTCTGTGTAAGTGCATGTGTGCAAGTGTATGTGTACATTTTTATTGTGTATATATATGTATGTGTGTATGTTTCCCACCATCTGTGCACATCTGACACAATTTAAGAGTGGGTCAAGTTGCTGATAAAAGTTTGTTTTTGGGACTCTGATTTCAGTCTGTCTGTTGAGTCTTTCATCCTGTACAAAACTGGTGCTGGCTATTTAAATTCGCTGATTTGTTGGAGTTTATCATATATGGTGCCGTTAATGACACATACACACGAACACACCCACACACACATATACACACCCCCAAATACACACACACATGCACGCACATATGCGCATACACGCACACCCACACATACATACATATGCATGCATGCTTACACATATGCACACACACACACACAAACACACACACACACACACATATATATATATATATATATATATATAATATATATACACACACACACATATATATATAATATATACATATACAGCGATCGCGCTAGATCGGTACTAGCTACGGCAATTATAACATGTCAAAAATGCAACTGGTACAGACAAAAAAAAAAAATCAGTAAGCTTGTTCTATCAATTTTAATTGCCCTTCCTATAACAGCGCAGCAGTCCCAGGCTATGGTTTTTGTCATGCAGCAAGTGCCTTTTGATCCGCCGCACGCATGAGTGCACACACAAACACACGCACGCACGCACCCCCCCCCCCCCCCCCCCCGCACACATGCACGCACCCACACACACACACGGTTTTGTGTAAGGACAGGTTAAATCACAGTCAGTATTGTTTTGAATCGGTAAAATACGGACTGTAGTCGGTTACTGCATATATATATATATACATATTATATAAATACACACACAAACACACACACACACACACACACCAGCCAAGGGCCCACATGGTATATTATATTATCCTGAGGATTGTAGCAGCGCTGCATATGCTTTCTTCAGGGATAAACGGCCTGTATGGTTATTTGGTACCATATTTTGGTTTATTTGATATTTGTGGATACTGGTTTAGCAGCTGTTGTGCACTACCCACATCTGACCATGTCTTAACCCTTTGCCTCCGGCACTTTATCCACCAACAGCAAAAACAACCCTTTGATTCCCTCACAGGCTCACCCTATCCACCAGCTTCCTGGTGTAATGTCTTTGCTGATGCAAACCTTCAGGGCCGTAGGTTATACTTTTATTTTTTCATTTTGTTTTTCAAGAAAACAAAACCAGAAAACTGCGATTTTTTTTCCTGAAAGGACACTTTGCGTTTTCACTTTCGTGTTTCAGGTGCCTGTGAGTGTGACTGTTGTCCTATCACGACCTATGGTCTGTACTTTGTATTGTTAGAGAACAGTGTCACAGTTTGTGACGCGTGTGAACGGCTGTTATTTTACGTGACAGCTATGAATGTTCTTACACTCGATACCAAAATTCATGGCAGACGACTTGAATAAAAGGACTCACCAGCCTCTTGTTGCCCAACGAACAGGGAAGAAAGCCCGACTTGACATCTTTGAACTGTAGCGGACGACACACTGACTGAATCAGACTCGTGCTCACTTATTTTTGCGCTTGTCGAGTTCAGAGGTCATGACCTACTTCGGGGACAAAGTTCAATTGAGGTTGCATTTCAGTGAACTCGTCCAAATCCTATGTTCAAAGCTGTCTGTTGTTTGAAAACGTTATCAAATATAAAACTGATCGTCACTGAACAAAGTAAAGGATTCTTTTTCAGTGCTTTACCAGTTATAAGGCGTAGAACTGGGTGAAAAAAGAATTAATTAAATTAACTTCCAAGAGGTCAAAATTAAGGGGGGAGACAAACTGTAAAGGAAGGAAAATCAACCAACAGTCTGATATCATAATCATTAACTATATCTAACTATCCAATGTTGCAGAAAAGGTGTTTTTAAGTCAAGCATTCGGTTCAAATTTTTGTTGAAACAGTGAAAAGAAAATGTACCTAACAACATAAGATTTTAATTTATCCACCCTTGAGAAAAAGTGGAAACATCCGTTCTAAAAACACGGGAGATAAAAAGCTCAACAGAGTTATCACTCCTAAATCTACCAAGAAAAAAGTAGGCCTGTCAGCTGAAACCGTCGTTGCAGACGGTCTTGTAACTAGTCTGAGAACACTTGTTTTGTATAATATGTAGGTAGAGATTTAAATATGCATGGTTTCGGTAAGCGGCCAGATATTAAAAAAGCGGTGGAGCCATGTGGCATGCGACGTCGACCACAGATTTTATAGAGATAGGTCAGACGATGATCATCATGATATCTAGGTCAGTTAGTGTTGACTAATGGTTGTGCAATTGTTAATTCTACTATAACTATCGACGACGCTTTTGGGGGCTCTCACTGGCGTGACACAGCTGTCTTCATAGCTGTGTTTACGAACATTTTCTAGAGTCGGCACAGAGGCAACTCGCTTACCTGGTAAGTAAAGTTCACTCTCTGAACCTAATTTAGTAATTATTCACTAATTTAGTTATTCAGTACGAGAGTACGCTTGACTAATTCAGTAATTGTTTAATTCAGTAATTGTTGATTGTAAATTGATAATTTGATTAGTTTCATTCTGATTATTGTGTGTGTGCATGTTTCATATCTGATGTAGACAATGGAAAGTGGGCATGATCAGACGTTTCATGTCTGGTTCTTCTTCTTCTTCTTCTTGTTTAGTGTCCACAATCAGCGCGTTGATTATGGTTGATTTTGACTTGCTCAGTTTTCGATGATATCTCTATTCAGACTATTGTGCTTGCTTGTATGGGTATATTTTAGATTTAACTTAACAGTTCCTATTCTTCAGAAACTGTGCGCATTAAATTAATGTATGTACACATGTGTCTTATTGTTATTACCATAGGAAATGTAACTGATGATCCAAGTGCATTGAGCATGTTTTTGATATGGAGTGTTCCTGCCATACCAATGGAATTGTTATTATATTTTAAAATCTTTACTGGACATATCAAAACTGCGTTGTTACCTATAAGAGTATAAACCTGATAGTAATATATTGTACCTTGAGTTCATAGGAAAGTGAAGAGGGACTGGTGGAAACAACTTAAGCATGCTTTCTTAGGGCCATCATAATGACAGCAGTGCTCATCTTTTCTCTCTTGAAGGCTTTACCTTCTGTAATCATGAACAGAACCAGGTACCCATTCACAGATCGATGAACTGGGTGCTGCACCCACAAAGTTATTACCATGTCCGAATCAAAATCATGTAGTTATTGTGGAAGGTAGGCACTCTGTCTTTGCACCAACAGGCCTCTAGACCAAGGCCCGGGTAGCAATCCTCTGTCAAGCCAGTCCAGAGGAGGTTTGACTGAAAGGTCCAAGTCCTGTAGATGTTAAAATGATCTTTTCCTCAGGCCTGATCAGTATATATATACTGGTGGGTCCTGCACTTTACAGGATACTGTGGGATTTGACATTCCAACAAGATGAAAATTGAAAGACAGTGCAAAAAACAAATATACCATCACACCCTGAAATAAAAACTTAAAAGACAAAAAAAAATAACACCTCTCTCATCCATGGACACCGTGATTAAACTGACCAGTACCATGGATAGAATTGGAGTTCAAGTTTATCAAGAGGGATTCGTCGCTCTTGGATAATTCCATATGTGCTCCTCCCAGATCTGTTAGTCATTATCTGACAGACTCCTTGAACTTTGACAGAACCTTATGCACGGGTAAGGTCTTGAAAATGGAGAGGCAACAGGACCTACAGAACACAAAATTGGCATCATCTGAATGACTGGAGCATTTATATGGACAGCAAACAAGCAGTTTCTATTTTGCTGGCTAGGATTGAACTCAAGACATCAGATTGACAGTCTACAGCTTTACACAGCTGGCAGAATTGGACCAAACATTAAATAGGATTAAACGTTAAACAGAATGAACTAAGAATTTGTGTATTTTGGACATGATAAATATGTGTATGTGGTTTAACGTTCTTGAAATAAAAATTTATATATTTTGGACATGGTAAATATGTGTATGTGGTTTAACTGCCCTTGACTTTTTTACCCGTTCCACCAGCTTCTTTCAGTATCAGCCATAATAGCAAAGCAGAGGCATTGTATGTGTAGAGTCAAGTGATCTTCTCTGAATCAGTTTCACAAGTTTGAATTCATGGGTATGAGTAATGCCTGTGGAGTTTTATATACATGTGACCTCCACAATTTACCCAGGTGTGATTATGTACCTAGTCTTTTTTCAAAGTTAGCGAATGATAAAGCAAGTAAGGGAGAGAAGATAGGCATCACCTTTATAATGCTATCGCTGAAAAATAACTGATGTCATTACCCTTATAGCGCAATCACTTTCATTACCCTTATAGCACAATCTCTTTCATCACCCTTATAGTGCTATCTCTTTCATCACCCTTATAGTGCTATCTCTTTCATCACCCTTATACTAGTTATAGTGCTATCTCTTTCATCACCCTTATAGTGCTATCTCTTTCATCACCCTTATACTAGTTATAGTGCTATCTCTTTCATCACCCTTATACTAGTTATAGTGCTATCTCTTTCATCACCCTTATACTAGTTATAGTGCTATCTCTTTCATCACCCTTATACTAGTTATAGTGCTATCTCTTTCATCACCCTTATAGTGCTATCTCTTTCATCACCCTTATACTAGTTATAGTGCTATCTCTTTCATCACCCGTATACTAGTTATAGTGCTATCTCTTTCATCACCCTTATAGTGCTGTCTCTTTCATCACCCTTATAGTGCTATCTCTTTCATCACCCTTATAGTGCTGTCTCTTTCATCACCCTTATAGTGCTATCTCTTTCATCACCCTTATAGTGATATCTCTTTCATCACCCTTATAGTGCTGTCTCTTTCATCACCCTTATAGTGCTATCTCTTTCATCACCCTTATAGTGCTATCTCTTTCATCACCCTTATAGTGCTATCTCTTTCATCACCCTTATAGTGCTATATCTTTCATCACCCTTATAGTGCTGTCTCTTTCATCACCCTTATAGTGCTATCTCTTTCATCACCCTTATAGTAGCTATCATACTTCATCACCCTTATAGTGCTATCTCTTTCATCACCCTTATACTGTTATGTGCTATCTCTTTCATCACCCTTATACTAGTTTAGTCTATCTCTTTCATCACCCTTATACTAGTTATAGTGCTATCTCTTTCATCACCCTTATACTAGTTATAGTACTATCTCTTTCATCACCCTTATAATATGTGCTATCTCTTTCATCACCCTTATAGTGCATCTCTTCATCACCTTATAGTGCTATATCTTTCATCACCCTTATAGTGCTGTCTCTTTCATCACCCTTATAGTGCTATCTCTTTCATCACCCTTATACTAGTTATAGTGCTATCTCTTTCATCACCCTTATACTAGTTTAGTGCTATCTCTTTCATCACCCTTATAGTCTTCTTCAGCCTTATAGTACTGTCTCTTTCATCACCCTTATAGTGCTGTCTCTTTCATCACCCTTATAGTGCTGTCTCTTTCATCACCCTTATAGTACTATCTCTTTCATTACCCTTATAGTGCTATCTCTTTCATCACCCTTATAGTGCTATCTCTTTCATCACCCTTATAGTGCTATCTCTTTCATTACCCTTAGAGTGCTGTCTCTTTCATTCACCCTTATAGTGCTGTCTCTTTCATCACCCTTATAGTGCTGTCTCTTTCATACCCTTATAGTGCTATCTCTTTCATTACCCTTATAGTGCTATCTCTTTCATCACCCTTATAGTGCTTCTCTTTCATCACCTACTTATAGTGCTTCTCTTTCATCACCCTTATAGTGCTATCTCTTTCATCACCCTTATAGTGCTGTCTCTTTCATCACCCTTATACTAGTTATAGTGCTGTTTCTTTCATTACCCTTATAGTAGTTATAGTGCTGTTTCTTTCATTACCCTTATACTTTATAGTGCTGTTTCTTTCATTACCCTTATAGTGCTCTTTTATCACCCTTATAGTACTATCTCTTTCATTACCCTTATAGTGCTGTTCTTTCATTACCCTTATAGTGCTGTTCTTTCATTACCCTTATAGTGATGTCTCATTACCCTTATAGTGCTGTCTCTTTCATTACCCTTATAGTGATGTCTCATTACCCTTATAGTGCTGTCTCTTTCATTACCCTTATAGTGCTGTCTCTTTCATTACCCTTATAGTGCTGTCTCTTTCATCATCATCATCATCATAAGGTGCCCTGCCGCATGGCGTTGGCAATCATGGACCTCCATCTGTCTCTTATCTCTTGTTGCCCCAAGCATTTCCTCCACCCTCCTTGTCTTCAGCCACTCCGCAAGTCTAGCATTTTCTGCCTGGGTCTACCTGGTGCTCTCTTTCCCTCCAGCTTTCCCGTTGTGACCAGGTGCTCCAAATCCCCCTTCCTCATAAAATGGCCTATAAATGTTGCCTGTCTTTTCCTAATCTTCCTTATGAGTGATCTACTTGTGTCTGCCTCCATCAAGACTGTCTCGTTTGTTTTCTTTGCTGTCCATGGAACTCTCAATATTCTTCTTAGAAACCACATCTCGACTGCCTCAATCTTGCTCTGGCTTTGCTTGCTGACTGTCCACACCTCACATCCGTACAACAGTATTGGTTCTATATAACATTCAAGGACTCTCTTCCTGATGTTAATTGATAGGCATTTGTTGGTAAGAATGCTTTTCATCTTCTTGAATGCTGTTTCGGCTCGGCCAATTCAGCTGGCTGTTTCTGATGTGCATCTGCCGTCTGGTGAAATGATCGTTCCCAGATATTTAAACTCATCAAGTGAGAGCATGGATGATAAGAACAAAAAGAGCAGGAAGTTAAGTTGTGTTATAAGGGATACAAATGTTTACCCAGGAATCGATTGGAATTAGCATTGGGATTTGATATGTCTCGCCTTCTTTATTTTTATTTGTCTGTCTCTCCATCTGTCTGTCTCACATAAACTGACACATACACACACACACACACACACAAACCACCTGCTCCTTCCTTGCACACACCGGAACACCTGAACACTCATATAGCACAAAAAGACACATTATAAAACATAACGAGGCACAGATACATGTACAAATCACACACACACACACACGCGCGCACACACACACACACACACACACACACACACACACACACACACACACACACACACACACACACACACAACACACACACACACACACACACACACTCTCTCTCTCTATCTCTCTCTCTCTCTGAATTAGAGAAAGTGAGACTGATAGTATTAGCAGAAATAATTTGTCCATGATCCTGTTTACAAAATTACATTATCGTCATCATGTGTCCTGTCGCATGAGCCATGATGAGGTTGGCAATCATGGCCCTCCACGTGCATCTATCCCTTGTCGCTGCAAGTACATCTTCCACCCAGTGTGTCTTCAGCCACCCTGCAAGTTTGTCCAATATTTTCTCCCTGGGTCTACCTGGCATTCTCTTTCCCTCCAGTTTTCCTGTTGTGATCAGGTGCTCTAATTCCCCTTTCCTCATTAAAAAAAAGCCTGTAAATGGTGCATGTCTTTTCCTAATCTTCTTTATCAATGATCTTCTTGTGTCTGCCTCCATCAAGACTTGTCTGGGTTTTTTTCCTTGCTGTCCATGGAACTCTCAACTTTCTTAGAAACCACATTTTGGCTGCCTCAATCTTGTTCTGGCTTTGCGTTTTGACTGTTCATGCCTCACAACTGTATAACAGTATCGGTTCTATATATTATAACATTCAAGAACTCAGTCAAAACAAGAAACATGAAGATAACGACAAAATTACATCATCATCATCATCATCATCATCAGGTGCCTTGCCACATGGCATTGGTGATCATGGTCTTCCATCTGTTTCAATCTCTTGTTGCCTCAAGCATATCCTCCACCCTCTTTGTCTTCAGCCACTCTGCAAGTCAGTCCAATATCTTCTCCCTGGGTCTACCTGGTACTCTCTTTTTCTCCAGCTTTCTTGTTGTGGCCAGGTGCTCCAATTCCCTTTTCCTCATAAAATGGCCTATAAATGTTGCCTGTCTTTGAAATATAATAACATGTTTACATGAACAAGAAGCCGTGTGGCATACAGGCAGAGCTGTGCCCTCCAATGTGCTGCACAGTTTGCATGGATTCACTACTGGCCTATGTGTGATCTCCAGTCTACTCAGCTGTGAATGGGTGCCTGTCCCTGTTCTGGGCTAGGGCAGCTAACAGCAAAGGAGAGATGGGCACTGCCCTCAAAATAATGGCCCTAAGAGGTCTGCCATCTCACTCCCTAGTACATATTGATGTCCCAATTTGGGGACAACCTTTACCCTTTTCTTTTATGAAAAATGGGGCATTGTGCTCGCCAAAATAGGGTCAGTATAAATGCATTTATGTCTTGTCGTTGTTGTTTTGCTGTTTTCATTCATATGGATCTTATTTGATGAACATATAACCCTTTTTTTTTTATATAGAGCTACTAATTTTACATTTTACCTACTGTTATTGTTTTGCTAGTGAAGCATGTTTATTGTTCATTCACCAGAAACCATGGAAAGAAAGAGGTCATCACACTCGAGCCATCCCACCAGTCAGCAGCAAGAGTTTTTCATCAACAACCAAGATGACAATAACACAATTAACATTGGCATTGGGCAAAACACGCAGGAAGCAGAGGTTAAGGTCGAGTCAACAGCAGCAACCTCCGACCAAGATGGTGACCATATCACCCCTGCCACTGGTCAGACGTCATCGTTTTCTTTCAGATCGTTGCCAGCGCGGAAGAAGTGGACATGCATCGCCATGGCTTTTGCCAACTTTGCCGCCTGTACCTGTTTTTCTTTGTTGGCCCCGTTCTTTCCCGCTGAGGTGAGAGAGTTTGGTAAACTGTTTCAAAATATTAACCCTTTCGTCCCCTCACCTGATCGACCCAATTTTCTGCAGGAAACTGGTGGATAGGGTGAGGGACTAAAAAGGTTGATGTCACCAGAGATTGTAACCTTGTTAAGTCTGTAGATTTTATATTTTAATAATGATAATTGATTGTACAGCACCACATCTCACAACGGCCATAAGCACTTTGCAGAAGCATGAAGATAAAGGTAGACACATGTCAACCACTACTGAGAGATGAAAAGAGATGAACTACGTACATGCATACATGTCTATCTATCTATCTATCTATCTATCTATCTATCTATCTATCTATCTATCTATCTATCTATCTATCTATCTATCTATCTATCTATCTATCTATCTATCTATCTATCTACCTACCTATCTATCTATCTATCTATCTATATGTATATATAATATATGTGTGTGTGTATATATATACTGTGAATTGTAATGGAACCATTTGTGAGACCCCAGCTCTGGCACACAGCCAACAGTGCTGGAGGAATCTGGTGGACAGTTCCTTAGTTGGACACCCAGTAACTCTTCATGCAGTTATGAGAAGAAGAAGTACAGTGAATATGAGCAAAGACCATGTAAAGCATTGACCTGTGAGCAATGACCATGTAAAGCGGTGACCTGCGAGCAGTGACCATGTAAAGCATTGACCTGTGAGCAATGACCATGTAAAGTGGTGACCTGCGAGCAATGACCATGTAAAGCAGTGACCTGCGAGCAATGACCATGTAAAGGGGTGACCTGTGAGCAATGACCATGTAAAGCGGTGACCTGCGAGCAGTGACCATGTAAAGCAATGACCTGTGAGCAATGACCATGTAAAGCAGTGACCTGCGAGCAATGACCATGTAAAGCGGTGACCTGCGAGCAGTGACTATGTAAAGCGGTGACCTGGGAGCAGTGACCATGTAAAGCAGTGACCTGTGAGCAATGACCATGTAAAGCGGTGACCTGCGAGCAATGACCATGTAAAGGGGTGACCTGCGAGCAATGACCATGTAAAGCGGTGACCTGCGAGCATTGACCATGTAAAGCGGTGACCTGTGAGCAATGACCATGTAAAGCAGTGACCTGCGAGCAGTGACCATGTAAAGCAGTGACCTGCGAGCAATGACCATGTAAAGCGGTGACCTGCGAGCAGTGACCATGTAAAGTGGTGACCTGTGAGCAACAATCATGTAAAGCAGTGACCTGCGAGCAATGACCATGTAAAGGGGTGACCTGTGAGCAATGACCATGTAAAGGGGTGACCTGCAAGCAGTGACCATGTAAAGGGGTGCCTGCAAGCAATGACCATGTAAAGTGGTGACCTGCGAGCAGTGACCATGTAAAGCGGTGACTTGTGAGCAATGACCATGTAAAGTGGAGACCTGCGAGCAATAAGGACCATGTAAAGTGGTGACCTGCAAACAGTGGCCATGTAAAGTGGTGACCTGCAAGCAGCAACCACGTAAAGTGGTGACCTGCGAGCATTGACCATGTAAAGCGGTGACATGCGAGCAATGACCATGTAAAGCAGTGACCTGCGAGCAATGACCATGCATGTAAAGCGGTGACCTGCGAGCAGGGATCATGTAAAGCGGTGACCTGCGAGTAATGACCATGTAAAGCGGTGACCTGCGAGCAGGGACCATGTAAAACCACTAAAGTGATACAAGGATACTCTGAAGGCCAACCTTATCAGCTGTGGCATCAACACCACCATCCAGGAAGACATTGCAGGCAACAGAGCTTGCTAGTGATGGTGGTACTTGCAGGTCACAATAACATTTAAACAGTGTGCTAGTCAACAGAAGAGGGACCAACAGAAGCAGCGCCCAGGGTTACAGGACTCCTTCCCTTGCAGTTCCTGTAGAAGAACATGGGCCTCCAGGGCACTGGTCTTCAGTCCCATACGGAGACCTGTACCGAGTGCTGAAGACCAGTATGTTTCTTGTTTGATGGGTCAGTGGGAGAGTCCTCAGAGGGTTAAAATCTGTAGCTGCATGGACTATACTTTATATCTTTGAAAAGGTTTTTTAAAAAATTGTTTTTGGATCATCACACTCAGGGAGGTTACCTTTGTGCTCACTTTTTTTTTTTTGTGGTCTCATTTTTTACGCCACCTTAACGACCACAGAAGCTGGCACACTTTTGACAGTGCGATCATGATGATGTTGATGAGGATGATAGTCATGATGCTATGGAGTTTCATCTGGGATTGAGACTGTGTGACAGGACTGTACTGTACGCTTACTATTGTAACATATCCTGACAATCAACCAGGCCTGAGAGATAGACACCTGCGGTGCTGTCAGAAGATTTGAGCAACACCCTCAATGACGCATCCGTGAAGTGGATGGGACTTGACTGTGTGCTCCCAGTCTTTCCAATGAACCCATAGCATGCCCAACTCTGGGTAGGAGCCGCTTAGAGGCGAAAAATCCCACAATGATTTTTGGAGGTACTGATGGGGATCCAAACCCACCATTTTCCAGTCGTTAGTCTGTTGTGCTAACAACTACACCATGACGACTAGTTGTCTACGAAAAGTTTAACCCTTTGACTCCCGCACCCTGTCCACCAGGGTTAAGTTTTTGCAGTTGGTGGATAGGGTGCGGGAGTCAAACTCAAAGGGTTAACTTAATGTTGTCATTGTAATCTGCTCACTACAGGCAGCCAAGAAAGGCGCCTCACAGACGGTCATCGGGTTGATCTTCAGCACCTTTGAACTGTGGATAGTTCTCGCCTCTCCTATCTATGGAAATTTTGTGAGTGACCTTTGTTGTTTTGTTTTAGTTGCGGGTTTGTGTGTGTGTGTGTCCTTTGTTAAGTTTCAGTTTCAGTTTCAGTTTCTCAAGATGACGTCTCCATGCTCGGATTGAATTCCATATGCACTAATGTCACAGGTGCCATGTGATGGAGCAGATCCAGAATAATCATGGCACAAGCCTTAAGCCTGCACGTAAACCCATGAGCTGACCAGGTCCTGAGGTCTTACCTAGATAGTTCCGTAACCCTCGAAAGTGTATGGGTGGGGTTGTTGTTGTTGTGTTCATGTATGCGTGTGTGTATATATGTGTGTGTGTGTGTATGTGTGTGTGTGTGTTTGTGTGTGTGTGTGTGTTTGTGTGTGTGTGTGTTTGTGTGTGTGTGAGTTTTGGGTGTGTGTACATGTTCACATGCGCGCGCGCGACGCACGCACGCACGCACGCACGCACACACACACACACACACACACACACACACACACACCACACACACACACATTCCTGCAGACATAATGAATTGACTAACAGTTCTCACAGTACAGTGCTGGGCAGTTATACCAGTCCTGAGTGCTTGTTCATAACAAATAATGGGATTAGGTCACAGAGAATTTTGGGTCAGGCATGTGGAAAGATTGATAACATTGACTAGATATAGACCAGATATTTTATAAATATAGCAAGACTACATATAGCAAGCTTGGCCTGTGGGAAACAAATCCTTGTTTATACAAAGAGGAGTTTGGTATACACGATACTGGATTTTGTTCATTATAGACGGTACTTTACAAAAGAGGGGAAGAGAAGCGAATGAGGAGAAGAGAAGCAAATGGGCAGGCAAAACAAAAGATGACATTATTGCCAGAAAATTGGTTGTGGATGTTTTCATAACAGGTGGACTTTACTGTATATGATACAATTGAGCAAATGGTTCATGATAATGAAAATATTTCATAGTAAAGTAATGTACATGTAGTTTCAGTATTGTGACTGCACATCTGCAAGTTAACTGTCGACAAACACAGCAACAATAGCATAGTTAATTAAGATGTAATTCCATGCAACATTCTGTAGTTTTATGTTGGGCCAGAGTAAACATTTTCTGTCACACACGGTACGGGAAATACTGGGAAGGATATGTCAGTGTTACGATAAAAATGATTAAAGAGTCCATAAAATGTCCTTGCGTACTCTTCAAAACATCATACCATTGCAGTTGATATGTCCACGTGTTGCAGGAGAAGAGTGGCAGAATGGTTCAGACGTTCGCTTGCCAGTAACTAAATTTGAGGTTCCATGGTTTGCTCCCTGTAGAGGTTTCGAATTTTCTCCTCAGTTTGACTGGAAAATCGAACTGAAGGTCTAGTCCTTCTGAAGGGGACGAAAAACGAGTTGGACCTATGTGCCTTCTGGCTGCGCACACTAAAGATC
>JAPXFY010000027.1:12892405-12902405 GCA_030674185.1 Monoplex corrugatus | reverse complement strand
TGTGTGTTCCCCTATGTATGAGTGCTGGTTGGTGTGTGAGTCTTTTGCTGTGTGCTGTGTGTTCCCCTATGTATGAGTGCTGGTTGGTGTGAGTCTTTTGCTGTGTGCTGTGTGTTCCCCTGTGTATGAGTGCTGGTTGGTGTATGAGTCTTTTGCTGTGTGCTGTGTGTTCCCCTATGTATGAGTGCTGGTTGGTGTATGAGTCTTTTGCTGTGTGCTGTGTGTTCCCCTATGTATGAGTGCTGGTTGGTGTGCAGTCTTTTGCTGTGTGCTGTGTTGTTCCCCTATGTATGAGTGCTGGTTGGTGTGTGAGTTCTTTTGCTGTGTGCTGTGTGTTCCCCTATGTATGAGTGCTGGTTGGTGTTGAGTCTTTTGCTGTGTGCTGTGTGTTCCCCTTGTATGAGTGCTGGTTGGTGTGTGAGTCTTTTGCTGTGTGCTGTGTGTTCCCCTATGTATGAGTGCTGGTTGGTGTTGAGTCTTTGCTGTTGCTGTGTGTTCCCTATGTATGAGTGCTGGTTGGTGTATGATCTTTGCTGTTGCTGTGTGTTCCCCTGTGTATGAGTGCTGGTTGGTGTATGAGTCTTTTGCTGTGTGCTGTGTGTTCCCCTATGTATGAGTGCTGGTTGGTGTATGAGTGCTTTTGCTTGTTTGTGTCTGGTGTGTGTGGTCCCCTTGTATGGTCTTTGTAGATTTGCTGGTGTGTGTCCCTATGTATGAGGCTGGTTGTGTTGATCTTTTGCTGTGCTGTGTGTTCCCCTGTGTATGAGTGCTGGTGTGTTAGTTGTGTTGCTGTTTATGAGTGTTTGTTTGCGTGTGTGCTGTGTGTTCCCCTATGTATGAGTGCTGGTTGGTGTATGAGTCTTTTGCTTTTGTGCTGTGTGTTTCCCCTATGTATGAGTGCTGGTTGTGTGTATGAGTCTTTTGCTTGTGTCTGTGTGTTCCCTGTGTATGAGTGCTGTTGGTGTGAGTCTTTTGCTGTGTCTGTGTGTTCCCCATGTATGAGTGCTGTTTGATGAGTCTTTTGCTGGTGCTGTGTGTTCCCCTGTGTAGATGCTGTTGGTTGAGTCTTTTGCTGTGTGCTGTGTGTTCCCCTATGTATGAGTGCTGGTTGGTGTGAGTCTTTTGCTGTGTGCTGTGTGTTCCCCTGTGTATGAGTGCTGGTTGGTGTAGAGTCTTTTGCTGTGTGCTGTGTGTTCCCCTGTGTATGAGTGCTGGTTGGTGTATGAGTCTTTTGCTGTGTGCTGTGTGTTCCCCTAGTGTATGAGTGCTGGTTGGTGTATGAGTCTTTTGCTGTTGCTGTGTGTGTCCCCTAGTGTATGAGTGCTGGTTGGTGTATGAGTCTTTTGCTGTGTGCTGTGTGTTCCCCTGTGTATGAGTGCTGGTTGGTGTATGAGTCTTTTGCTGTGTGCTGTGTGTTCCCCTGTGTATGAGTGCTGGTTGGTGTATGAGTCTTTGCTGTTTGCTGTGTGTTCCCCTATGTATGAGTGCTGGTTGGTGTATGAGTCTTTTGCTGTGTGCTGTGTGTTCCCCTTGTATGAGTGCTGGTTGGTGTATGAGTCTTTTGCTGTTTGTGTGTGTTCCCCTATGTATGAGTGCTGGTTGGTGTATGAGTCTTTTGCTGTGTGCTGTGTGTTCCCCTATGTATGAGTGCTGGTTGGTGTATGAGTCTTTTGCTGTTGTTGTGTGTGTTCCCCTATGTATGAGTGCTGGTTGGTGTATGAGTCTTTTGCTGTTGCTGTGTGTTCCCCTATGTATGAGTGCTGGTTGGTGTTGAGTCTTTTGCTGTTGCTGTGTGTTCCCCTATGTATGAGTGCTGGTTGGTGTATGAGTCTTTTGCTGTTGTGCTGTGTGTTTCCCCTATGTATGAGTGCTGGTTGGTGTATGAGTCTTTTGCTGTGTGCTGTGTGTTCCCCTGTGTATGAGTGCTGGTTGGTGTATGAGTCTTTTGCTGTTTGCTGTGTGTTCCCCTATGTATGAGTGCTGGTTGGTGTATGAGTCTTTTGCTGTTTGCTGTGTGTTCCCCTATGTATGAGTGCTGGTTGTGTATGAGTCTTTTGCTGTTGCTGTGTGTTCCCCTATGTATGAGTGCTGGTTGGTGTATGAGTCTTTTGTGTTTGCTGTGTGTTCCCCTATGTATGAGTGCTGGTTGGTGTGTGAGTCTTTTGCTGTTTGCTTGTGTGTTCCCCTGTGTATGAGTGCTGGTTGGTGTATGAGTCTTTTGCTGTGTGCTGTGTGTTCCCCATTGTATGAGTGCTGGTTGGTGTATGAGTCTTTTGCTGTTGTGTGTGTTCCCCTATGTATGAGTGCTGGTTGGTGTTGAGTCTTTTTGCTGTTTGCTGTGTGTTCCCCTATGTATGAGTGCTGGTTGGTGTGTGAGTCTTTTGCTGTTTGCTGTGTTTCCCCTATGTATGAGTGCTGGTTGTGTATGAGTCTTTTGCTGTGTGCTGTGTGTTCCCCTAGTATGAGTGCTGGTTGGTGTTGAGTCTTTTGCTGTTTGCTGTGTGTTCCCCTATGTATGAGTGCTGGTTGGTGTATGAGTCTTTTGCTGTGTGCTGTGTGTTCCCCTATGTATGAGTGCTGGTTGGTGTATGAGTCTTTTGCTGTGTGCTGTGTGTTCCCCTGTGTATGAGTGCTGGTTGGTGTATGAGTCTTTTGCTGTGTGCTGTGTGTTCCCCTAGGTATGAGTGCTGGTTGGTGTGTGAGTCTTTTGCTGTTTGTTGTGTGTGTTCCCCTGTGTATGAGTGCTGGTTGGTGTGTGTCAGTCTTTTGCTGTTTGTTGTGTGTTCCCCTATGTGTGAGTGCTGGTTGGTGTGCCAGTCTTTTGCTGTGTGCTGTGTGTTCCCCTATGTATGAGTGCTGGTTAGTGTGTGTCTTTTGCTGTTTGTTGTGTGTTCCCCTATGTATGAGTGCTGGTTAGTGTATGAGTCTTTTGCTGTTTGCTGTGTGTTCCCCTATGTATGAGTGCTGGTTGGTGTACGAGTCTTTTGCTGTGTGCTATGTGTTCCCCTGTGTATGAGTGCTGGTTGGTGTGCCAGTCTTTTACTGTTTGCTGTGTGTTCCCCTATGTATGAGTGCTGGTTAGTGTGCCAGCTTTTGCTGTTTGCTGTGTGTTCCCCTATGTATGAGTGCTGGTTGGTGTGCCAGTCTTTTGCTGTGTGCTGTGTGTTCCCCTATGTATGAGTGCTGGTTAGTGTGTGTCTTTTGCTGTTTGTTGTGTGTTCCCCTATGTATGAGTGCTGGTTAGTGTATGAGTCTTTTGCTGTTTGCTGTGTGTTCCCCTATGTATGAGTGCTGGTTGGTGTACGAGTCTTTTGCTGTGTGCTATGTGTTCCCCTGTGTATGAGTGCTGGTTGGTGTGCCAGTCTTTTACTGTTTGCTGTGTGTTTCCCCTATGTATGAGTGCTGGTTAGTGTGCCAGCTTTTGCTGTTTGCTGTGTGTTCCCCTATGTATGAGTGCTGGTTGGTGTGCCAGTCTTTTGCTGTGTGCTGTGTGTTCCCTTTGAAAAAACAAGTTGCCTTTGTTGTGTGTGTTGTCAGATTGTTGGACAAATGCCCTCCAGGCATGATTTTCGTCGTCATGTGTTTTCTGGTGCGTTCCATGGAGGCTTTGGGTACGGCGGCTTTCATCACTGCCAGCTTCGCCATCATTGCCAACGAGTTTCCTGACAATGTTTCCACTGTTTTTGTGAGTGTCAGGGATGTTTTCTGTGTGTTGGAAGGTGGAGAGAGAGAGAAAATGTTGTGGGGGTAGGGGTGGGGAGAGGAAGGTGGAGGTGGTTGTAGAGTTTTGAGGCTTTTGTTAGGAATGAGACCCATCTTTACCATATTCACATGTCTTTTTTCATTTTTCATCCGTTGAGCATCCACAATCATCATGTTCATTATTTGATACTTTTACAAGGGGGGTACGCAAAAAAAAAAAAGAAAAAAAAAAAAAGAAAACCTACTGGTGGAGTATACAAGCTCCCGACGTGAACACGCCAGGAGACGCGGCTCCAACCACTGCTTCAGTCAGTGAATCGTTCCACTCAGGGATGGTTCGCTGGAGGAACGAATAAATTCTGTATTCCCGTGAGCACTTAAGTCTAGCAAGCTGCCTTGAGTGTGCTCTTCTGTCCCTCTCCTTTGGTGCTCTCAACTTTGGTTCCTGGGATTTATGTAGTTTGCCAAAATCCACCTGGACCATGTTGTTAATGATTTTGTACATCATGGTGAGCCTTGCGATCTTACGTCGGCTTTGTAGGGATGTCCATCCGGGTGGTGTAACATGTTGGTTTTGTTTGTGTGTATATGTTTAGAGAGGGCAAGTGGGGGTATAGGGCAAAGGGTGAAGATCAGAGCAGAGAAAATAAAAAAGGGAGAGAAGGGGAACTGTTGGTCTTGAAGTATGTTTGCATTTTCACAAAGTATTACTAAATCCAAAACGAGTATGACTGCCCACATTCAAGCAAACAGGAACCAGAAAAAAACATGAAAAAAGAATCAGAACGCGTAATTAATACAACCAGACAAGACGGGTGCGAAGTTTCGGCCAACTGGCTTAATTTTTGTATTTGGTGTTTGTTTGTGATCTTACGCTTGACAAAGGCTGGTTGGCTGAAAATGTGCGTCTGTCTTGTCTAGTTGTATTAAATAAGCGTTCTGATTCTTTTTTCGTTTTTTTTTTCTGGTTCTTATCACCAAGTTGTTTTATGAATCTCCACTGAGTGGTAGTGTGGGCTGGCTGGTACCTGGATAGAGCAGTGGACTCGAGATCTGATGCCTCAAGTTCCATCTCAGTCTGCAACATAGAAACTGGATGAATACTGCCTGCCTAGATAATGGTGGTGTCAGTATTTCATAGATCATGTTCCCCCCCCCCCCCCCCCCCCCCCCCCTTCCCCATTCCAATATATTCCGTTGTGGGGATGCCGGGGGCTGTTTCAGTACAAACAGTATCTCCACCTTCTGGAACTTCTGTGTTAAAAATTTCCTTTTTTTCTGTCTTCTTCTTTGTTTCTGCCTTACTCTTTTGCTTTCTGTCATTTCTTCCTATCATTTTGTGCATTGCTAGTCCATTCACCTGTATGTGTTCGGTAAAGTCTTACGTACTTGCTCTTAGAATTGACAGTTGTGTACATGTATTAAGTGCATTTTTGGTTTTAGGGAAATGACATACGCGGAAGCAATTTTAGGTAATTTAGGCCCGTTTTTATGTACACGTTTTACTGTCCTCAGGTTTAAATTTGTTTTCAGGTGTGTTTTTTAAATCCCCTGTGTGATAAATTGGACAGAGTGGTCAATGCCAGGGGCATCTCCTTAGATTATGTTCACGAATGTATTGATATGTGTACTTAAGTTTCTTTTCTTTTTTTTCCTATTGAAGTTTTGTGTATGTTTTGAAATGAGCTCTGATATAGCTTTATGCAGCCAGCTGGGATTGAAACAAAAATAACAATAACTTGAGAGGTTTTTACTACAAAATTTATGTGGAGGGCATATAGAGCTGAGTCTTGAATCCCACTTGAAAAATGGCAATTTCCATCTCCATTTAGTTATGCAGCATTTCTTTGCTTTTTATTACTTGTACCATCTCCTCTGTTCTTCTCTTTCCTTCTTTCTTTCTTCTTTGTCTCCTTCTTGAATTACTTCATTACTTTTGTGTTCTTCTTTGATACACAAATACGTCTATCTGTCTGTCTGTGTGTCTATCTATCTTCCTATCTTCCTATCTGTCTGTCTGTCTGTCTATCGATCTATCGATCTATCTATCTATCTATCTATCTATCTATCTATCTATCTATCTATCTATCTATCTATCTATCTATCTATCTATCTATCTCTACATATATATTGAAATGTTGTTGAAGAAATGGGGTTCAAACCCATGATGTTCCAGTCAGTCTTGCAATAGCTACTTCACCAATTAACATGATCAATTTGTATGTTCCATTTTGCAGGGCACACTGGAAACTTTTTCCGGTTTGGGATTGATGGTGGGACCGCCCATTGGAGGTGCCCTGTATGAGGTATTTGTTAGTCAGAGATGTGGTTTGATGTTTAGTAATGTTTGTGGTGCCCTTCACTGATGTCATGGTTCAGTTAAACTTTAACCCCTTCAATACAACTGCTGAACCTGCTCGTTGGTGAAGAGGCTGTAGTGGAGATTGGCTGACAAACGCGCTCATTACTGACACTCACTCTGTTGGTCTACTGCCAGTGAATTGCTGCCATTGCTAGTTTGAGTTCAATCCCAGCCTGCAGTGTGAAAAACTGGCCTGTCCACTGCCCATCCTAATCCTTTGACTCCTGCACCCTGTCCACCAACTGCAAAAACATAACCCTTTGACTCCTGCACCCTGTCCACCAACTGCAAAAACTTAAGCCTTTAACTCCCTCACCCTATTCACCAGCTTCCTGCAGGAAGCTGGTGGATAGGGTGAGGAAGTCAGAGGGTTAAGTTTTTGCTTTGCTAGTATGGTTGACAATGCAGAATGCTGGAGGACAGGGTGCAGGAGGCAAAGGGTTAATGTTTCCATCATTTTGGCGGGGTCAGCTTATTTTTCACCATCCCTCCCCCCGATCCCCCTTCCCATTTCAAGACTTTGCCAGTGTGTCAGGTTTTGTGCGGGGTCAGAGAGTCTGTCAGATAATTGCTGACAGACTTTGGGTGGTGCACGTATGGAGTTGTCCGAATGCGATAAATCCCTTTTGAATAAACTCCAAACTTCAGATTCCGCTGGACTGATAGTTTCAGATGAGGAAAAACCGACTTCAAAGACAAGTGCTGTTGTGGTGCAAGTGAGGTATATAAAAGCAAATTGTTCAGCAAAGCAGATCTGCATATTTGATGATCATTATCATCATCATGTACCCTGCCGCATGGCGTTGGCAATCATGGCCCTCCATATGCACCTGTCCCTTGTAGCCGCAAGCACATCCTCCAGCCTCTCTGTCCGCATCCACCCTGCAAATCAGTCCAACATTTTCTTCTCAGGTCCACCTGGTGCTCTCCCTCCCTCCCACATATTTCAGGTTGTGAAATATGTGAAAGTAATGGTGTTTCATATAGCATGGTTGAACGGATCCTGTGGCATGATATTGAAATGAGGTAAGTGGCTGCCAGATGGATATTTCTTATTCTGACAGAGGAGCAGAAAAATCAGAGCGCTAGAGTTCTAAGCAGTCGCTTGAAATGTTTGAGCCTGAGTGCCAAAATGACTGTGTGACATAATCGCAGGTGGTGAAGCTAAGATCATGACGGTGGCACTCAACTCCCACATCCTGTCCACCATCATCCTGTATTGTCAACCATGCTAGCAAAGCAAAAACTTAACCCTTTGACTCCCTCGCCTTATCCACCATCAGGAAGCTGATGATGTATTATCGCGTTATCATAAAAGGGCTTTATCTTCAGGTTCTCCCTCCCACCTAACCTCTGTGTGTGTGTGTGTGTGTGTGTGTGTGTGTGTGTGTGTGTGTGTGTGTGTGTGTGTTTGTGTTTGTGTGTGTGTGTGTGTGTGTGTGTGTGTGTGTGTTTTTCCCTGATATCTGATAGTGGTAAATTTTAAGAAAAAGTTTCAAGTGTCTGCTTGACAGACATATCTGTGTGTGTGTGTGTGTGTGTGTGTGTGTGTGTGTGTGTGTGTGTGTGTGTGTGTGTGTGTGTGTGTGTGTGTGTGTGTGTGTGTGTGTGTGTGTGTGTCTATTTGATTAAATCTATTGATATGTGTTTTCCCTGGTATCCCAGTTGTGGTAGACCTAAAGAAGATATTTCAAGCACCCACTTGACACACTTGTCAGACCACAAGTCCAATTTAAACCCTTTGACTCCTGCACACTATCCACCAACTGCATAAACTTAACCCTTTCACTCCCTCACCCTATCCACCAGCATCTTGCGGGAAGTTGGTGGATAGGGTGAGGGTCAAAGGGTTAAGTTTTTGCTTTGCTAGCATGGTTGACAATGCAGGAAGCTGGTGGACAGGGTGTAAGAGTCAAAGGGTTAAGTGTTTGAAGCTGGTGGATAGGGTTCAGGAGTCGAAGGGTTAAGTGGTTTAATTCATTGATGTGTGTATGGTATCTGATAGTGGTTATCCTAAAGACGATATTTCAAATGTCTACTTGACTGACTTGTCTCTGTTTATGTGTGTGTGTGTGTGTGTGTGTGTGTGTGTTGTGTGTATGTGTTACTGTTAGTGAATGTGAATGAGACATTTTGATGTATTATATCATATAAGCCTGATCAGGAAGTATCTCTCTGTCGAAACAACTGCAAAACTCGTTCTCTCCTTCATTGCTCTGTTCTCTTCACTGGCTCCCGGTTCAGCAAAGAATATCCTACAAGATTGCCTGTCTCTGCTTCAAATCTATTGAGTCTTCCTGTCCTGAGTATCTCGCCCATCTGTTACATCTCTACACGCCATCTCGAGCTTTGCGGTCCTCATCCGACACCTGTCTCTATAGTATCCCCATAGTCCGCACTAAAAGGTTTGGGCAGCGTTCTTTTTCCTATCAAGCTCCAACTATCTGGAATCAGCTACCTCGCTCACTCAGATACTCACCCTCTCTGTCCACATTCAAACGCTCCCTCAAAACTCATCTGTTTCCCAAATAACTGGTAATTTCTGCCCCCCTCCCCCCATGTAACGTAATGTTGGCTTTATAATGTCTTAGTGTCAATGTGTCATTGCATTTGCATGTCGTGCTGTGTGTGTGTGTGTGTGTGTGTGTGTGTGTGCGCGTGTGCGTGTGTGTGTGTGTGTGTGTGTGTGCGCGTGTGTGTGTTTGTGGGCGTGTGTGTGCGTGCTTGTGATTTCGGTTATATGTTTTGCCATTGTTAACGCCTAGGGCATTAATTTGATTAGGCGTACTAAATGTTCATAATAATAATAATAATAATAATAATGTCTCGCATTGACTGTTGCAATTCACTCCTGTCTGGTCTTCCTGCCTCCACCATTCACATCCTACAGCACATTCAAAACAATGCTGCACGCCTTGTACTCAAAAAGAAAAAAGCTGACCACATGTCTCCTCTCCTGGCACAACTTCACTGACTCCCTGTATCAAAGCGCATACAGTACAAACTAGACACCATGTGCTACAAAAGCCTCAATAACGCAGCCCCCGATTACCTGTCAAGCCTACTTGAGATCTATCTTCCCTCACGTACCCTCCGCTCTGCCTCCGATCCTCTGACTTTTCGCTTTCCACGCACTAAGCTCAATACCTATGGTCCATGACCTTCTCTGTTTCTGGTCCACTCTCCTGGAACAAACTTCCTCTCTCAGTCCGTCAGCAACCTACTTTTGTCTCCTTCAAGTCTGCTCTCAAAACTCACCTTTTCTCCTCTGCATAAAATCCTGACCTCACTCAACCCCCTCTGCAGCCTGTCTCCACTCGGAGGGAATCACATTGTAATATATAATTGTATATAATATGCTTTCTATAATTTTCCATTGCTTTTATTCTTTCTCCCCATTTATAGCCGTGTGTGTGTGTGTGTGTGTGTGTGTGTGTGTGTGTGTGTGTGTGTGTGTGTGTGTGTGTGTGTGTGTGTGTGTGTGTGTGTGTGTTTCCCTGATATCTGATAATGGTAAATGTTAAGAAAAAGTTTAACTCTTTGACTCCCGCACCCCATTTACCAACCGCAAAAAAATAACCCTTTGACTCTCTCACCCTATCCATCAGCTTCCTGCAGGAAACTGGTGGATAGGGTTAGGGAGTCAAAGGGTTAAGGTTTTGCTTTGCTGGCTTGATTGACAACCTGGGATGCTGGTGGACAGGGTGAGGGAGTCAAAGGGTTAAAGTGTCTACTTGACAGACGTGTGTGTGTGTGTGTGTGTGTGTGTGTGTGTGTGTGTGTGTGTGTGTGTGTGTGTGTATTTGATTAAATCTGTTGATATGTGTTTTCCCTGGTATCCCAGTAGTGGTAGACCTAAAGAAGATATTTCAAGCGCCCACTTGACATACTTGTCAGACCACAAGTCCAACTTAACCAATGTGTCCTTTTTGTCCT
>JAPXFY010000027.1:12879905-12884905 GCA_030674185.1 Monoplex corrugatus | reverse complement strand
AGTAGAGTGATAATCGGGTATATGTATTAAGTACAGTGATAATCGGGTATATGTATTAAGTACAGTGATAATCGGGTATATGTATTAAGTACAGTGATAATCGGGTATATGTATTAAGTGCATTTTTGGTATAGGGATAAGGGGATGTGCAGGCGCAATTTTAGGTAATGTTAGGCCTGTTTTTATATATGTTTTAGTGTCCTTATTATGTTTAAATTGGTATTCAGTATGTTTTTAAAATTGTCTGTGTGATACATTGGATAGAGTTGTCAGTGCCTGGGGCAGCAGTGCTGATGCTATCACAGGCAGGAAATTGTTGAATTTGCTAATCTTGTCACTATGAATATCTATGGGTGGCATGAGTGTATCTGACAAAACAAGAAGACAGCAGTGCTGAGTTATCTGAGGCCAGGAAATTGTTGAGTTGCCAATCTAGTCACTCTAAAACATTTTTGGGTGGAATGAGCATAGTCTGCCACTTCCAACTGAAGGCCCTGTATCCTAGATTAACTGTGTTAATAGAGTAGGGAGACAGGCAACTACCTTTGTCATACTCTGTGATATGAAGACAGACATTGTCTGTGTCTATAGTCATATTGTTATCATATATTGCTTAGGAGATAGTGGATAGATGGAGAGGAAGACAGAAAAAAACAATGGACTTATGGTGTTTTCTAAGTGGCCCATTTGCTGAGTTGTAAGTGCCTTGGGTGGGCCATCTTTATACAAGGTAGGACTTCCAGACCTTGCCAGTGCATAGGATTAATGTGCAGGCTTAAGGCTTATGCCATGATCAGTCTGGACCTTCTTCATCACATGGCACCATTTGTGTAAAGTGCTGACAGAATTCGTTTTTGAGTGTGGAGACAATATCTTGAGAAACTGAAACTGAAACTTAGTAGATGTTTGCTTTCTGTTTATAGTTAAGCAGCTGTGAGGTTTTTCACTAGTCGAAAATATAATTTATTCCTTCACGAATATTTATAAAATGACATGAATATTTGTAAACTGACAGAAATTTTACCTCTTGCTAAATCCTTTTTTTTTTTTTTTGACTGTTGGCAGACAACCCCCGACCAGACCGAGGATCTATCTTTAGATTGCTGACCAGTCCCTTGGTGTTGGTCACTTGCATCAACATCATCAGTGGTTCCTTTTCCCTGGGCTTTCTTGATCCCACTCTGGCTGGTCATCTAAAACAGGTGAGAAAACAGTGATACTGCTGTCATTGCTATTTCTACTATTGATAGTATGCATACATGTTATATCGTAGTTCAGATTTCTTTAAAAAACAAAACAAGCAAAACAAATAAAAAACAAACAAACCCCAAACAAACAAAAATGACACCAAATCCAGCTCAACCAACCCTCAATCCATAACACGGTCCTTAGTGCCGCCCGTCCTAAACCCAAACCCCAAATTGTATCCAAGCCCCAAACCCAACCCAAATCATAAACGAAATCCAGAATACGAACCTATTCCAGTGGTAACCAAATCCACCCAAAGCAGACCAAAGTCAAGAAAAACCATACCAACTCAACCCATCCCAACCTAGACCCAAACCCAATTCAACCCAGACCCAAAACCCAACCCAACCCAGCCAAGCCAAACCTAAACCTAATACAAACCCAGATGCTACTGAACTAGGCCAGCAAACATTTTTACCAGTTAAATCTCTATAAGTGCAGTACAGTCTGTTATTCTTTTGGGCCTTTCTCTCAAAGCATCTCCTGAGCTGACTGAGCATTTCTTGTCCCCTTCCACCTAGCCATCTGTACTGTGTCTTGCAGCATGTGATAGGAATACTGTAGTTTGGTAGATGTGGCAGAGTTTATGCCAGGTATCTCTGTAGTCTTGATGGAGGCAGACACAAGTAGATCACTCATAAGGAAGATTAGGAAAAGACAGGCAACATTTATAGGCCATTTTATGAGGAAGGGGGATTTGGAGCACCTGGTCACAACGGGAAAGCTGGAGGGAAAGAGAGCACCAGGTAGACCCAGGGAGAAAATGCTGGACAGACTTGCAGAGTGGCTGGGGACGAGGAGAGTGGGGGAGATGCTAGAGGCAGCGAGAAATAGGGACAAATGGAAGTCCATGATCGCCAACGCCATGCGGCAGGGCACCTGATGATGATGATGATTATCTCTGTAGATGGATTCTGTTCCATGATTTCCTTGGTTTCTTTGATTTTTCTGCTGGAGGGGGTAACATGCATGCTTATGCGCAAGTATGTACACCGACACTCAAGCACAAACTTTGACACACGCACAGTCACGCATGCGTACCAACAACAAACAGTTATCTAAGTGAATAAACACTACAACAGCAGCAGCAACAGAAATATTATTGGTATGTAAGTACAGGTAGACCCCAGGGATAAATATTGGCAGGACTTGCAGAGTGGCTGAGGACAGAGAGGGCAGGAGATGTACTTGCATCGACAAGGGATAGTTCACATGGATCGCCAATGCATGCGGCAGGGCACGTGATGATGAAGTATCTGAGAGCCATCCATTGTTAGCGATGAGGGACCCAAGTCAGAAATTCTAAGGGCAGCAAAGACAACATGGGTACTGTCCAGGCTGAAACCGGTATGGATATCTGCACGAAACACAAGATCAGACTCCTTATTGCGCTGGTATATTCCATCTTCCTATGTGCTAGTGAAGCGTGGACCATCACGGCAGATTTGGAGATGTTAAGCTAAGACATGGAAATGAGATGTTTTTGCGATATACTAAACATGAGATACAGTATCCAAGACAAGTGTGACTGCCCGCGTTCAAGCAAACAGGAACCAGAAAAAACATGAAAAAAAGAATAAGAACGCATATTTAATACAACAAGACAAGACAAATTTTCGGCAAGCTGGCCTATGTCAAGCGTAAGATCACAAACTAACAAACACCAAACACAAAAATTTGGAGAAAAAGACTGAAACTTCCCTGCTGCTCCGTCTAGTGTGAGAAAAGGTTCATGAGATACACTGTCATGTCACCAGTGAACCAGTGCACCAAGCCATCTAACAGCACATTGGACCATATGAAGATCTGCTGACATCAGTTAAGAAAAGACAGGCGCAAATTTTCGGCCAACTGGCCTTTGTCAAGCGTAAGATCACAAACAAACAAACACCAGACACAAAAATTAGGAGAAAAAGACTGAAACTTCACCAGTGAATTGGTGCGCCAAACCATCTAACAGCACATTAGACCATATGAAGATCTACTGACATCAGAGAAGAATAGAAAACTTGGTTGGTATGGCCATGTAATGAGGTCCAGTGGCCTTGCTAAATCAGTCCTGCAGGGAAATGTTGAGGATGGCAGATTGAGGGGAAGACAGGAAAACGGTGGACTGACAGCATTGTGCAATGGACATAGAAACCATTTGCAGAGACCCAGCTTTGGCACACAACTGGAACATAGACCCCGCTTTGGCACACAACTGGAACGTAGACCCCGCTTTGGCACACAACTGGAACATGGACCCAGCTTTGGCACACAATGGACAACTGGAACATAAATCCAGCTTTGGCACACAATGGACAACTGGAACATAGACCCAGCTTTGGCACACAATGGACACTGGAACATAGACCCAGCTTTGGCACACAACAGACAACTGGAACATAGACCCAGCTTTGGCACACAACGGACAACTGGAACAGACCCAGTTTTGGCACACAACGGACAACTGGAACAGACCCAGCTTTGGCACACAACGGACAACTGGAACAGACCCAGCTTTGGCACACAACGGACAACTGGAACAGACCCAGCTTTGGCACACAACGGACAACTGGAACAGACCCAGCTTTGGCACACAACGGACACTGGAACAGACCCAGCTTTGGCACACAACGGACAACTGGAACAGCCCAGCTTTGGCACACAACGGACAACTGGAACAGACCAGCTTTGGCACACAACAGACAGCTGGAACAGACCCAGCTTTGGCACACAACGGACAACTGGAACAGACCCAGCTTTGGCACACAACGGACAACTGGAACAGACCAGCTTTGGCACACAACAGACAACTGGAACAGACCCAGCTTTGGCACACAACGGACAACTGGAACAGACCCAGCTTTGGCACACAACAGACAACTGGAACAGACCAGCTTTGGCACACAACGGACAACTGGAACAGACCCAGCTTTGGCACACAACAGACAACTGGAACAGACCCAGCTTTGGCACACAACGGACAACTGGAACATAAACCCAGCTTTGGCACACAGCTGGAACATAGACTTAGCTTTGGCACACAATGGATAACTGGAGGAATCTAGTGAACTGTTCTTTTAGCGCGGTGCCCTGATGACTCTTCAAGAAGTTGAGGAGGAAGAAGAAG
The DNA here is from genome assembly GCA_030674185.1 of Monoplex corrugatus. Taxonomy (NCBI): domain Eukaryota; kingdom Metazoa; phylum Mollusca; class Gastropoda; order Littorinimorpha; family Ranellidae; genus Monoplex; species Monoplex corrugatus. The sequence continues at coordinate 12,880,542 of JAPXFY010000027.1, read as the reverse complement.
AAGAAGAAGATGTGTATTTTCTAAAATAATTGTTCATGAAATTTCGGCTAAATGAGCAACAATTGTACCATGTTAATCCTTGATGGTATGGTATCCATTGTTTCAGTTCAACTTAGAAATAATTGTTCGTGAAATTTCATTATAATACAGCCAGAATTGTATTGTGTTAACCTTTGGTGATATGGTATCCATTGTTTCAGTTCAACTTAGAAATAATTGTTCATGAAATTTCATTATAATACAGCCAGAATTGTACTATGTTAACCCTTGGTGATATGGTATCCATTGTTTCAGTTCAACTTAGAAATAATTGTTCATGAAATTTCATTATAATACAACCAGAATTGTACTATGTTAACCCTTGGTGATATGGTATCCATTGTTTCAGTTCAACTTAGAAATAATTGTTCATGAAATTTCATTATAATACAGCCAGAATTGTACTATGTTAACCCTTGGTGATATGGTGTCCATTGTTTCAGTTCAACCTGAGCACAGCCCTGGTGGGGTTAGTTTTCATCGTTGCCCCAGGTATTTACGCTGCCACCGCCCCATTGTGGGGCTACCTCAGTGACAGCAAGGTATGTCTGCCTTTGTTAGTGAAAACATGTAATTCTTACAGTTTGTGTGTGGTTCT
>JAPXFY010000027.1:12837405-12869905 GCA_030674185.1 Monoplex corrugatus | reverse complement strand
TGCTCTGTTTCTGCCTTGCTTCTTTGCTTTCCGTCCTCTCTTCCTTGCTGGTCCATTCACCTGTATTTATTCTATAAAGCCATACATATTTTCTCAAAAGATGGTAATTAGGTACATGTCTTGACAGCCTTTTTTGGCTCCAAGGAAATGTGACGTATGCAGAAGCAGTTTCAGGCAATTTAGGCCAGTTTTTATGTAAGTGTTAGTGTCCTTAGTAATGTTTATATTTGTCTTCAGATTTGTAATTTTTAAACCATCAGTTGATAAATTGGATGGAATGATAAACACCAGGGGCATATCTTTAGATTATATAGATGAATGCATTGATATGTGTACTTAATTTTCTTTCCCAGGGTTCGGTTTTTTTTTAACGAGGTATCGTGTGTTTTGAAATGTTTACAGCCCTGGTATGGTCAGCGCAATTAGCTAGGCTTTAAACAATAAGAAAAAAGTGAGAAGAAGGTGAGATCGCCATGTCGTGGCATTGAGTGGTGAGTGAGTCTCTTCCTGTGTCTTCATGACCATGTCATGGTATTGAGTGGTGTGTGAATCTTCCTGTCTGTCTTAATGACCATGTCATGGTATTGAGTGGTGTGTGAGTCTCTTCCTGTCTGTCTTCATGACCATGTCATGGTATTGAGTGGTGTGTGAGTCTCTTCCTGTCTGTCATTTTGACCATGTCATGGTATTGAGTGGTGTGTGAATCTTCCTGTCTGTCTTCATGACCATGTCATGGTATTGAGTGGTTGTGAGTTGCTTCCTGTGAGTCTGTGTGACCATGTCATGGCATTGAGTGGTGTGTGAATCTCTTCCTGTCTGTGTGACCATAGTCATGGCATTGCGTGGTGTGTGAATCTCTTCCTGTCTGTCTGTGTGACCATGTCATGGCATTGAGCGGTGTGTGAATCTCTTCTTGTCCGTCTGTGTGACCATGTCATGGCATTGAGTGATGTGTGAGTCTTCCTGTCTGTCTTTGTGACCATATCATGGCATTGGGTGGTGTGTGTTTCTCTTCCTGTCTCTTTGTGACCATGTCATGGTATTGAGTGATGTGTGTTTCTATTCCTGTCTGTGTGTGTGACCATGTCATGGCATTGAGTGGTGTGTGAGTCTATTCATGTCTGTGTGACCATGTCATGGCATTGAGTGGTGTGTGTTTCTATCTGTGTGACCATGTCATGGCATTGAGTGGTGTGTGAGTCTATAATCTATTCCTGTCTGTGTGACCATGTCATGGCATTGAGTGGTGTGTGTTTCTGTCTGTGTGACCATGTCATGGCATTGAGTGGTGTGTGAGTCTATAATCTATTCCTGTCTGTGTGACCATGTCATGGCATTGAGTGGTGTGTGTTTCTGTCTATGTGATCATGTCATGGCATTGAGTGATGTGTGAGTCTCTTCCTGTTTGTTTATGTGACCTTGTCATGGTATTTAGTGGTGTGTGTTTCTGTCTGTGTGACCATGTCATGGTATTTAGTGGTGTGTGTTTCTGTCTGTGTGACCATGTCATGGTATTGAGTGGTGTGTGTCTTCCTGTCTGTTTATGTGACCAGTCATGGCATTGAGCGGTGTGTGAGTCTCTTCCTGTCTGTGTGACCATGTCATGGTATTGAGTGGTGTGTGGTTCTCTTCCTGTCTGTTTATGTGACCTTGTCATGGCACTGAGTGGTGTGAGTCTTGCTGTCTGTGTGAACATGTCATGGTATTGAGTGGTGTGTGGTTCTCTTCCTGTCTTTGTGACCATGTCATGACATTGAGTGGTGTGTGTTTCTCTTCCTATCTGTCTTCGTGACCATGTCATGGCATTGAGTGATGTGTGAGTTTCTTCCTGTCTGTTTATGTGACCATGTCATGGCATTGAGTGGTGTGTGTCTCTTCATGTCTGTTTATATGACCATGTCATGGCATTGAGTGGTGTGTGTTTCAGTACATTCATTGGACCAACGGTGGGCAGTGCCATACTTGAGCACAATGGATTTGACTGGGCAGCCACCGTTACTGCTGGAGTCTTTGCTTTCTCAGTGAGTCCCATGCCCACGTCCCCAGTGTGTATACCCCCAGCCTTAGTACTTTCTCTTAGGATTGATAATTGGTTACATTTATCTGTCTACCATTGTCCTAGTGGCATGTCAAGTTTTATTTTATCTGTCTACCCCAGCCCCTCATTGTTTTCTTTGTTTTGCTGCCCCATCTTACACCATTTCTGTGTCACTTTCCTGAAATTGTTCATCTCATGTATTCTGTGCCAGAAATTTCTTCTTTTTTTTTTTTGGTCACTCTCTTTGTTTCTGCTTTGTTCATTTTCCTTCTGCAAATTCAGTGCTAGAAATTTCCTCTTTTCTGACACTCTGTTTCTGCTTTGTTCCTTTGCTTTCTGTCATTTCTTCCTATCGTTTTCTGCCTTGCTGGTCCATTCACCTGTATGTGTTTGATAAAGTCTTAGTACTTCCTCTTAGGATTGATAATTGGTTACATTTATTAAGTGCATTTTTGGCTTTTGGGAACTGAGATATGCGGAAACAATTTTAGGTAATTTAGGCCTGTTTTTATATATGTTTTAGTGTCTTTGGTTATGTTCAAATTTGTATTCAGGTATGTTTTGTAAATCCCTTGTGTGATAAATTGGACAGAGTGGTCAACGCCAGGGACATCTCTTTAGATTTATGTGCACGAATGTGTACTTAATTTTCTTTTCCTTTTTTTTATGTTGAAGTATTGTGTATGTTTTGAAACGGTTATAGCCCTGATATGGCTCAATGCAGTTGGCTGGGCTTCAGACAAAATTTACAATAACAGTAAGCTGATATTAAACCAAAGAATAGATACACAAAATATAGGAGAGAAACAGCTAGACTTCTGTAATGTTTCGCCAAGCAGGAGATTATTTGATTTCATTGTTGCAGTTGTCTACCATTGCCCTAGCGGCATGTCAAGTTTTATTTTATCTGTCTACCATTGTTCTAGCAGCATGTCAAGTTTTATTTTATCTGTCTACCATTGTTCTAGCAGCATGTCAAGTTTTATTTTATCTGTCTACCATTGTTCTAGCGGCATGTCAAGTTTTATTTTATCTGTCTACCATTGTTCTAGCGGCATGTCAAGTTTTATTTTATCTGTCTACCATTGTTCTAGCAGCATGTCAAGTTTTATTTTATCTGTCTACCATTGTCCTAGCAGCATGTCAAGTTTTATTTTATCTGTCTACCATTGTTCTAGCGGCATGTCAAGTTTTATTTTATCTGTCTACCATTGTTCTAGCAGCATGTCAAGTTTTATTTTATCTGTCTACCATTGTTCTAGCAGCATGTCAAGTTTTATTTTATCTGTCTACCATTGTTCTAGCGGCATGTCAAGTTTTATTTTATCTGTCTACCATTGTCCTAGCGGCATGTCAAGTTTATTTTATCTACCATTGTCCTAGCGGCATGTCAAGTTTTATTTCATCTACCATTGTTCTAGCAGCATGTCAAGTTTTATTTTATCTGTCTACCATTGTCCTAGCGGCATGTCAAGTTTATTTTATCTACCATTGTTCTAGCAGCATGTCAAGTTTTATTTTATCTGTCTACCATTGTCCTAGCGGCATGTCAAGTTTTATTTTATCTACCATTGTCCTAGGAGCATGTCAAGTTTTATTTTATCTACCATTGTCCTAGGGGCATGTCAAGTTTTATTTTATCTGTCTACCATTGTCCTAGCAGCATGTCAAGTTTTATTTTATCTGTCTACCATTGTCCTAGGGGCATGTCAAGTTTTATTTTATCAGTCTATCATTGTCCTAGGGGCATGTCAAGTTTTATTTTATCTGTCTACCATTGTCCTAGCGACATGTCAAGTTTTAATTTATCTGTCTACCATTGTCCTAGTGGCATGTCAAGTTTTATTTTATCTGTCTACCAATGTCCTAGCAGCATGTCAAGTTTTATTTCATCTACCATTGTCCTAGCAGCATGTCAAGTTTTATTTTATCTGTCTACCATTGTCCTAGCAGCATGTCGACTTCTATTTTATCTGTCTACCATTGTCCTAGCAGCATGTCAAGTTTTATTTATCTGTCTACCATTGTTCTAGGAGCATGTCAAGTTTTATTTTATCAGTCTACCATTGTTCTAGGAGCATGTCATGTTTTATTTTATCTGTCTACCATTGTCCTAGGAGCATGTCAAGTTTTTTTATCTGTCTACCATTGTTCTAGCGGCATGTCAAGTTTTATTTTATCTGTCTACCGTTGTCCTAGCGACATGTCAAGTTTTATTTTATCTGTCTACCATTGTTCTAGCGGCACATCAAGTTTTTTTTATCTGTGTACTATTGTCCTAGCGGCATGTCAAGTTTTATTTCATCTACAATTGTCCTAGCGGCATGTCAAGTTTTATTTCATCTACCATTGTCCTAGTGACATGTCAAGTTTTATTTTATCTGTCTACCATTGTCCTAGCGGCATGTCAAGTTTTATTTCATCTACCATTGTCCTAGTGGCATGTCAAGTTTTATTTTATCTGTCTACCATTGTCCTAGTGACATGTCAAGTTTTATTTTATCTGATTCTTCTTCAGAGTCACAGGAATCTTTAGAAATACAAAATGTGAATTTTCACATATGAAATAAAAACTTCATGTATAATAAGACTGTTCTAAAATGGCTTGATCATCTTGTGGTTTTTGGTGTTGTTTTTTTTGTCACAGATGGTAACCTTCTTGTTATACGCGGTGTTGGAGAAGAGCTATCAAAAATGTTGTCGATGTCATTCGTATTCCCTGCACGTTGATGAAAGCGACGACCTGTCTCGACAGGCGTTGAGGCCAGGCTCAGCTGTCAGTTATAACTCCATGAGCAGCTCAACAGTCGCCTTTGCCAGCAATGGAAGCGTTACAGCGCCAGATAATGTTTAGGTTTTTGTCTTTCACTGTTTTGGTGTTTTCTTGGTTGTCCGTTCATGTGTGGGCATGTGTGTGTGTTTTTGTGTGTGTGTGTGTCTGTGTGTGTGTGTGTGTGCACATGTGTGCGTGTGTGCATGTGTGTGTAGTGAAAATGTGTTTGCATGATCATTGTCACTATTTTTGGACAAATCTTTACCAGACACCAAGGATAATGGTGATAGTGGAGGTCATAAATCATCCAGGATAATGATGATAGTAATGACAATTTTTCACCATTTTATTCAGAGGATATTGATATTCAGCTTTCTGCAGACAGAGTTTGAAAATGTGTTGTTGTATTGATGCGTGTGTGTGTGTGTGTGTGTGTGTGTGTGCGTGTTGTGTGTGTGTGTGTGTGTGTGTGTGTGTGTGTGTGTTTTCGTGTTTGTGTTTTCATGTTTGTGTATGTGTGTTTGTGTATGTGTGTGTGTGTTTGTGTTTGTGTGTGCATGTGTGTATGCATGTTTTTGTCTCTGGGTGTGTGTGTGTGTATGTGTGTGTGTGTGTGCATACGGTTAGATGCATTTATCTTACTGTAACTGTTCATTTTGCGTGATCATGTGTTAACATACGTGGTATCCCCTCACCCCCCATCCCCTATCCTTTTTGATCTGTTGATTGATTAAGCGACTGGTGGTTTGATGTTTTGCTGACTGGTTGATTGTACTTATTTATTCAGACAGTCTGTGTTGATCCAGATCTCATTGTGTAGCAGTTTGTTGTCTTTCTTGTTTATTTTATTTCTTGTGTATATCAAGAGAGATTGTCTTCATTTTGGGTGTTGTTTTTTGTTGTTGTTTTTTTGTGTTACAAAGTTAACCAGATCTCATTGTTGGTTTAGTAGCTTGTTGTCTTTCTTGTTTATTTTCTGTCTTGTCAATATCGAGAGAAATTTGTATTTGTTTCGGGTGTTTATTTATTTTTGTGTTTCATATTAACCAGATCTCATTATTTGTGTAGTAGGTTTTTTCTTTCTTTCTAATGTGTGTCGAGAGAAATTTGTCTTAGTTTTGAGTGTTTTTTTTGTGTGTGTGTTCATGTGTTTAGAGGTTGATTAATTCAGCAAGAGGTTGATTGGTGGCTTGTTGAATTGATTGGTTGTATAGATACTTATCCAGATGATTTTCAGATTGTCATTGTTTTTATTGTTGTTGGATTGGTTTCTTTGTCGTGTATATAGTGTGAAAACTCTTTTTTTTTATGGTTCTTATGTAGTTGGTACTTTTTTTAAATGAATGATGGATTGCTTGATAGTGTGGCTGGTTGATTGATTTTTTGATAGTGTGGTTGATTGATTGTATTATCTATTCATTTGGACAGTATTTGGAGTTTTGTGGTTGATTGGCTAGTCGATTGTTTCCTTTTGGTGTGTATAGCAGGAAAATGTGTCATGTTTTTTAACATGTATTTGTTCTTTTTGTATCTGTTGTATAGGTGTTTTTTCTTTAAGTGATTGTTTGATTGATGGATTGGTTGGTTGGCTTGTTGATTGATTGTCTGATTGATTGTATTCGTTGATTTTTTAGTGTGTCTTTCTTTTTCCCCCCTTTTATGTGCATCTTAAAAGCTTTATTTTATTTCTATTCATTTCTGTATGACGCATTTATTGATTTATTTGCACCGTCTGTATACATCTATTTATTGGCCACATGCTGTGTATCACAAAACTCCTAGCTCTGTGTCACATTTTGTACAATGTTTGAATTTATTCACAAGATAGTCAGCCATGTGCGACAATACCTAAGCCATTTTCAAGTTTATTCACACATCGTTTTTTTTTTCAAAGTGTTATTTCGGAATTCAGGGTTTCGCTTGAGCATATCCGCATATCACGATTTTTTGTATTTTTTGTAAATTTGATAGGCTGTCTGTTTTTTCTTTCTTTATCACACATTTCATAGTTCACCTTTTTAAGTAAAATTTTTATATTTTCTGTAATATAAAGCTGGGGAAGATTGTGCTTTTTTTTGTTTTTTGTTTTTTGTTTTTTTGTTTTTTTGTTTTTTTTGATAATATCAATGTGCCATGTCTATATACAGCAAATCTGTAATTATAATAATTATAACAATATTGATGTTACTTCTACTACTGGTGATAATAATGATAATGATGAAATATGAAAGAACTTAATGACTGGAATTTGTAGATTGCTGGAGAGTTGGACTTTTTCGTTTCTAGGGGTTTCGGGTTCAACCCTCAGGTGGACCACTGAACCACTGGTTGGTTGGTTCATCTGGTAAAGCTATGGAATCAGTTATCTTGAGTTTAATCTCAGCCCATGATATTAACTCTTTGACTCCCGCAGCCTGTTCACCAGCATCCTGCATTGTCAACCATGCTAGCAAAGCAAAAAGCAAAGGGTTAAGTTTTTGCAGTTGGTGCATAGGGTGCGGGAGTCAAAGGGTTAAAAACTTGCCTGTTTGCTGTCCTTCTTGATGTTTCCATCATTCTGTGAGTGTCAGTTTAATGTTTCCCAGGTCCTTTCTACCCCACCCTCCTCTCCATTCCAGAATCTTGTCAGTGAATAGTATTTTGCACAGCACACCCCCCCCCTCCCCCTCTACTTCTATCATTTATTAATTGGCTTGTGTTTTGTTGAGATGTCAATAGACAAACATCCTATTACAGTGACTTTAGATGCAATACGCATAAGTTACTTGTACGTTTGCTGCTTTAACCCTTTGACTCCCGCACCCTTTCCACCAGCATCCCGTATTACCAAGAATGCTACCAAAGCAAAAACTTAACCCTTTGATTCCCTCACTTTATCCACCAGCTATCTGCAGGAAGCTGGTGGATGGGGTGAGGGAATCAAAGGGTTAAGTTTTTGCATTGTTTGGTAGGGTGCGGTAGTCAAAGGGTTAAATGGCAGTTTGAAGCTTCTCTTTTTGCTGATGTATTCATTGTATCGTCACATGATTATTCAGGTTATAATTCCGTTTAGAAGTTTACTGTCATTTTGGTTTTTGACGTTGTTACCCATATATGTGTATGTTTATGATTGTAGTTGTTCTCTTAAGACTTCGCTGATTTGTTTTCTTAATTTTGGCATATGTGGCTTGCATACCAGCGTTCCTTAGAATTTACCGGAGTGCAATATTTTCTGACTGCCACCATTTTGCTTGGATAGTTTTCTCTGTTTTCACCTGCTGTAAGTTTTGGTTTAGGTAAGCAGCACTGACTTTAGAAAGCAGGCCCTCTTTTTTTTTTTTTAGAAAGAGTCTGATGATTTTTGTGAAGCACAGCGAAGCGTAAGTTTTATATTTGTGGACAGAGGTTTAGTTTAGTTGAGTTTGTTCAAGAGAGTCATCACTCTCAAGACACTTCCATATGTGTTTCACCCAAATCTGTCAGCAGCGGTCTGGCAGATTCCTTGAGCCTACCAGTCACTGTGGTGTAGTGGTTAATGCGACGGACTGCTGACTGGAAGGCTGTGGGTTCGAATCCCCATCAGTCATTTCCTTGAGCCTACCAGTCACTGTGGTGTAGTGGTTAATGCGACGGACTGCTGACTGGAAGGCTGTGGGTTCGAATCCCCATCAGTCATTTCCTTGAGCCTACCAGTCACTGTGGTGTAGTGGTTAATGCGACGGACTGCTGACTGGAAGGCTGTGGGTTCGAATCCCCATCAGTCCCTTTAAAAATCATTGTGGGATTTTTCAGCTTTAACCGATCCTAACCAGAGTTGGCCGTGCCATGGGCTCATTGGGAAGACCGGGACCACACTGTCGAGTTTCATCCACTTTACTCTATTATCCAAAATTAAGTTGTGATTAATTTTAGGATGGATCCTTCAAGTTTGAGAACAAAATGTTACCTTATAACCCAAAATGAAGATGTGATTGATTGCAAGGTACATCCTGCCAAGGTTGAGAACAAATCGTCATTTTTAGTAAAAAAAATTTATATAACATACGAGACTGAGATCAGAACATTACATGTAGTCAACAAAATATATGATGGGTACAAAATTGTGAACAAAGAATCATCTTCTCATGCAGAACTTAACTCTTTCACCCCGAACATATGCTGGAGCGTAGGTCACGCGCACATCACTTTAGCCCGAGCATGAGGCCGAGCGTAGCTGACCTTTCGGAATTTTTGTAGGAAAGGGTCAAGGTTGGATGTGAAACTAAACGTGCTGGCTCCCTTGTATAACATACGTACGTGTGTACCCTTCCCGAGTGCTGGCGACCTTTGTTTGTTGGTTGAGGCGAGGTCAAAGCAAGTGACTTGGTGCTTGAGTTCACCGCATGGTCACGTGGGGTCAACATGGCGTCGAGTCAAACACCGGCTAGCCATGCACGGCGAATAAATGCAGGACTCCCAAACTTGGTATACACACTCACCAATCATAAATACACAAAAGAGAAGTATTTTGGAGTGTATCAAACAAAAATTGTGATTTTTTTGTTCTTTGAGTATTATGATACCCCTTTGCGCAATTTTTTCAAAAAATCAAATTTTTGAAAAAAATTGAATAATTTCATTATTTCACAAACAAACACTTTCAAACTTGCACACAAGTTAGTTTATTCTAATGACAACACCTCCACAAAACTTCATTCCTCTATCTTTACAAATTATTTTTTTTAGAAATTTATTAGTAACATATACAATTTGGCCAGGGGGGAGAGGTTGTGAGAATGAGCACTCGGCCAGGGTGGAGTGAGTTAAGATGTGATTGATGAGAAAATGAACCCATCAGGATTGAGAACAAAATACCGCATTGTAATCCAAAAATCATGGTATCATACAATTTGTGGGGTTTGCTCCGTGGACCCTTAACCCTTCCCGCACTCTCTCCACCAGCTGCAAAAACTTAACCCTTTGACTCCCGCACTCTGTCCACCAGCTGCAAAAACTTAACCCTTTGACTCCCGCACTCTGTCCACCAGCTGCAAAAACTTAACCCTTTGACTCCCTCGCCCTGTCCACCAGCTTCCTGTGGGAGTCAAAGGGTTAAGGTCTTGCATTGCTGTCATTGATGACAAAGCAGGATGCTAGTTTATAGGGTGGGGGAGTCAAAGAGTTAAGTTTTTGCGTTGCTATCATTTTTGATGAAGTAGGATGCTAATTGATAGGGTGGGGGAGTCAAAGAGTTAAGTTTTTGCATTGCTATCACTGATGATGAAGTAGGATGCTAGTTGATAGGGTGGGGGAGTCAAAGAGTTAAGTTTTTGCATTGCTATTACTGATGATGAAGTAGGATGGTAGTTGATAGGGTGAGAGAGTCAAAGGGTTAAGTTTTTGCATTGCTATCATTGATGATGAAGTAGGATGGTAGTTGATAGGGTGAGGGAGTCAAAGAGTTAAGTTTTTGCATTGCTATTACTGATGATGAAGTAGGATGGTAGTTGATAGGGTGAGGGAGTCAAAGGGTTAAGTTTTTGCATTGCTATCACTGATGATAAAGTAGGATGTTAGTTGATAGGGTGAGGGAGTCAAAGGGTTAAGTTTTTGCATTGCTATCATTGATGATAAAGTAGGATGCTAGTTGATAGGGTGAGGGAGTCAAAGGGTTAAGTTTTTGCATTGCTATCATTGATGATGAAGTAGGATGGTAGTTGATAGGGTGAGGGAGTCAAAGAGTTAAGTTTTTGCATTGCTATCATTTTTTATGAAGTAGGGTGCTAGTTGATAGGTGAGGGAGTCAAAGAGTTAAGTTTTTGCATTGCTATTACTGATGATGAAGTAGGATGGTAGTTGATAGGGTGAGAGAGTCAAAGGGTTAAGTTTTTGCATTGCTATCATTGATGATGAAGTAGGATGGTAGTTGATAGGGTGAGAGAGTCAAAGAGTTAAGTTTTTGCATTGCTATTACTGATGATGAAGTAGGATGGTAGTTGATAGGGTGAGGGAGTCAAAGGGTTAAGTTTTTGCATTGCTATCACTGATGATGAAGTAGGATGGTAGTTGATAGGGTGAGAGAGTCAAAGGGTTAAGTTTTTGCATTGCTATCATTGATGATGAAGTAGGATGGTAGTTGATAGGGTGAGAGAGTCAAAGAGTTAAGTTTTTGCATTGCTATTACTGATGATGAAGTAGGATGGTAGTTGATAGGGTGAGGGAGTCAAAGGGTTAAGTTTTTGCATTGCTATCACTGATGATGAAGTAGGATGGTAGTTGATAGGGTAGAGAGTCAAAGAGTTAAGTTTTTGCATTGCTATTACTGATGATGAAGTAGGATGGTAGTTGATAGGGTGAGGGAGTCAAAGGGTTAAGTTTTTGCATTGCTATCACTGATGATGAAGTAGGATGGTAGTTGATAGGGTGAGAGAGTCAAAGGGTTAAGTTTTTGCATTGCTATCATTGATAAAGTAGGATGTTAGTTGATAGGGTGGGGGAGTCAAAGGGTTAAGTTTTTGCATTGCTATCATTGATGATGAAGTAGGATGGTAGTTGATAGGGTGAGGGAGTCAAAGAGTTAAGTTTTTGCATTGCTATCATTTTTTATGAAGTAGGGTGCTAGTTGATAGGGTGAGGGAGTCAAAGGGTTAAGTTTTTGCATTGCCATCATTAGTGATGAAGTAGGGTGCTAGTTGATAGGGTGGGGAGTCAAAGGGTTAAGTTTTTGCATGCTTGAATCATTTTGATACCCAGAATGCTCTAGATGTAAAAGATTTGTGGCTTGACCACTTCACACTATGTTGTGTGGGGATGCTCCTTTTTTGTTTTGTCTTTGGAAGTTGGCGTCCCTGCTTAAAAGTATCGATACCAAACTGTTCCAGTTGAATAATTTATATAGGTGTATAGGTATGTATATGTATATGTATATATGTATGTGTGTGTATGCATGTATTTGTATTAATAGATGTATGTATGCATCTGTGAATTTTGAGATAATACTAAGGAAGATGCACAAGTTGTTTAGAGTTTTATAAGATTAAGGAAACTGCACAGATTGTTCAGTTTTAAACCAGTGAATTATTGTTGCTAAATGTAGAACAGGCTCGAAACCCACTTAACCCTTCTAGTCCCATACTTTGTCCATCAGCACATTGCTGGAAATTGGCGCACAGGGTAAGGCAGTGTGACATGGTTAGTTGTTCAGTGTGCGAGTCCACATATAGACCGGTCATTTTGCTTGTTTTAAACAAACTACTTGATCATTCCAAACTGATCCAGTCATGATCTATTGTGGTGTTTTGATACTCTTGAAAGCTGTTATTTTGATACCAGTGAAAGCTTCTACTTTTGAAACCAGTGAAAACTGTTGTGTATGTGTGCATGAAGTAAAAGTTAACAAATACTGTTTACCTAAGTATGTTTGGCCGTAGGATCATGTGTCAAAGAAGGGATTTTATATACAGTGGCTTAGTGCTATGGCTGGAGGAAACTTGTGACGTCGAAAGTGGCTCCTAGCGCCGATCCTGGCAAGGGAGAGATGAGATGAGCGCTATGGCCAGATGGAGAAGTTGACCCCAGAATATACAGGGGGGTGCAAAAGTAGGTATCGTCATCGGCCTCTTTACATCTCAAGAGATGATAGTCTGCACCGGGAGGCATTGTGGTCATGACGTGCACTTTCTGCAAAAGTGGGTATACAGTTATGAAAAAAGAAAACACGTACAATGCTCATTGCATTTATTATACGAACAAATGAATATTGCATATACATGTAATAACAAACACAGCCTTAATCCCTCAGATACTCAAACTGCTTGCTGTCGGTATTCACACACTCCTCTAATCGAGAGCGGATATTCATGCACACTCTAGCACAAAGATCTTTATCAGCATCAATTTCTTGAGAAACCTGCAAGTGCGCAGCTTGCGTGCGAAAACCCTTTCCTTTACATATCCCTCACAAAAGAAGTCCATCTGTCTTCCAGTATTGTTTTAAAATCCATTTGCGCTCCTCATCTGTCAAATTACCAGCCATGGTTAAATTAAATTGCCGCTTAGATCTAAATTAGATTGCCGCTTTACCTTCGAAAAATAAACAAAAATTAAAAGTTAGGATAAAAGTACATGCATATTATTAGTTACGATAAAATATAATTAATGACACTGAAAATATCGAAAAGAAGGCCAACTAACATAATGTGCTAATAATTTTAATGAATTAAGCATTATAATAATGAAGTGATACTTACTGTATACCTACTTTTGCACCCCCCCCCCCCCCCTGTTTATATAAACAATGCACAGTGGTCAAAACTCATGAGAAAATGTGTTCAGCCAGTAAGTCATGTAATGTGATTCATTTAGACCTGCGCAGCAATGTCAAAAAGAATACAGATATTTTATAAAATGAAAATAAAGTTTAAGATTGGCCAGACTTTTGCCACAGAATTCTTGGTATAAACTGTGCATGGCACAACATTTTTGATGCAGTTTGTCTTTGTCACAAAATTTTTGGTACAATTTGTCTGTCACAAAATTTTTGGTACAATTTGTCTTTGTCACAAAATTTTTGGTACAATTTGTCTTTGTCACAAAATTTTTGGTACAGTTCGTTCTTGTCACAAGATTTTTGATACAAATGTGTGTTTGCCGCAAAATTCTTGATTCAGCTTCTGGTTGTCACAACATTTGTGATACCATGTATTTTTGTCACAACATTTTTGATTTCCGTTTGTCAGAAAAATGTTGATACAATTTGTGTTTTGTAACCAAATTTTTTATACAATTTGATAACAGAAAATGTGACACTTAAAGTTTTGCAGAGAGATTTTTTAGCAACTGATAGAGACTGCCTGTTTGTTTTGCCTAAATCTATGTAAATGTCTGTTTCAAACTTTGTGCTGTCCTAGCCAAATACTGGTTAGTAGTGTGTGTGTGTGTGTGTGTCTGTGTGTGTGTGTGTGTGTGTGTGTGTGTGCGCAAGAGAGTGAGAGAGAGAGAGCGAGAGAGAGATGGAGAGAGAGAGAGAGAGAGGCATTGTGTTTAAAGGAATAATGATCTGTGTTATTTTTAAAGTACAAGGAAGGTATATAAAGATCAGGGGTAAAGTATGAATAATTACGAATGTCAGAGATAAAGTATGAATTGTTATAAAGGTCAGAGGTAAAGTATGACTAGTTATGAAGGTCAGAGGTATAGTATGAATTGTTATGAAGGTCAGAGGTAAAGTATGAATTGTTATAAAGATCAGAGGTAAAGTATGACTAGTTATGAAGGTCAGAGGTATAGTATGAATTGTTATGAAGGTCAGAGGTAAAGTATGAATAGTTATGAAGGTCAGAGGTAAAGTATGAATAATTATGAATGTCAGAGATAAAGTATGAATTGTTATAAAGGTCAGAGGTAAAGTATGACTAGTTATGAAGGTCAGAGGTAAAGTATGAATTGTTATGAAGGTCAGAAGTAAAGTATGAATTGTTATGAAAGTCAGAGGTAAAGTATGAATAGTTATGAAGGTCAGAGGTAAAATGTGAATAGTTAGTTATGAAGGTCAGAGGTAAAGTATGAATTGTTATGAAGGTCAGAGGTAGAGTATGAATAGTTATGAAGGTCAGAGGTAAAGTGTGAATAATTATGAATGTCAGAGGTTCAGTATAAATAGTTATGAAACTCAGAGGTAAAATATGAATAGTTATGAAGGTCAAAGGTAAAGTGAATGGTTAATTATGAAGGTCAGAGGTAAAGTATGAATAGTTAGTTATGAAGGTCAGAGGTAAAGTATGAATAGTTATGAAGGTCAGAGGTAAAGTATGAATAGTTATGAAGGTCAGAGGTAAAGTATGAATAGTTATGAAAGTCAGAGTAAAGTGTGAATGGTTAGTTATGAAGGTCAGAGGTAAAGTATAAATAGTTATGAAGGTCAGAGGTAAAGTATGAATAATTATGAAGGTCAGTGGTAAAGTATGAACAGTTATGAAGGTCAGAGGTAAAGTATGAATAGTTATGAAGGTCAGAGGTAAAGTATGAATAGTTATGAAGGTCAGTGGTAAAGTATGAACAGTTATGAAGGTCAGAGGTAAAGTATGAATAGTTATGAAGGTCAGAGGTAAATTATAAATAGTTATGAAGGTCAGAGGTAAAGTATAAATAGTTATGAAAGTCAGAGGTAAAGTATGAATAGTTATGAAGGTCAGAGGTAAAGTATGAATAGTTATGAAGGTCAGAGGTAAAGTATGAATAGTTATGAAGGTCAGAGGTAAAGTATAAATAGTTATGAAGGTCAGAGATAAAGTATGAATAGTTAGTTATAAAGGTCAGAGGTAAAATATGAATAGTTATGAAGGTCAGAGGTAAAGTTTGAATAGTTATGAAGGTCAGAGGTAAAGTATGAATAGTCTTATAGATAAATATTTTGTCATGGGTGGTGGTAAGATGTGTATGATCGGACAGTGTTCATCTTGGTTTTATTTCTACCTACCTGCCTATCTATCTACATGTCTGTCTGTCTGTCGGTGTATTTATCTGTTTGTGTATTTATAGCTTATCTGTCTATCTGTCTGTATGTCTGCCTGTCTGTCTGTCCGTCCATTTCTTTATCCATCTATCTGTTTAGTTCATTTGGGTGACAAATGTTTGAATATGTTTGTCATGATACATGACTGTATGTGTCTGTCTTGCTTGCAAGAGCATGTAAAAAAAAAAGAGATTGTTACTCCATCGGAGAAATAACTAAAAATTATTTAACCTTCATAAGTTACTCTGCTTGTCATAGGCAGCTCTGAGATGAAGGAGATTCCGCACACACACACACTTTATTTAAGGATCTTTTTTTTTATTCATTTGTATCCATCTTTTCCCTGCAAGTTAGTCAGCATCTGGAGATTTTGTGATTGTCAAGGTTGATAACCTTGCTGGGGCATGTGATAAGATTCTGTGTATATGCCATGTTACTCTGGAGCTCTTTCGCTCAGTATTTATGGTGTGGTTAGCATACTTACTGAGCTCTTTCGCACAGTATTTTGCAGAGTATTTATGGTGTGGTTAGCATACTTACTGAGCTCTTTTGCAGAGTATTTATGGTGTGGTTAGCATACTTACTGAGCTCTTTTGCAGAGTATTTATGGTGTGGTTAGCATACTTACAGAGATCTTTCGCACAGTGTTTCTGGTGTGGTTAGCATACTTACTGAGCTCTTTCGCACAGTGTTTCTGGTGTGGTTAGCATACTTACTGAGCTCTTTCGCACAGTGTTTGTGGTGTGGTTAGCTTACTTACTGAGCTCTTTCGCACAGTATTTATGGTGCGGTTAGCATACTTACTGAGGTCCTTTGCAGTGTTTTTGGTGTGGTTATCATACTTACTGAGCTCTTTCGCACAGTATTTATGGATGGTGTGGTTAGCATACTTACTGAGCTCTTTTGCTCAGTATTTATGGATGGTGTGGTTAGCATACTTACTGAGCTCTTTTGCACAGTATTTATGGATGGTGTGGTTATCATACTTACTGAGCTCTTTCGCACAGTATTTATGGTGTGGTTAGCATACTTACTGAGGTCCTTTGCAGTGTTTTTGGTGTGGTTATCATACTTACTCAGCTCTTTCGCACAGTATTTATGGATGGTGTGTTAGCATACTTACTGAGCTCTTTCGCACAATATTTATGGTGCGGTTAGCATACGTACTGAGATCTTTCGCACCATATTTATGGTGTGATTAGCATACTTAATTAGCTCTTTCGCACAGTGTTATGGTGTGGTTAGCATACTTACAGAGCTCTTTCTCACAGTGTTATGGTGTGGTTAGCATACTTAATGAGCTCTTTCGCACAGTGTTTATGGTGTGGTTAGCATACTTACTGAGTTCTTTTGCACAGTATGGTGTGGTTAGCATACTTCTGAGCTCTTTGGCACAGTGTTTATGGTGTAGTTAGCATACTTACTGAGCTCTTTCGCACAGTGTTTATGGTGTGGTTAGCATACTTACTGAGCTCTTTGGCACAGTGTTTATGGTGTGGTTAGCATACTTACTGAGCTCTTTCGTACAGTATTTATGGTGTTTGTTAACATTACTGAGCTGTTTCGCACAGTGTTTATGGTTTGGTTAGCATACTTACTGAGCTCTTTCGCACAGTGTTTATGGTGTGGTTAGCATACTTACTGAGCTCTTTGGCACAGTGTTTATGGTGTGGTTAGCATACTTACTGAGCTCTTTGGCACAGTGTTTATGGTGTGGTTAGCATACTTACTGAGCTCTTTCGTACAGTATTTATGGTGTTGTTAACATACTGAGCTGTTTCGCACAGTGTTTATGGTTTGGTTAGCATACTTACTGAGCTCTTTCGCACAGTATTTATGGTGTGGTTAGCATACTTACTGAGCTCTTTCGCACAGTATTTATGGTGTGGTTAGCATACTTACTGAGCTCTTTCGCATAGCATTCATGGTGTGGCTAGCATGCTTGTGAGCTCTTTCGCGCAATATTCATTGTGTGGTTAGCATACTTACTGAGCTCTTTTGCACAATATTTATGATGTGGTTAGCATACTTAGTAAGCTCTTTCGCACATTATTTATGGTGTGGTTAGCATACTTACAGAGCTCTTTCACTGGACTTTAAACAAAAATAACGATAACAATAGGCCTGGTACCTTGACTTCAGCCTTTCAGGTGTTATATCAGGAGTTCTTTCCCTTAGCTCATGACCAAAGATGTACTCTGTGAGTGTAGGGCATTAGGTTGTCTTTATCCAAGGCCGCTCATCCATGAGTCGTGATTGCATTTCACACGAGAAGTATTATGTCCTCTGATCTGCAGTGGAAACAAGGGTTTTAGCTGTGCTGTCGTTGCTTTATGTTAGATGTCAACTTTAATACCATGTCTTGCTTTCATTGTTAACTGTATTCACCTGTACCCTGCTGATTGTGGAGTTGGCTGTGATGTTGATGTCATTGGTGATTATCCAACACAAATCCATGTTTTACAGCTACATATGTGATATTATATATATATACACTGTTAATTGTTAAACTTTTCTTGTGCAATTCTTTAAATATGACCCGTTCTCACAGAGGGTGACGTAAGTCGATTTTTGGTGACATCAAGAGCATGATATTTCCTTTCCAGTGAAATGTCACTGGAGTCTGTAGGACAGTAAACTGATGGAACTGTGGCCAGTGGGAATGTCACATGTGCGTAATTCTTGCTTTTGAGAACGTGGATGAGAAATATTGAGATCATTCACCGGCAGATTGTTTTTAGCAACCGCTATGATGAAAGTATATCTGGGTTATTTTCCAATAAACTGTGTGCAGCTCTTAGAAGTTGATGATATAATTCTCAAAACAATGTATGGAATGTCAGCGGTTTCCATTTGGGGTCGAACTGTGATGGTGATCTGAAAATTGCCAAATTTGGATCATTTCAGTTGAACTGTGATGGTGATCTGAAAATTGCCAATTTTGGATCATTTCAATTGAGCTGTGATGGTGATCTGAAAATTGCCAGTTTCAATTCATTTCAATTTAGTTGTGATGGTGATCTGAAAATTGCCAACTTTGGATCATACAGTTGAGCTGTAATGGTGATCTGAAAATTGCCAATTTTGGATCATTTCAGTTGAGCTGTAATGGTGATCTGAAAATTGCCAATCTTGGATAATTTTGATTGGGCTGTGATGGTAATCTGAAAATTGCCAATTTTGGATTTTTTCAATTGGGCTGTAATGGTGATCTGAAAATTGCTAATTCAGAAATGAAAGATATCCGGATGAGGGATGTTACCATCATTATTTAACTTTAATGTTGCGTTTGGGGGGTGATTTAATTGTGAAGTGAGCACAGTGAGCAAAGACCAAATGAACAATAAGTGAACAAGCAACATCTGAGGGTGTTGGATGGGACACAGAGGATCAATGCCTCATCATCTCCGGACAGTCACCTCCCAGCTTTCGATACCATATGGTAGCTATTTTTGCAAGCAAACGGGGAAGGGGTGGGGCTGTCCATGCGCTGCATGACCCATTCAGACCCAGTCAGCAGTTACCTTGTTCACAAACTGAATGTTAAAGTGGGGAGATGACAAACCCCGGGACATGGCCACAGATCGCGCACCAACCAGGTCCAGACCAGCTACTGGACCAAGAGAGAATAGAAGGGCTGTCTCATACCTTTCGGTGGACCTTCATCTCTCTGTTGGTGAGCCTGCCCAGCCACCAGCGTGGCTGAGGGATATCACATGATTACGTAAAGTTTGGGCTATAAGCCACGACTTTTTCCCCCAGCTTTAACCCCTGCGGCTTATAAAATGATGCGGCTTACTTGCGGATTTTCCCTGATCCCAGGAGCGTCACGTTCTCGTATATTCTTAGCTTCTCTTTAACTCACCAAAATCGTGTTTACCGTTCATGAATTTTCTGGTGAGCTCCATGTTAAAGTGTTAACTGTTAACTGTTTACGTTTATAAATCAAATCCGCACACATTGAAGCATTTGGATCGGTATTCAGATTTGCTCTGCTCAAGCGTACACCCTCATCATGCTGAAAACGCGACGTAATGCCTACGAAGCAGCCTTCAAGTTCATGGCAGTCGACCTGGCCATCGAAAAAGTGCGGCTTATAAACCAGTGTCGGCTTATGTGTGAATATAGTTAAGATTTTTCTATAATTTAGTGGGTGTGCCTTATATACTGGTGCGCCCAATAGCCCGAACTTTACGGTAATTAACTTTGATGCTTTCTTTAGGGTGAGGTTAACCGTGAAATTCGTCACACACTGAGGAAAAGCCCAAAGAGCAAATAACAATTAAAATCTCAGTTCCATCCTGACAGGCCCTCACCACCTTTGTCAGGCTGTATCGTGATGTGTCAGCCTGAGTCTGGGTCCCTGTTTGAGAGAGTGGGTCACAGATAGATCAACAAAGTCTGTGGAGCCCTGCTTGAGAATTGGGTCACTGATCAACAAAGTTTGTGGAGCCCTGTTTGAGAAATTGGGTCACAGATAGGTCAAGAAAGTCTGTGGAGCCCTGTGTTTAGAGATTGGGTCACACAATCAGAATCTGTGAGAGTTGAGAGTTGGGTCAAGTCACAATCTTTGCTGTTGAGAGATTGGGTCATGGATAGATCAACAAAGTCTTTGTGGAGCGCTGTTTGAGAGATTGGGTCATAGATAGATGAACAAAGTCTGTGGAGCCCTGTCTGAGTGATTGCGTCACAGAGAAATCAACAAAGTCTGTGGAGTCCTGTTTGAGAGATTGGGTTACAGATGTATCAACAGAGTCTATTGAGCCCTGTTTGAGAGATTGGGTCATGGATAGATCAACAGTCTGTGGAGCCCTGTTTGAGAGATTGGGTCACAAATAGATCAACAAAGTCTGTGGAGCCCTGTTTGAGAGATTGGGTCGCAGAGAAATCAACAAGTCTGTGGAGCCCTGTTTGAGAGATTGGGTCACAGACAGATTAACAAAGTCTGGAACACCTTTTCAGAGATTGGGTCACATATAGATCAAGAAAGTCTGTGGAGCCCTGTTTGAGAGATTGGGTCACAGATAGATCACGAAGTTTGTGGAGAGATTGGGTCACAGATAGATCAACAAGTCTTTGTGGAGCCCTGTTTGAGATATTGGGTCACAGATAGATCAACGAAGTTTGTGGAGAGATTGGGTCACAAATAGATCAACAAAGTATGTGGACCAGTTGCAACAAAGTTTGTTATTGATCGACTGTGTTATTTATTGTTGTTATTGAATCCTTTTACCCATGTTATTGTTATTGAACCCTTCCTGTCCCTGTCCTATCCACCAGCTTTCTACAGAAGCTGGTGGACAGGGTGGGGGAGCAAGAAAGGTTGATGTGGAACGTAAGCTCAGGGTGTGCAATTACGAACCAAATTACGTCCAGTGAATGTGAGCGATTGTAGTACGTGAGTTCCTTATTAACAGGAGAGAGAGAGTAAAAGGTGGACCAGTTTCAACAGTTTGTTGTTGTTGATAGAATGTGTTGTTTGATGGTTATCTAACAACATGACTCAGGATCTTTTTTTTTTTTTTTTTTTTTTTTTTGTGAACCAAGATGCGTCCTTTGGACACGAGTTTGTTAAACAGCAGAAATCCAAACTGATGGACAAGTCACCGGGATTTGTTGTCAGTAGAGAGAGTTCTGCTGTCAGGAGCATCCATTTTGAATCTGCTGTTGGCAAACTGAACTGTATCTGTCATTCATTGAAGATGGTCAGTCTATTCTAACTACCCCCCTTTTTATAGAAACAAAAGTGATTACCGAAAATTTTGATTGTGTACTTTCGAAGGGTATTGTGACATTAAAGACGCTCAGTTGAAATACAATTTTATGTGAAGCGAGGACAATGATATTCTGTTTTATGAGTTAAAAAAGATTTTGAATATTTAGAAGTTCCGGAGGAATTGCTGTTAAAACACCTTCTCAGAAAGTGCTGATTTTGGCACCATTTTGGCCCTGGTGACCTTGACTGTAACACCTTGTCCTCCAAACTTAACCCTTTGACTTCCGCACCTTGTCCATCGGCATCCAGCATGCCAACCATGCTAGTAAAGCAAAACCTTAACCCTTTGATTCCCTAACCCTTCCACCAGCGTCATACAGGAAGCTGATGGATAGGGTGAGGGAATCAAAGGGTTAAGTTTTTGCAGTTGGTGGAGAGGGTGTGGGAGTCAAAGGGTTAAGCATTTGTGACTCAACTGTCCGTGTCTTTGGCAAGATCCGTCTGGAAATAGCTGAGAAACTCTTAATCAAAGGACATAACTTTTGAGAATTATCTCCCATGTTGTACTTCGCAAATCTAACACAGTTTGCGCTTCCCATTCAGGTAGCATAGAAGCAGATACAAAGGAGGAGGAGTGTTCTGAGTTTACTGTTTTTGTACTTTGTATCTGCTTCTATGCTAACTGAATGGGTAGCGCAAACTGTGTTACATTTGAGAAGTACAACATGGGAGATAATTCTTAAGAGTTATGTCCTTTGATTAATATTATAAAAATTCTCCCTGCTTCCCTCTTATTTCTGAGGAACTCTTGCTAAGAGAAATGTTGGTCACACACCTCACACACGCACACAGCATCTTCTGGAGACT
This sequence comes from Monoplex corrugatus, assembly GCA_030674185.1. Taxonomy (NCBI): domain Eukaryota; kingdom Metazoa; phylum Mollusca; class Gastropoda; order Littorinimorpha; family Ranellidae; genus Monoplex; species Monoplex corrugatus. The sequence continues at coordinate 12,848,040 of JAPXFY010000027.1, read as the reverse complement.
GTATATGAGCTTGATAAATGGGGGAATGGCAGACCAGTGTACAAAAGTATGTCGTTAATGGACTGTGTTATTTTGTTCTGTATCTGGAGCATCAGGTCAGGGCCTGTTATTGCAAACCAAAGCGCACCAACCAAAAGGTGTTTGTGATTGTACATGTACATAAACAGATTTGGCCAACAGGAGACAAAACTAAATGTGATGGACCAGGTATAACAGTTTGGTGGCGGTGGGCATGTGTTATATTGTCAGTTACTTGGCGATGTGTGTGCTCAGGGTGTGTTATTGCAAACCAGTGTGCATCTGGTTAATGCTGGCGACTGTATGTACATGAGTTTGTTACAGAGGAGAAGCATGTTGATACAATACGACAGTGTTATGTCAATTTTTCATGTTCGCTGTTGCTAAAATCTACAGAAGGTGATCGTCTCTTTCTCTCCATAGCTTAACCTTTCAACTCGTGCCTTTTGTCTACCAGCATCCTGCACTGTCAACCTTGCTAGCAAAGCAAAAACATAACCCTTTGGCTCCCTTGCCCTATTCACCAGCTGGAAGCTGGTGGATAGGGTTAGGGAGTCAAAGTGTTTAGCTTTTGCAGTTGATGGATAGGGTACAGGAGTCAAAGTGTTAAGCTTTTGCAGTTGATGGATAGGGTGCAGGAGTCGAAGGGTTAAGGGGGGGGGGGGGAGTGTATCTGATGATGCTCCTCTTCTCACATCCAGTGATGACGTGTGGTAATTGTACGTTACATGCATTCGTTCAGCAGATGACAATAAATGTGATGGACCAACTAGTTTTGATAGAATGTTTTGCTCAGCTGGTTGCCTGGAAATTCAGCTAAGGGTATGTTATTTGGAACCAAAGTGCACCATACAATCACAGTGCATCATGTAACCAAAGTGCGTCATGTGACCAAAGTGCGTCATGTAACCGTGTAAGCAAAGTGCACCATGTAACCATGTAAGCAAAGTGCATCATGTAACCAGATGTATCCAGGTAATGCTGGTGGTTGTGTGTGCACGAGCAAAATGATTTTGAAGAGGATGTTGGTGGTTTGGGCCTGTGTAGAGAATGGCCAATCCAAGGCAGTACTTTCATGTTTTAGTGTAAAGATCTGTCTTGACCTTCACGTTAACCTACTCACTGTGAGCATATCAGTGATGATACTGAATGCTGTGGAAAAGTTTGGAAAGTGTACAGATCTGGAGAAGGCGGGCAGTGTCATGTGTATGCTAAAGATAATTCATACAGATACATACAAAGACTGGTTCAATTTTATACACATGTATGTCTCTGTATGAACATACTGCAATGAACATCAGTATGTATGCTTATATACATAGTTCTGTATTATTATCATTTGAGTAAATGATGTTGAAAGATGAATATTAATATGTTGAAAAACTTAAAAGCAGTGATGGGAAATACCATCAGAAAAACTGCTTATTTCTGTAATTGCATATAAAGAGGTTTTCTGTGATTATTTCCTTGGATTGTAAAAATAGTCTATTTCTTTTTGTCGTCCACATGGATAACAATAAACGCATTGCAGGTTGTGAAAATTTTTTATAAATGCTAAGAATTTGTTGTTGTTGTAATTTTTAAGAATAGATTTTTAAGAATAGACTATGCTGATAGTAAAAACATTTCTCATTTATACGAATAAGATCTTAATATTAACATTTGTAAAAGTAAAGATTCTTTGTCGTTCATTACCGTTTTCATGTTGTCTGACATCATGAATGGTGCATTGCATGTTTGTGACTTGCTCTCACAAAATGGTTTACAAGTCGTTCGGTCAGTTTTCCATGGTGGTCTCAGAATCTCATCTTTAAACGTTTAGTTGTTTCAGTATCTAGAACCATTTTTCTATCAGTGTGTTAAGACGAGGCCTTAAGATGCAAACTAAACAGTCTAAAAATGTTGAATTGTATCTGTTACGTTAGGACAACTCCTTAGATTATGTGCGCGAATGCATTGATATGTGTACTTAATTTTCTTTTTTTTTTTTATCCACTTGGAAGTATTGTGTACGTTTTGAAACAGGCAATAGCCCTGATATGGCTCTGCGCAGTCGGCTGGGCTTTAAGTGAAAATGACAGTAACATCTGTTAGGACATAAAACTTTTGTTGAAAATGATAGAGATGCAGCAGATGAAGCTTCAGAAGCGAAGTATACTATAGCATCTCAGTGACAAAGCAGTCAATAGTGAAAAGTATTGTCAATTTCATTTCTCAGAGAGGACATTTCTTAGAAAGGACTCAGAAGTCTATGCCTCTTAGAAAGGACTCAGAAGTCCATGCCTCTTAGAAAGGACTCAGAAGTCTATGCCTCTTAGAAAGGACTCAGAAGTTCATGCCTCTTAGAAAGGACTCAAAGTCCACGCCCTTAGAAAGGACTCACAAGTCCATGCCAAATTTCATTTCTTACAAAGAACTCAGAAGTCCATGCCGAAGTTCCTTTCTTATAAAGGACTCACAAGTCTATGGCAAATTTCATGTCTTAGAAAGGACTCAGAAGTCCATGGCAAATTTCATGTCTTGGAAAGGTCTCAGAAGTCCATGGCAAATTTCGTGTCTTAGAAAGGACTCAGAAGTCCATGGCAAATTTCATGTCTTAGAAAGGACTCAGAAATCCATGGCAAATTTCGTGTCTTAGAAAGGACTCAGAAGTCCATGGCAAATTTCGTGTCTTAGAAAGGACTCAGAAGTCCACGGCAAATTTCATTTCTTACAAAGAACTCAGAAGTCCATGCCAAAATGCTTTTCTAAGAAAGAACTCGGAAGTCCACGCCTCTTAGAAGGGACTCAGAAGTCCATGCCAAAATTCTTTTCTTAGAAAGAACTCAGAAGTCGACTGCTGAGGATAATCATTAATTTCTGTTTTCCTGACACTGAAAGCCATTTTTGTAGAATGGCCTGTTCCAGCAGTTACTAACTTAAAACAGTTGTGAATCGTATTTGGAAAAAGAAAAGCTACATTTGTAAGTAATACTTCAAATGGAAGGTAAGAAAATGGAGTTTTCAGTGAGGTCAGAATTAGTACCCAAACGTCCAAAGACGACCTAGAGACCGTTTTGTTGGAGTGGGTCGCGTTGTCATCCAGTAGTGAGGAATCAATAAATTTCTGAGTCTCATGGTGCATTGAAGGCTTTTGATTGTTGGAAAGAGATTAAAATTTGTCATATGGTTTCATTAGGGTCCTCTTTGCCTGAATGGCAAGATTTTTGATTTGAAAGGAATCTGAAATTTGGAATTTCTGTTAGTATGGCGGCGAGACTTTTTTCTTCTCCTCAATTGCAAGGCTTGTTTGTGTGTGTGTGTGTGTGTGTGTGTGTGTGTGTGTGTGTGTGTGTGTGTGTGTGTGTGTGTGTGTGTGTTGTGTGTGTTTCAAATTGTGCTTATCTTTCGAGCCCAATAGAAAATTTACAAAGATGTATTTCCTTGTATGTTTCGTGTACTTAGACCAAAGGCTTCAGGTGTTCACATAAATGACATTCTTGATGAATGTTTTTGTTTTTGTTGTTGTTGTTATTTGTGAATGTTTTTTGGTCATTGTGCAAATGTCCGTTTTGATACTTAATTTAAACCTATTTCATCTCAGCTGGGAACACCTGTAATAAGAAAAAAAAAATCCTGTTTTTATGTCGCTTTATCTCAACTCTTGTTTGTCTGTTTGCTTGTTCGTTTTTCATTCCATTTGATATTGTATTTAGATAACATTAATTCGCTAAGTCACGTATCATTGTCAATCTCCTCAGTCTAGGGTTTTGATAGCTTTTATACTGTCTTTGTATTATGTTGTTGTGTATTCAATATTTTTTTTATTTGAAAACGTTGTTGAAGGATCTTTGTATTATGTTGTTTTGTATTCAGTATTTTTTTTATTTGAAAACGTTGTTGAAGGATTCTCCTGGGTGCTTCAACAGTTGAAAATCAGATGCATTGGTGTAAACGTGGAAAATCTATTGCTGTACGTTTGTACAGTACAAACTAATATGTATGTTGATGTACAGTGTGTTTCAGGCTAAGTGTCTGATTCATGTTCATGACAAGATTATGTTTGTTGATGTACACAATGTTTCAGGCTGTTAAGTCTGATTCATGTTCATGGAAATTTAACATGAGGTAAGATGATAGTCTTTGAGAAAATAAATACGTGTAAGTATATTTCTCTGGTTCTTTGTTTTATTTGTGAAGATGGTGGATTTTCTTTTGTTTTCTTTTGTTTTTAATTATGTTTTGCTGTCCTATTCTCTACTTCTCTTCATTGGCCACAGAGTCTGGACAGTTTTGCATACTGCTATGATGATGTGGATGATAATCGTGATGATTTTGGTTATACAATTCTCTAATGATACAAGGTCAGAACAAGATTGAGGCAGCTGAAAAATGGTTTCTAAGAAGAATGTTAAGACTTCCATGGACAGCAAAGAAAACGGATTAGACAGTCTTGAAGGCGGCAGACACACACACACACACACACACACACACACACACACACACACACACACACACACACACACACACACACACACACACACACACACACACACACATTAATGAAAAAGATTAGGAAAAGACAAGCAACAGTTATAGGACATTTTATGAGAAAGAGAAATTAAACCACCTAATCACAACAAGAAAGCTGGAGGGAAAAAGAGCACCAGGTAGACCCAGGGCTAGGGAGAAAATATTGGACGGACTTGCACAGTGGATGAAGACAGACGGGGTAGGAGATGTACTTGCAGCGACAAAGGGTAGATTCATACAGAGGGCCATGATCACGAACGCCATGTGGCAGGGGACATGATGATGATGATGATGATGATGATGATGCCTGGCAATGGGGATGATAATCGTGATGCTTTTGGTTTCAAAATGCTATGATGATAATGTGGATGATAATTCTAATGCTTTTCGGTTTCACGATGCTATCCAAAACAAGTGTGACTGCCCGCGTTCAAGCAAACAGGAACAAATAAACAAACAAACAAACAAACAAACAAAAAGCACGAAAAAAGAATCAGAACGCGTATTTAATACAACAAGACAAGACAGGCACAAAGTTTCGGCCAACTGGCCTTTGTCAAGCATAAGATCACAAACAAACAAACACCAAATACAAAAATTAGGAGAATAAGACTGAAACTTCCTTTTCTCACACAGGACGAAGCAGCAGGGAAGTTTCAATCTTTTTCTCCTAATTTTTGTGTCTGGTGTTTGTTTGTTTGTGATCTTACGCTTGACAAAGGCCAGTTGGCCAAAAATTTGTGCCTGTCTTGTCTGGTTGTATTAAATACGTGTTTTATTCTTTTTTCGTGCTTTTTTTTTTCACGATGCTATGATGATGATGATGATGTGGATGATAATCGTGATGCTTTTGGTTTCCATTCTAGATTCAGACTGTATGACAGGGCCGTACTCAACCAGGCCCTATTAATTTTACCATGGAGATGCCGGGGGCTCTTTTGGTATAAAGACTGTCCCCATCTTTTGGAAGTTCTGTGTTAGAAATTTCCTCTTTTCTGTCGCTCTCTTTGTTTCTGCCTTGTTTCTTTGCTTTATATATGTTTTGGTGTCCTTATGTATGCTTATATTTGTATTCAGGTGTTTTTTAAATGCCCTGTGCGATAAATTGGACGGAGTGGTCAATGCCAGGGACATGTCCTTAGATTATGTGCGCGAATGCATTGATATGTGCACTTAAGTTTCTTTTCTTTCTTTCTTTTTTTTTTTCTGTTGAAGTTTAGTATGGTTTGAAGCGGTTATAGCCCCGATATGGCTCTAGCAGTCGGCTGGGCTTTAAACAACAATAACAATAACAATGAAAAAAAACTGCCTGTTTTCAGGGTTGGGGAAGGCAAAGCAGCTAAGAAGAAGAAGCCAACACCACTCATAATACTGACTCTGAAAAAAATTTCGAAGAAGTCTCTACGACCTCCCTCCTTTATAATGTCATAGTCATTTCAGGACAACCTGGCCAATTTGAAAAGATTGATTCAGGTTAAAGGGAATGTGGGAAGGGTGAAAAGCAGACGAATGGAAATGGTGTATGGAAGGATAGATATCCGTTAGAAGTTAAGTCAAGCCTGCTTGCATGAAAGTATGATAGTACAAGTTCAACACTGATTTGAGTTGACAATAAAAAACATATCAAAAGTGTATAAATACTCTCTTTAATTCGACTGTGGATATTAAAAGTACATAAATACTCTCTTTAATTCGACTGTGGATATTAAAAGTGCATAAATACTCTCATTAATTCGGCTGTGGATAGATTAACAATAAAACATTGTTGTTTTTTTTAAATCAACAGTAAAATGTTTTGTTGAACCCTTCGACTCTCGCACCCTATCCACCAACTGCAAAAACTTAACCCTTTGAATCCCTCACACTATCCACCGGCTTTTTTGCAAGGAAGCTGGTGGATAGGGTGCCGGAGTCAAAGGGTTAATTGGTTTCTGTTTGTTCCGTTTTCTTTTAACAGACGAGACACAGATACACATGTCATTACAATATAGCTGAGATTTTTCCAGTAACAGACCGATACAAATATCATCATCATCATCATCAGGTGCCTTGCCGCATGGCGTTGGCGATTATGGACTTCCATCTGTCTCTATCTCTTGTTGCCTCAAGCATCTCTTCCACCCTCTTTGTCCTCAGCCACTCTGCAAGTCCGTCTAATATCTTCTCCCTGGGTCTACCTGGCGCTCTCTTCCCCTCCAGCTTTCCCGTCGTGACCAGGTGCTCCAATTCCCCCCTCCTCATAAAATGGCCTACAAATGCCGCTGTCCTTTCCCAATCCTCCCCATGAATGATCCTCCCGCGTCCGCCTCCATCAAGACCTCTCCGCCTGTCCCGCTCTCCCCGCCGCCCATGGAACCCCCAACACCCCTCCCAGAAACCATACCCCGGCTGCCCCGATCCTGCTCGGACTCCGCCTGCTGACTGTCCACGCCTCACAACCGTACAACAACACCGGCTCTATACAACATTCAAGAACTCTCCTCTTGACGTCAACCGACGGCACCTGTTGGTAAGAACGCCCTTCATCCTCCTGAATGCTGCCCTGGCCTGGCCAACTCTGCCGGCCACCTCTGATGTGCATCTGCCGACTGGTGAAACGATTGCTCCCAGGCATCTAAACCCATCAACCCGCCCCAATGCTGCACGCCTTGTACAAAAAAAAAAAAAAAAAAGCCAAAAAAAAAAGCCGACCACATATCTCCTCTCCCGGCACAACTTCACTGGCTCCCTGTATCAAAGCGCATACAATACAAACTAGACACCATGTGCTACAAAAGCCTCAATAACGCAGCCCCTGATTACCTGTCAAGCCTACTTGAGATCTATGTTCCCTCACGTACCCTCCGCTCTGCCTCCGATCCTCTGACTTTTCGCTTTCCACGCACTAAGCTCAATACCTATGGTCCACGAGCCTTCTCTGTTTCTGGTCCACTCTCCTGGAACAAACTTTCTCTCTCAGTCCGTCAGCAGCCTACTTTTGTCTCCTTCAAGTCCGCTCTCAAAACTCACCTTTTCTCCTCTGCATAAAATCCTGACCTCACTCAACCCTATCTGCAGCCTGTCTCCACTCGGAGGGGAATCACATTAGAATATATAATTGTACATAATATGCTCTCTATAATTTTCCATTGCTTTTTTTCTTTCTCCCCATTTATAGCCATGCGTGTGTGTGTGTGTGTGTGGTGTGTGTGTGTGTGTGTGTGTGTGTGTGTGTGTGTGTGTTGTGTAGTGTGTGTGTGTGTGTGTGTGTGTGCGTGCATATATGCGTGTGTGTCTGTTCAGCGCTTAGATTTGATTTTATCAAGATTTTGCGCTATATAAATATTGTAATTATTATTATTATTTAGGCTGCGCTGCTTGCTGCCATCCTGCATGAGGGGACCCCATGTTATACAAATATCATAAGATATAAAACCCATACGCTAGGTTGGATCTTAAGTCCTTGCCAGCTCATGGGGTTTATGTGCAGTAGACTTGAGGCTTGTGCCATGAACATTTAGGACCTTTTTCATCACATGGCATCAGTGGCCTCAGTACCTTGCGAAGTCATTCCGAGCGCGGCGACGTTATCTGGAGAAACTGAAAGTGTTTTTATTTGTTGTTGAATGTACTTTACAGCAAGAAAATGTATCTCAGAAGTCAAACTGTTCAACCAACCAAACCAACCAACCAACCAACAAACAACCAACCAACCAAACAAACAAAACGAAAGTACCTAACAGCAATAAAATGCACCTTTCTTAGAAGTTAAACTGTTTAATTAACAAAACAATATCAACAAAGAAAGCTAGAAACAAACAAACAAACCAAAGTACCAAACAGCAAAACAAAAAACCCAAAAAGAAACCCAACAAAAAATGCACATCAGAAGTCAAATAAACAAAAAAGAAAGAAAGAAAGAAAGAAAGAAAGAAAGCAAACAACAAACAAAAAACAAACCAACCCAAAGTACCTAACAGCGATAAAATGCATCTTAGAAATCAAAATGTTTAACAAACAACCAAAACAAACACAAACAAACAAACAAACAAACAAACAAACAAACAAACAAACAAAACGAAGTACCTAACAGCAATAAAATACACATCAGAAGTGAAACTGTTTAAACAAACAAACAAACAAACAAACAAACAAACAAACGAACGAACAAACAAACAAAAAATAAACAAACCCAAAGTACCAAGTCAAACTGTTTAATTAACAACAAACAAACAAACAAAACAAACAAACAAACAAACAAACAAACAAACAAACAAACAAAACCAAAGTCTAAAAAGCACAAGTCCGGGAGAGAGACATGGAAAGGGCGGTAAAAATGTTTTAACTAAGATAGATCCATACTTGCCTCCCTTTCATTACAAAACTCCTTTGGTTGTTTTTTCAATGACAGGCTGTTGTTCAATGTCAGCTCCTATGAGGCTGCTGACACTAGACCTTTGCTTTGCTAACCAGGAAGCTGGTGGCCAGGGTGAGGAAGTCAAAGGGTTAAATTTCTGTACTTGGTAGATAGCGTGCGAGAGTCAAAGGGTTAATGTTAGTTCCTATGAGGCTACTGACACAAGACCTTTTGTCGTTGTTCTTTGCTATAAGGTCTCTGACAGTTAGGTCCTAATTTTTTTTCACCTTTTTTAAATTCATTTTTTAACAGTGAATAGACATCAACAAACAATGTAGTAACAAAACAAAACAAAAGCAAATAATAATAATTTCAATTCATACACGTAAGAGGAACGTTTTTGACATCTGACAAAATAAACATGCAGAAAAAACAACAACATATTTCATACACGGGAGATTTCAAAGTGAACATCAAGATTTCAAACATGTCATAAAGATGAATTTGTTCTCTATTAACAAAACAATGGTTTATAGCTATTCCATTGAGCATTAAAAACGGACAAATGAAAGTCGTCCACTCTGGCATTACACTGTTCGATTCTGAATCTTATTTAATAGTCTTTGAAAAGTACGTATATTCGAAATACATTTGTCAATCTTACCAGTTTATTTTCCCCCCTCTTTTCCTCTCCCCCCTTGCCCTCTTGTTTGATTGCTTGTTTGTTTGTTTTTCCTTTCTTCCCTTCTTTTTTGAATGTACAGAATGAGTAAGTTTTATGACCATTGTTTTGTGAAATTATAATAGGCACAATCTTATTATAATTTACACATATATCACGCCTAAACGAATATTATCCATCAAGAATTTCACTTACTTTTTGTTAGGCCTGATCGGTTCAGCGAACCCTCGTCACAAAACAATGGTCATAAAATTAAGTAACGCCTATATGGCTGAAACAAGAAAACTCTCAGCATAGAATGAGTTAGGTCCTAATTTTAACGAAAGAGTTTCATTCGTTTAGAATTTAGACAGCTAGCTATTCCTTGCCTGCTTGTACTGTTGTTTTCCATTTCACTTTCTGCCCATCGTATTAACTCTTAGTTTGACTTTCTTGTTGGCTGTTTGATCAATTAATAGATAGTGGAGTCATCAAATGACAAAGATAGACAAAGGATGTTCTTATCTTTAAGTTAAGATTGCACGAGTTCAGGTATTGGTTAACCCTTTGACTCCCGCACCCTGTCCACCAGCATTCTGCATTGTCAACCATGCTAGCTAAGCAAAAACTTAACCCTTTGACATCTCACCCTATCCACCAACTTCCTACAGTGTAGTCATCAAGTAACAAGACAGACAAAGGAAATTATTGCACGAGTTCAAGCCTTTGTTAACCGTTTGACTCCTCCTCATCCTGTCCACCAGCATTCTGTATTGTCAACCATGCTAGCCAAACATGAAGCTTAACACTTTGAGTCCCTCACCCTATCCACCACCTTCCTGCTGCAGGAAGCTGGTGGATAGGGAGAGTGAGTCAATGGCATAAGTTTTTGCAGTTGGTGGATAGGATGCGGGAGTCAGAGCGATAAAGAATAAATAAAACAAAAACAAAAACAAAAACAAAAAACAAAAAACAACAAACAAAACAAAAAAACGAAAGAAAGAAAGAAAAAGAAAGGAAGAAAGAAAGTATGTGTCCTCATCATCATCATGTGTCCTGCCGCATGGCGTTGGCGATCATGGCCCTCCATATGGTCTATCCCTTGTCG
>JAPXFY010000027.1:12829905-12832405 GCA_030674185.1 Monoplex corrugatus | reverse complement strand
AAGATTTAGTGATACTTAAAAACAATTAAATCATAACAACATTTCAAGATCCAAAAACGTGGAATGTTTTAAAAAAGATTTCACCAGAAAAGATTGGAACATGTAGCCTACTCCAAGAAACATGACTGATAAGACATTTTCAGTTGGAACAGTTTCAGTTTCAGTTTCAGTTTCTCAAGACGACGTCTCCGCGCTCGGAACGAATTCCATATGCACTAACGTCACAGGTGCCATGTGTATGGTGATCATGGCACAAGCCTTAAGCCTGCACATAAACCCATGAGCTGGCCAGGTCCTGAGGCCCTACCTAGCCTATTGGAATAGTAGGCCTACTGTAATGAACTGAAAACTGAAAAGATATACAATTATAAATAACAAAATGAAAGTAAGACATAGACACGAATGTACAATGGAAAGGCGTGTACAGTTCACCTGACAGAAATGTACTGCATCAAGATATAGAAACTAGAGTATAACTGACATTACAAAAAATGAATTGCAAGTTCTGGGAATGTTAACATTTTTTTCTTTTACAAAACATGAAATGACTGACAAAGATACTTAACAAAATAAAAATGACTTGTAATATTCTGAGTGGTCTGAAAACACCCGACATGATATGAGAAACGATATTTAATCAATAATAATAAAAATTACAAGTGAGATTACAGGAGTAGTTGATATAGGAAATCCAACAATGATTGTGAGACATATTAACACATGTTGTGCCCTCACAGGGTTATTCATGAACATATTTTTTTCAGGGATATATTCCTTAACCCCTTGACTCCTGCACCCTGTCCATCAGCGACCTGCACTGTCAACCACGTTAGCAAAGCAAAAATTTAACCCTTTGACTCCCTCACTCTATCCACCAGCTTCCTGCAGGAAGCTGGTGGATAGAGTGAGGGAGTCAAAGGGCTAAATTTTTGCAGTTGGTGAACTGAGTGCTGGAGTCTAAGGGTTAATATTCTCTATTCAGCATGGACTGATTCGGTCACACATACCCGATATGTTATCTCCCTCTTCCCCGTTTTAACCAGCTCACACTACACGGCAGTAACAACACACATAATTATAGATATGGCAGACAGTTTTTCAAAACACACACAGTTATTGTCTGTTTTATTTTTGCAAGATGTCCAGTTATGGCGGCATGACTATGGTATAGCTTCAGGGGCAGTGTTATCAGATAAAATAAAAGAAGGAAAGAAACAAACAACCCCTCCCAAAAAACAACACACAAAAAAACACAACAAAAAACAAAAAACACACAAAAAACCAAAACAAAAACAACAAAACAACAAACAAAACAAAAAACAAACAAACAAACACAAAAAACAACAAACAAAAACAAACAAACAAACAAAACAAACAAACAAACAAACAAACAAACAGATAATAAAATTCCAAATTACTATCACTTCTCAACGACTATGGAATTGTGTCGCTGAATGTCGATCTTGTTTGTAAATAATAAATAAACGAACGAATGAATGATAATGAATAAATAGATAAATAAATAAATAAACAAATAAAAATAAATGAAAACAAACAAACAAACAAATAGGCAGACAGACAAACAACAATAGAAAATAAATAGATAAACAACAATAAACAAACAGACGGACAGACAAACAAATAAAATGATAAATAATAGAAAATAAATGAAAATAAACAAACAAATAATAAATGAATATAATAAATAAATAATAAATAAATAAACGGACAGACAGACACACAAACAAAAATACGGTCACAGACGTATATTGCTAGTTCTACCAACGACAATGGCATAGAGTCACAACACCCATCTTCCTACTCAGAAACCTTAAATGGTTCGACACGTGGCTCAGCCACCTTTGTCCAGGCAGCAGCAAGTGGTCCATCCTGATGAGGTTCTGCACCGGCCACAACCGGCTCAATGCATACATGAACCTTAAACCTGAGTTCAAACCCTCGCCTTCACTAATCTACCCCTGCGGTCAAGAGGACTATAGACAGCTGAGCACACGTTACAGCGATGTCGCCTCTATCGTGTGGACACGTGGGGTGGGGGGGGAGGGGTAGGAGACATGGCCAGCTACAACTCCTCTGACCAACGACCTCCCCATGGCAGCAGGTAGGAAATGGGAGGGTTAAAAAAAAATCCGGCCACGTTTTGGCCAGATATGGCCCGGCCATGTGATATTTTTAGCCTTTTGACTCCTGCACCCTATCCACCGACTGCAAAAACGTAACCCTTTGACTCCCTCAGCCTATCCACCAACTGCAAAAACTTAATCCTTTGACTCCCTCAGCCTATCCACCAACTGCAAAAACTTAACCCTTTGACTCCCTCACTCTATCCACCAACTGCAAAAACTTAACTCTTTGACTCCCTCACCCTATCCACCAGTTTCCTGCAAGGAAGCTGGTGGATAGGGTGAGAGAGTCAAAGGGTTAAGTTTTTTTTTTGGTATGGCTAGCATGGTTGACAATCCAGGGTGTTGGAAGACAG
>JAPXFY010000027.1:12822405-12824905 GCA_030674185.1 Monoplex corrugatus | reverse complement strand
AAACATAAATACACTCAACAAACACACACCACCGAAGACGGAGTGTACAGACTGCATTGCAACATATTGTCTGCACAGTGTAGGCTAAAACAAAAGTGTATACACGCATCCTTTAACAATCAGATTAGATAAAAACAAAGAAAAACAAAACAAAACAAAACAAAACATTTTTTTTTAATTGTGACATTGAACATGTCATACCATTAACAGTGCCAAACCCTTAAAGTTTTGAACAAATGGGCCATAACATACAAAAAAAAAAAATAAAAAAAAAAAAAATAAAAAGCCCTAAGAAGAATCATAATCCAACCCTAAAATGGACCATAATCAACCCTAAAATGGATCATAATCAACCCTAAAATGGACTATAATCAACCCTAAAATGGATCATAATCAACCCTAAAATGGATCATAATCAACCCTAAAATGGACATATCACTAAATGACAATCAACCTAAAATGGACCATAATCAACCCTAAAATGGATCATAATCAACCCTAAAAGGGATCAAAAATGAGCCAAGATGTAAGGGAAATAACCAGAAGGAAGTGTACACCAGATAGTGCCTTTGGTATGTTCTCACGGGTTATGCCCCCTGGTAAAGACCTGGTTGTCGTAGAGGTAGGTAGATCTCCCGTCTTCCTGTCTGACTGTACGGATCTGGATCATGCTCTGTGAACTTCGCGCAAGGGGCTTCAATCCACCCATCTGTGAGCAGGGTAACTAGCCTTGTTTACAGATGGGGGAAGGATAACGAAACCGAAATGCGTGAGGAGATAGGCGCCGCTAACATAATGCTTGCTCCACGAAAATGCTGACGTCTGTGTTAACTTATTCCCTGGCCTGGCGATGTCGGGTGTATGGGACTACCATTCACTTCACTTCACTTCAGCTTGCTTGGGTCCGTTGTTGGACATAAACCTTTCTCATTGCACGCCACTGTTGCCGGTTATTAACTAATGTTCTGGTCCATTGTTTGTCGAACTTTTCTAGATCGTCTGGCCATCTGGTTCTCTGGCGACCTCTGTTCCTTCTTTTTTTTCTGGCTTCGAGGGATCCAGTGTGTCACTTTGGTGGTCCATCTGTTGTCAGATCTCCTAATGACATGACCAGCCCAGTTCCACTTTCGTTTACAAACTGTGTCTGTTATGTCTTGGACCTTCGTTTTTCCTCTTACTGATGCCACCGTTTTTTGGTCCTTCCAGGTAATTCCCATCATGATCCGTTCGTGGGCCCTTTGCATGGTTCGCAGTTTTAGGAGCTGACGTTTCGTCAGGTTCCATGTTTCGGTTCCATAATGGGACTATCATTACCGTTCCTGAATTTCACAGACCATAGACCTGTGGGTTCAAGTTCTGATATCACGTGTTCGTGTCCCAGCTTTCAATATTAACAACTGGCTGTTGGCTGCTCATCTTAATGTTTCCATCATTGTGGTGGTGTCAGCTTTGTGTTTCATAGGTCCACTGGCCTGTTGGCTGCTCATCTTCATGTTTCCATCATTGTGGTGGTGTCAGCTTTGTGTTTCATAGGTCCACTGGCCTGTTGGCTGTCATCTTAATGTTTCCATCATTCTGGTGGTGTCAGCTTTGTGTTACATAGGTCCACTGGCATGTTCGCTGCTCATCTTAATGTTTCCATCATTGTGGTGGTGTCAGCTTTGTGTTACATAGGTCCACTGGCCTGTTCGCTGCCCATCTTCATGTTTCCATCATTGTGGTGGTGTCAGCTTTGTGTTACATAGGTCCACTGGCCTGTTCGCTGCCCATCTTAATGTTTCCATCATTGTGGTGGTGTCAGCTTTGTGTTACATAGGTCCACTGGCCTGTTCACTGCTCATCTTAATGTTTCCATCATTGTGGTGGTGTCAGCTTTGTGTTACATAGGTCCCTCTCCATTTCTCTCCCCTCTCCCCCCACTCCTCTTTCCTATTTCAAGACTTTGCCAGCGCATAGTGGTTTGCGAGGGCTCAGCGAATCTGCCAGATAATTGATTGCATATGTGGATGGAGCTCGTATGGAAATGTCCGATCGCGACTATACTAAAAAAAGAAAACAACTGGAACAAGAACAAGAACAAGAACAAGAACAACAACAACAAGAAAACAACAAGAACAACAACAAGAACAACAACAACAACAACAACAACAACAACAACTCCAAATGCCAAACTCAAAAAAGACCAGACAGTCACATCTAACGGAAAGGTCTTTCTTTGTTTGTTTGTTTATTTATATGTTTTGTGTTTGTGCGTTTGTTCTTACAGTCAAACAACGCTGAAAGCAACAACAACAAGAACAACAACAACAACAACAACTCCGAACGAACGTCAAACTCCAAACAGACCAGACAGTAGTCACATATATCGGAAAGGTCATTTTTGTTTGTTTGTTTGTTTGTTTATACGTTTTGTGTGTTTTGTTTGTGTGTTTGTTTGTCCTTACAGTCAGACCACACTGTTTTTGTCTGTCTTACGGGCTGATGGCTGACACCTGCAAGT
>JAPXFY010000027.1:12762405-12767405 GCA_030674185.1 Monoplex corrugatus | reverse complement strand
ACAGACGGGACCAAAATAGAAGATGACTAAAATCCTGAAGCATACGGACTTTGACTTGACTCAGGCTGATTGGCCATCTTTGAAGTATTGTCAAACACTCTGTGGTATTCAGATTATTATGACAAGCATATAAAAAGTACAAATATGCCAGTTGTTGTTTATAAACTGAGCATTGTTCTGTAATTTTGTTCTTCCTTTTTGGCATGATCATTCCAGATCCTCCACTCTCATCCACCGGGGGTTCTTTCAGTATAAATAGTATCCCCGCCTTCTGGAAATTCTATGCTAGAAATTTCCTCTTTTCTGTCACTCTCTTCGTTTCTTTCTTCCTCCTTTGCTTTCTGTCATTTCATCCTGTCATTTTCTGCCTTGTTGGTCCATTCACCTGTATGTGTTCGATAAAGTCTGACATACTTTCTCTTAGGATTAATAATTGGGTACACAATACTCCACAGATTAAGACGTCAACACCAGACTCGGAAATGCCTGGGGCGCACTAAATCAACTGGACAAAATCTGGAAATCCAATCTACCAGACAACCTGAAAAGGAACTTCTTCCGAGCAGCAGTAGAGTCCGTTCTTACATATGGCTCAATCTCTTGGACCCTAACAACGACATTGGAGAAGAAGATTGATGGAGCATACACACGAATGCTGCTTGCAGCCCTGAACAAATCCTGGAGAGAACATCCAACTAACAAAGAGTTATATTGTAAGATCCCACCAATCAGTAAATCAATACGTCAACAAAGACTGCGCTTCGCAGGACACTGCTGGCATAGCAAAGAAGAACTGGTGGGGATGTTCTACTATGGAGACCCAGCCACGACAAACAAAGACCAGAACGTCCAAAGAAGACCTTCATCGACGAACTGATGGATGATACGGGCTGTCAGTATGATGAATACCTACTGCAATGTCTGACAGAGAAGGATGGAAGAAATGTGTCATGGATAGCCGAGCAAGCTCGACATGATGATGATATGATGACATGTATTAAGTACATTTTTGGCTCTAGGGAGGTGAGATATGTGGAAGCAATTTTAGGTAACTGAAGCACGGTTTTATGTATGTTTTAGTGTCCATAGTTATGTTTAAATTTGTACTCAGGTATGTTTTTTTTAAATCCCCAGTGCGATACATTGGACGGAGCGGTCAACGCCATGAGTTTTTCCTTAGATTATGTGCACGAATGCATTGCTACGTGTACTTAATTTTCTTTTCTATTTTTCCTGTTGAAGTGTGGTGCATGTTTTGAAATGGCTGTAGCCCAGATATGGCTTTACGCAGTCGGCCGGCTTGACACAAAAAACTAACTGTAACAGTAACAGCATTCCAGACAATGGTAAGTGGAAAACAGTAAAGCTCCACATGACAATATAACACCCAAAGTGGTACAAGTAAAACAGTAATCAACATGACAATATAACACCCAAAGTGGTACAAGTAAAACAGTAATCAACATGACACTATAACACCCAAAGTGGTACAAGTACAACAGTAATCAACATGACACTATAACACCCAAAGTGGTACAAGTAAAACAGTAATCAACATGACAATATAACACCCAAAGTGGTACAAGTAAAACAGTAAAACTCAACATGACAATATAACACCCAAAGTGGTACAAGTAAAAATCAACATGACAATATAACACCCAAAGTGGTACAAGTAAAAATCAACATGACATATATATAACACCCAAAGTGGTACAAGTAAAACGGAAACCAACATGACATACTATAACACCAAGTGTGGTCAAGTTAAACGTACCAACATGACCTATTTAACACCCAAGTGGTTACAATAAAACGTAACCAACATGACAATATAACACCAAAGGTACAGTAAAACAGTAATCACATGACACTATAACACCCAAGTGGTACAAGTAAAACAGTAATCAACATGACACTATAACACCCAAAGTGGTACAAGTAAAAAGTAACCAACATGACAACTATACACCCAAAGTGGTACAAGTACAAATAATCAACATGACATATAACACCCAAAGTGGTACAAGTAAAACAGTAATCAACATGACACTATAACACCCAAAGTGGTACAAGTAAAACGGTAACCAACATGACAATATAACACCCAAAGTGGTACAAGTAAAACAGTAACCAACATGACAACTATATAACACCCAAAGTGGTACAAGTAAAACAGTAACCAACATGACAATATAACACCCAAAGTGGTACAAGTAAAACGGTAACCAACATGACAATATAACACCCAAAGTGGTACAAGTAAAACAGTACAGCCAAACATGACAATTTAACACCCAAACTGTACAAGTTATATCGTCATGGTCCGTTGTGGCCGGACCGAACACCAAAGGATTGTAAGGGAGCTCAATACTGGATGTTGTTATGATAATGTGATGATGTGAAAATGTGAAAATCCTTTTCCTCCCGCTGTGCAATAATGTGAAAATCCATTTGAGTTCTCCCCCGTTGCCTGCCAAAACACTCCGGCCAGTGTTTTGTAGAAATCGAAATGGCACAAACCGCGCGGAAGCTGGCTAACTGCATTATTTACCGGCTTAAAGAATATCTATTGTGTTTTGAGCTGTCTGCGCCCTGCACGTGCGTGCGTTGTGATGCCATGCCAAGCAGACTCAAATCCCTCGGTGTTAGGTGACTTGTTTGAATCTGAGACATGGATATCGAAAGATCGGTGACTCGCTTTCTGTGGAGATCTTCTTTGTAGGTTTAACTACTTTAGTCCGTGGTCCGGCCTGTCATAAGACTGTGTGCTCCTGCAGGCGTCCCTTATCTTAGAGTATAAATTCATCCAAACCTGATCACCTGGCAAAGGGAGAGAATGGAACGGAATTCATAGGATTGAAATAGAATGGAATGGATAGGATTGGATCTTTTTATTTTTCTTGTTACGCAGGTTAGAGATCCTGCAAAAACTCCCTGTCTTAGCATGTAACTTCATACAAACCTTCCCACCTAGCAATGGGAGAGAATGTTTGCGAGTATCAGCGTTCTTTACATCGCCTTTAAGGCAGTCATACTTCGTCTGTGGGGAGAAGTGAATGAGACTTGATTGTGTGCTCCCAGTCTGCTCAACGAGCCCACCCCACATCACGCTTAACTCTGGGTAGGGTCTTAGGATCTAGTCAGGCCTGAAAACTATTGTGACTTGGACTTCCATGGGCAGCAAAGAAAACAAACGAGACAGTCTTGAAGGAAGCAGACACAAAAAGAACATTGATGAAGAAGATCAGGAAAAGACAAGCAACATTTATGGGACATTTTATAAGACGAGAGAAATTAGAACACCTAGTCAAACATAGAACGCTGGATGGAAAGAGAGCACCAGGTAGACCCAGGGAGAAAATATTGGACGGACTTGCTGGGTGGATGAATACAGAGAGGGTGGAAGATGTACTTGCAGCGACAAAGGACACATTCTTAGAAGGGCCATGATCGCCAACGCCATGCTGCAGGGAACATGATGACGATAATGATATATGTATTATATATATATTTATACATATATACATATGATATAGATATATGCGCGCGCGCGCGCACACAAACACACACACACACACATATTATATATGTATATATGTATATATATATATATGTATATATGTGTGTGTCTGTTTATATCTATATCTATATATGTATATATATATATATATATATATATATATATATATATATATACACATTTACATATATATATATATATACATTTTTTTCTAAGAATGGAGGTTTGAACTTTTGAACTCACTCACATCCTCCCATCAGTAATTCGTTTTGCTAACCACTTAGTCACATTGAGCTGTGGCGTTACCAGTCATTCTAGTAGACTGATCAAATAAACAACTTAGCTGGGTTGCAGAATATCGAAGCAGATCAGTAGTTGTACTGTTAATCTAGCATCGACCTGGATAACAACAAAATACAAACCTTGTGTTTTCATACTGTTATTCTAGTATCTACCTAGGTAACAACAAAATACAAACCTTGTGTTTTCATACTGTTAATCTAATATCGACCTAGATAACAACAAAATACAAACCTTGTGTTTTCATACTGTTAATCTAATATCGACCTAGATAACAACAAAATACAAACCTTGTGTTTTCATACTGTTATTCTAGTATGACCTAGGTAACAACAAAATACAAACCTTGTGTTTTCATACTGTTATTCTAGTATGACCTAGGTAACAACAAAAGGCAACCTTGTGTTTTCATACTGTTAATCTAGTATCGACCTAGGTAACAACAAAATACAAACCTTGTGTTTTCATACTGTTAATCTAGTATCGACCAAGGTAACAACAAAATACAACCTTGTGTTTTCTTACTGTTAATCTAGTATCGACCTAGATAACAACAAAATACAAACCTTGTGTTTTCATACTGTTAATCTAGTATGACCTAGATAACAACAAAAGACAACATTGTGTTTTCATACTGTTATTCTAGTATGACCTAGATAACAACAAAATACAAACCTTGTGTTTTCATACTGTTAATCTAGTATCGACCTAGATAACAACAAAATACAAACCTTGTGTTTTCATACTGTTATTCTAGTATGACCTAGATAACAACAAAAGACAAACCTTGTGTTTTCATACTGTTATTCTAGTATGACCTAGATAACAACAAAATACAAACCTAGTGTTTTCATACTGATATTCTAGTATCGATCTAGATAACAACAAAAGACAACATTGTGTTTTCATACTGATATTCTAGTATCGACCTAGATAACAACAAAATACAAACCTAGTGTTTTCATACTGATATTCTAGTATCGACCTAGATAACAACAAAAGACAACATTGTGTTTTCATACTGATATTCTAGTATCGATCTAGATAACAACAAAAGACAACATTGTGTTTTCATACTGATATTCTAGTATCGACCTAGATAACAACAAAATACAAACCTTGTGTTTTCATACTGTTAATCTAGTATCGACCTAGGTAACAACAAAAGACAACATTG